>VZRQ01010289.1:48766-90579 GCA_013397975.1 Machaerirhynchus nigripectus | reverse complement strand
TGTGTGACAGGCTCTGGGTGACAGGCTCTGGGTGACACGCTCTGTGTGACACGCTCTGGGTGACAGGCTCTGTGTGACAGGCTCTGGGTGACAGGCTCTGGGTGACACGCTCTGTGTGACACGCTCTGGGTGACAGGCTCTGTGAGGGCCGCGCACCCGGGATCGCGGAGGCGCAGCGTGCTTTGGGTGGAACGGGCCTCACAGCCCATCCCGTTCTGCTCCCTTCCCTGGGCAGGGACGCCTCCCACTATGCCAGGCTGTCCTGTTAGTTTTGTTTTAGTTAGGGCTGTATCCAAACATTCTGTGTTTTCCTGGGGGTGGCTGGATAATGTGCTCCCCACAGCTATCCTAAATTAAGATTAGATGGCTGGGGGAGGAGGGAAGATAGGGAAGAACACTTGTTTTGCAGAAACCTTACTATTTTTTTTCTTTTTTTTGGTTGATTTGTCAGCACCTGCATGATGAATTTAAGCCTCCTGGTGATGGGCTTGCTCTGCTCACCTTTTATGGGCCTCCTAGAAATGGTCCACAGGTCTCAGAGACACAGAAAGCAGGGAAGTGAAGTTTGTTGTGAGAAACTAGGTCATAGTCAATTGCTTTGCATAAATGCTGAATTAAAGGCTGAGCTAAAGATTAACTGTCAGTGTTGGACTTCAACACCTGCAAGGGTGGGCACATTCTCTGTGTCCCTGTAGCAGTGTTGGGGTTTTTTTTGTAATTACAATTGCTTTTGGAGTGTCTGCTGTGTGGCTGGCGTGGCTTTGGTTGTGCAGTGGTACCAGGCTTTCAGAATAAATCTATTGCTCTCCACTTTAACCTGTTTTAGGATTATGCATATTTTATTCTTTCTGTGCAGTGAAAACTGTGATTTGTTTGTCCTGATTAAACATATTTGCCTATACCTGATCTCAGTTGAGTATCTTAAGGCGTAAGACAAAAATGATGTGCTCTCCTTGCTATTTCCTTCATGGCAAAAGATTGTGATGCTCTTTATCTGTGCTGCTGTGCCTCTCTATCTCTGTGAATTCTTTATCCAAATAGCGTGGTGGTGGCTTGCAAGTGATGAAAAACAGTTTCCTTTACACATATGTCCATCTTTGTTAGTGCTGTCAGACAGCAAGTGTGATATTCAGGGGGTGCACTCCAATCTGTGGGCTACTGATAGTGTAATCTAATTTCCAAAAATAAATTAAAAGCATCTTTTCATCTGTAGCCATCAGATGTACGTCAGCTAAAGACAACAATGCTTTAGAGACAGCTCATGTGAATTTGGTGGCTAATTGGAAATTAAACCTTTGGGTTTCCCACATTTCCTGATAGACTGACCTTGCTAAAGAAGGTCAGGATGGTATCATGTGTTGTGGCAGACACTTGCACAGATAAAAGGTCCGAGTGGAAGGACTGGTCCTTGTTTCCAACAATGCCTTTGGCAGCTTTGTGAGCAGTTTGTACCAGGCCTTTTTCAGCCACAATTTATGCATGGTATTAGTGAAACTTGTGTTTAAAAAAGAGTTAGCAAACAACAGGCGTTTTTTTAATCAATGTCTTTCATGTAGTTTTCCATGCCCTCCCAAGTAAAATGGGGGAAAAAATTAATCAAAATTTCTGATTTTAATAGGTGAGGTGCCACAACACAGAGTGAACTCTTCCCTAGAATGTACCACTAACATTTATGTATTTTTTAAGATGTTGTAGCTGTGTATTCCAGTTGAATAGATGGGTAATACTTCTCTTCACAGGGAAATGCCACAAAATTTATGTCAGTCTTTTTGATAATTGCAAGGTGCGAGAGAGGACCCCTTCTCCTTCCATTTACACCTCAATGTTTCTGCAGCAATTTCCAACCAAAGCCAAGTCATTTTAATGCCTCCTTTTTCCTGAAATATCTGCTTCTGCTGCAGCTTAAGCTGGCCAAAGTCACAACTGGGTCTTCCACCTCACCCTGCTTTCCTCAAAACCTGTTTCCCTCAAGTATTTTTCTGTCGAGTCAGGCAAGTGGATTGCCTCAGGATGTGGAGGGGCTCACAAAACCCTCTGGGGCTCATGTAGATTTTCGCAACTGCAGGAGCTCAGATTCTCCATCTTCTGCCCCCTCCAGACCACCAAAGACAGGCCCTTAATTCCTGATGATTTGCCTTTTTTAAGGTAACATGTGTGACCCTCTTCAAGCAGGCTCGAAATCCTTCTTCCACTGCCTCAAACTGTTGTGTTGGATATTAATGTGTCTTCACCCAGCTTTGCATGGTTATAGCTCAGCTGGCACTGGTTTGTGTGTATCGCTGAGCTATTCTTCCTTTAACATGACAAAGACAACAGTTTTCTGTTGCTTCTCCCAGACCAGGCAAAACAAATCTGTTCAGACCTCTTGTATATCCTGTACAACATCCCCATTGCTGAAGAAACACAGTGGTTCATCACAGAACCTTTAATCTCGCTGAACTGATGAGGCTGCCTGTTTAATTGAAGGACTGCTTTTATGATTCAGAACTTGCTGTCTGAACCCTGGAGGTGACAACTTGCTGGCTAGATTGTACATATGAGCTGCCTAAATCCCAGAACCCCAGAATCCCAGGGTATCTGGGGTTGGAAGGGACCTCTGGAGCTCACCCAGTCCCAGCCCTGCCCACGCAGGGTCCCCTGCAGCAGGGGCACAGGAACGTGTCCGGCTGGGGCTGGGATGGACACACAGAGGGACACTCCAGGCCCTCCCTGGGCAGCTGTTCCAGGGCTCTGCCCCTCCATGGACAGAAGCTCTTCCTCCTGCTGGGGTGGAACTGCCTGTGGTTGATTTTATGGCCACTGCTCCCCATCCTGTCCCTGGCACCACTGAGCAGAGCCTGGCCCCATCCTCTGGCAGCCCTCGGAGGTGTTTGTATGGATTGATGGGATCCCCTCTCAGGGTTCCCTTCTCCAGACTGAGCAGGCCCAGCTCCCGCAGCCTCTGCCCACCACAGAGATGCTCCAGACTTCTCCTCAACATTGTGGCCCTCTGGAAATAAATAGCATGTAGATTATTCCACATACTCCTCCGTGTGTGACAACTTCATTATCTCCCTTTGACCTGGAGGACTGTAAGGTATTTCTTAGGCTTATTAAATATGTGTTTAAGTTTACTGGAGCAAAGCCTCAGTGAAGTTCCTTGTACAGTTGAAATAACTCATTCTTTCCTTGTGTCCCAGTTCAGACTTGGATCTCTGAAGCTGCAGGAAGTCCCAAGCCCAGCAGAAGTGATCAAGGAACTCATTGGTTACTGCCTGGACAGCCTGGGAAAGCTGCAAGCCAAAACTGAACATCTGCAGAGAGAAAATGAAAGGCTTTTCAGCAACTGGAGTGACGTGGAGAAGAGGTGAGTTCCCAGGTGGATTCACAGGTGACACCTGAGAAGCTCAGCAGCAGTGGATGGAAGTTTTTATGCACTCGAGACGTGTTTTGAGCTCAGTTACCCCCAGCCCACGTAGTTGTGGATCCCCTCCCTTTGGCAAAGATGCAACTGATACTAAAGATTTGCAATTAAAGCTGGTTTTAGGTTATGAATTAGAAAAAAACCCCAAACACTTCTCCTATCTGTGGAATTTTCTTCACTTTCTTTAGGAAGTCTTTTCCTTAATATTATTTCCTATAATTCTTGAGACTAGCAGTGTAAATTATTTACATTTTTGAGTGGGGAATAAGTTGCTGTTTCTTTCATCTGTTTCCTTTGTTGAAGCAGCCAGGACTGAAAAATGAGTGCAGTATAATAGGAAAAAGTACCATTATTTTGCAAGAGATGTTTGTAATTGCTGCTGCATTTATGATCTGAATTGTCTGTCATTCTGCAGTGAAATAATCTGTCCTTGTGTCAGTGAGCATAAAACTCTTAGCACAGAGCAGTCAGAGATTTATCTTGCTTTTCTGTAGCTTTACCTGAAAAAACACACAATCTAGGAAGATTGATGAAAGAATGCAGCTAATTTGCGTTAATTTACCTTGAAAAAGAGAGCCAACTTTTGGGAGGAGTTAGTTTTGTTTCCCTCTCATTAGAATGACTAACAGTTTCTCCTGACAGTCTCCCTGACAAGCAAAGGGCCTCCCTAAGTAGTGTTTTACTGCTTAACAGCATAGTTGAACAATAGTGTATTGTATAACCCGTGTTCTGTGCTGCATTACACGCTGGTGTGTAAGAGGCATTAGTGCTTGTATCAATTTCCATGGTGGGGTGGCACTTTTACAGAGTAACCCCAAAGAAAAGGAGGAAAAACAAAAAACAACAACACCAACAAAAAAACAGAAAAAAAGAAAAAAAAATCAGAGTTGTGTGACAGACTTTGCTCTCAGTGCAAGCTGGTGGGTTTCTTCAGCATGTTTATAGGTTGGGTAGATAAACACGGTTTTTCAGAATAATCACTGAAGGTTTTATGGTCACCAGTCTTTGGCCATGTCTGTTAAACGTTAAACTTAGAAATCATTTTCATTCAAGGAGTATTGGGCTTTCTTGGTTTGGTCTTACGGGGAGGTTTTTTGTTTTGTTTTCTTAAATTTTGGGTTGGTGTGGTGTTTTCTTAAGTTCTTTCTGCCACAGCCCAGTTCTACCCTGCTGCTGTTTGGGCTCTGAACGCTGCGAGTTGCCCCGAGCCGAACAAAGCTGTGCCTGTCTTTGTTGAGGAGGCAGGATTTCAGGATTCACATCCTGCATCACTCACGGTGCCGAGTGGTGGAACATCAAATACGGAGCACGTGGTGTGGAGAACTGCGCTCCCGCCTCGCCCGCAGCCAGGGCACGTCAGCTCCGCAGCCCCCGCGGGTCCCTCTGCTCACAGCCTCTCTCCTCAGGACTTCATTAGGATTAAAACATCGCAGCCAGGCCTCTGAGAGCTGCTTGTGTGCCTGTTAGTCGTGGGGTGGAATAATTCAATCATCTCATTTCCATCTCCCGGTTCGAATTTTCTTGACCATCACGGAGGTTTTGGTGAGCAGGTGGCAGCCTGGGGATGAGTGAGTGTGTGTGTCTGCACGCCTCAGGGATGGATGAGTTGAAATACCAGAGCAAAATAGCTGTTCTCTTTATTTCATATAAAAAAATTCAAGGCAAATTAGTTCTGGGCCAGGTTGGATGGGGCTTGGAGCAGCCTGGGACAGTGGGAGGTGTCCCTGCCCATGGCAGGGCTGGGACTGGATGGGCTTTAAGGCCCCTGCAACCCAAACCAATCTGTGATTCTGTGGTAATGGAGGTGGCGAATTTTAAGTAGTAAAATCTATAGCAGAGTAATTCCTTGAACAATAAAACTAAAATTTCTGGTTTGGGCGTGAGGTACATATTTTGTTATCGGGTGTCTAAAATTTGTGTAGACGAGCCAAATTCAAAATAGCTGCTAATTGATGCTGTGGTCAACTGCAGTGACAGTATATTTAAACCACAAGCAGATTATAAAAATGCAAGCTAGGTACTTTGGGCTTGAGACTGAGTTTTCAGCAGTAGCTCATCAACATTCCTTCCCATTGCCAGTGCTGGGGGAAGGGTGAATCTGAAATGCAAGGGAGCAGTGCTGTGAGATCCAGGAATTATTTTAGAGCACTGGGAACGGGGATGAATACCAGAGATGCTGAATTCTTTCCTTCACAGTTCTGGAGTGTTAAGGATGCCACTAATAATTAAATAAATGCCATTAAGTTTCGTAGCTCACGTTCACCTCTCTGGAGATTGCTCTGTGTTGAGGCAGCACTTGAAATCTTGGTGTTCATTATTAATTTCTCAGTTTATTGTTTGTCATAGTTCCCAAGAGTGGCTGGTTTCAGTGGGCTATGCAGGATTTTAAAGGCTAGTAACTTGAAAATACAGCATTAATGTGCTAAGTTTGTGATATTAAATGCTTTTACATTGAGTGTTTTGCCAAATTAGTGTCATTTCCATGTCTGGAGAATGTATTTGGATGTGGATTTGAATAAACTTTTGAATAAAATCAAAAAAAGGTGTCCACATAAATGAAAACAATCATATAAGATTAACTGATTGCTTACTACTAATTGGTTTTGCCCAGAGGGAAGAGTTAATATTCTAAATCTAATATTCAAGATGCTAATTCTTTTGCTCCAGAGACTGAAGAAATTGGCCAGTCTTGCAGTAGGTTTCTCTGCTATCCTACTGACAGTCCAGGCAGCATCAGCCTTACTTCACTGGGAGTTTCCATTTACGTGGATTTTCATCAGGGGATGTCTTTGCAGCACTCAAGGGCCTCATTGAAGTTATCTTAAAAGGCACTTTTTTTGGCCAAGTCAGCCACATTTCTCAATATTTGAGCCAGCCTCAACTGCTCCCACACAAACCAGTGCCTTGGCAAAGTAAAGGCAGAGAGCAACCCCTTTCCCTGGTTTACGTGTGGGAGAGAGGATTGTTCTGCAGGATTTGATACAGACAAGATTAGCATATTTTAGACAAAATCCCTTTTTCCCCCCATTTTTTTGTAGACAGACATAATGAGTATCAAGCATGTCCCGGATCTTCTGGGCCCTGCATTAGGGTTTATGATTCTTTGTGAATTGTCTGTTTGTTCCCCACTAAACAGTTAACTTCCCTTTTGTAGGTGGAAAGTCTCCTGGTAGTTGATTAGTACCTATGATCTTTCATTTAGGAATTACTGAACTGATCTATATGGTAATGATGTTCTGCTATTTGCATTTAAATTAGATGAATTATTTATCAACTATCAAGCATATCCCTAAAGCATTGCTCAGTAGACCTAATACTTCATGAGATTTTTTTTTTTTTTTGCTATTGTCTTGCTTCTTACATCATATATGGTTTTGATCTGTGAACAAAATAATTAGTATTTATGTAGGAAGTCTGTTGAAATCCCTTACCTTATAAATTAATATTTTTAAAGTCTGCTACATGTCTGGGTTTAATAGCATAATAAGCCTTCTAAACTTTTTTACAGCCTTACACAGGCTGGTGAAAAAAGTGTTTGTAAGTTATGACTATTTACTGTATTTACCAGGGTCAGTAAGATTGTCAAGATGTTTATTTGCTTCTTGTGTACGCAGCTAATAAAATGTTTGTGGTTCAACCCAAGGACTGAAAGGTTACGAAATTTAAGAAGTAAATACAGAATTGCATTTGCCACAAAGCACTTGATTTGTTGTGCTCGTGTTTGGTTGTATTCCAGTTTTGCTTAGGAGACTTTATACACCCGTATTCTTGATTTAATACTTCCATTGTGCTTCCTTTTATTGACATTCACCTACCCGCAGGTGCATACTAAAATTATTAAAAACCCTGAAGAATATTTTACTCTGAAGATACTGGGAGCTTTTAAATGCTTTTATTTTTTTTTTCTCTTTAAATATATTTCACACCAGTGTGGGGTCCAGATTTGAGACCTGTCAAGCTGAATCATATCTGTTTATAATCTCATTATGTGTATCCTGCTAAGGTATGCCCACTGTGGTGATTCAGCATTGAAAATAAGGAACACTTGCCTATTTCAATTTTAGTTGTCTCAGATGGAAGTGTGCAAGAACCTACCTGAAAAAACAAACAAACCAAACAAAAAAAAAAGGCATGAAGAAAAAGGTTCACATTTGGGAACTTTTCCCATTTGGAAGCAAAGTTCATTGCACTTTTTGGTGGCTTTACAACAAAAAAAGTTGTTTCTGGCCTGCTTCAGACATGAGGTGCTGGACCAGTCGTGCGTGGTTTGGAGTGGGGATTCCTGGCTGGCCTCACGACAGAATTTTCTTCCAGGAAACAGAAGAATTGGTGTAACAGTGAATCTTGTCCTGCAGGCTGGAAAAATGCGTGGTAGCTAAGGAGGAGCTGGAGGCAGACCTTTACAGCAGGTTTATTTTGGTGCTGAATGAAAAGAAGGCAAAGATAAGAAACTTGCAGAAGTTGTTGAGTGAAGCTAAAGAATCTGCAGCGGATGCCAAGTGTGCAAGGTATTGAATTTCCCTGGGTTTCTTGGTGGGGTACCTGATGCACATTTGAGTTTAGAGTAGCTCAGTTTCCATTTCCTTGGCCCTGGCAGTGAGTGACAGTCCTTCCTGGCTGGGTGCTGGGTTATCCAAACCAATCCTGAAAGTCTTGGAAGAGGAGGATTCTTTCTGGCATCCCTGCAAGCCATCAGCATATTTGCTGTGGGTGCTGTGGCCAACAAGTGAGTGTTTGATGGATCTGTCCTGTTTTCTGCTGGGCTGCAGCTGATTTTCCAAGCAGAATATGTCCCTGCTGTTTCCATAGGTGGTAATTTTGCACGCATTTTCCCTGAATTATTTGATTCCCTCAGCAAACAAAAATATCCAGGTTTTTTTCCCTTTCTTTTGATGTTTTTAGGGATAGTATAGCTACTACTGAGATGGTTATAAAGAGAGAAAATGACTATGATGCCAGCACTGATGAGGAAAGTGAAAATCCAACGCGGGCCTCGTTGCCATCAGGTAAGACAGAAGGCTTTGTCTTTGTGTGATATCACAGACAGGCTCTATGTGAATAAACCTTAAGGAAGGCAAAATACTACCTGACAGATTGCTCTGTGACAAGCCAGCCAGCAAGCCTCAAAAATACCTCTCCTGAAGCAGAGTACAATACTGGCATTTTCAAATTAGAGAGGGGAGGTTTAAAAGCATGTTGCACGAGTGAAGGCACTGTCATTTCTTGCAAAGTGACAAATTACACACTTTGCAGAACTAATGACAGTCTAACAGTATCTGAACTATCAACAATTCCCTTTTAAATTCTAGGAATCATGATGCGTGTGCCATGATTGATAAAGTGTAAAAGGTAGCTCCTGACAGTTTCAATAGTGTTTAAAAAGGGGAAGGAGAGGAGGTTTAACAGCTATAAAAAGAGCTGTGTGCAGAAATGGAATGAAAATGTATTTATAGCAGAATCCACTTTAATTTGTCAGGGAATTTTTGGCCTTGTGAAGATGCTCATGAAACTTAATCTGACAGATTTTTCCAGGAGTAGAGCCCTGTAAAGCGTGTGCGATGCAGTGATGGCCTATTATATGGTACAAGATATTTAACTGTGAATCAGAATTTTGGCATCTTTGTGGTAAACTAGCGGGAATACACGGGGAAAGTGCTATCAAAGTTTCAAAACTGCATTGATAGTTGAAATATGGCTGTATATATGTGTAGATATCCACATATGTGTATAAAAATATATACATAAACTTCCCTTCAGGTCTGCAAAGTTTGCTGTGGGTTCTCTCACTGGAGCTTTTTATTTCCACCATAGGTAAAGGTAATCCAGACAGCACTGTGTTCCTGTAAAACAGCAATTCTCTGTGCACACTGGGAACCAGAGGTGTTCAGGACCCTGTTGCCAGTGGCAAGCAGCTTTGTCACTCATGTGTTTGCTGAGGGATTTCTGGCTTTATATAAAGTGGGCAGAGCTTCAGACAAGCGGAGGAAGTTGTGATCATGGAAAGAAATCATTTAGTGTTGCAGTCTGCTCTCCAGAAATCTCTGCTTT
Source organism: Machaerirhynchus nigripectus (assembly GCA_013397975.1). Taxonomy (NCBI): domain Eukaryota; kingdom Metazoa; phylum Chordata; class Aves; order Passeriformes; family Dicruridae; genus Machaerirhynchus; species Machaerirhynchus nigripectus. The sequence goes on along the minus strand of VZRQ01010289.1, from coordinate 81,128 downwards.
CAGGTGGTAAATGGTCAGTTCAGATAACATAATGAAAAATACTTTGTTTTGTGAAAAGGCAAGGAAAAGTGGAAGGTGTGGAGCCTTCTTCTAAATTCAGAGGGGCCTGACTAGCTCAGTGAGGCTTTTGAGACAGAGATATGTATTTAAAAATAAGAACAACACCCACTGCCCTGCCCAGGCAATCATGAGGGACTAGACTGCTCAGTGTTACAGGAAAATACAGCAACTGTGTTCTTATTTGAGGTGCAAACACAAAATGTGCTTTCTATTGCCTTTGGGGGATGTAATACTCAGGGTTTTGGGCCTGACTGGAGAGTTCAGATGCAAAATTTGCAGATAACATGAAGGCTACAAACTTAACTCTTTGGAAAACACACTTGAGTTTTTCCAGGCCCTCACAATGAGTATCCCTTAGGTCAGTTGATGCTCTTCCTGTGTGCACAGCTTTCTCTCACAGTGAACAACAGGAAGGCACAGCTGGGTGCTGAATATCTGCAGTCTGGCCTAGAATTTTCACACTCAAAAAGAGGCAGACAACGTCTTTGTGGAGAAAATAAGGATTCAGGGATGAGTGGAATGAGTGGATAACGAAGCTCATGGAAGCATCGGGGACTGTAAGACATAAAAAAAAATACAGATAATGTTTGGGGGGGTTTTTTCTGTTTATATTAGTTTTCCTGTCTCTTAGTCCATCACTGTATTTCTTTTCTTTTTGGACTTGAAATGTCATTGCAGGAGTCAGTGAGAATTAGAAGATCATTGAGGTAATTTTAGTAGATACTGGTGAAATCCACAATCAAGAGAGAAAATCATAATTAAAAACCTTCCTCGAAAGCAAGTGAAGGCAGGTCTGTGTACGCACACAAAACACACTTGTGTCTGTGAAATAATTCACTACTGACTGAAAAAGCAGCAGTGCTCAGCAGGTGATTTGGTGTGTGTCGGGAGGGGAAAACCAGGGGTGGTTCCCTCACAACATCATTCTGTCCTAGCAGCTCGTGGGGATGTGACACAGAAGCTGTGAAATCCAGACACTGCAAAATTAGTGAAAAAATCAGGATTTGTTGAACTGCAGGGGTTCAAACTCTGTCCGAAGGTTTTTCTTAGCCACCAATAATTGTTCTTCTTCCTGAAGTTTTGGGGCACTTGAGGGTATTCCAGTGGATTCAGAAGAAAAACCTGCTGATGTTTATTAAAAAAAAAATAGAGTGACACATTTAATTATCAGTCTGGTGTTGATCTGATGCAAATATTATAACAAGACCCAATGAAGGAAAAATTGAGAAAATGAGTAAGAATGATTAATTGCAAAAATCTTTGTAAAGGGGCAGAATCTGGAGTGTAAAAGTTGACCTAAAGTTTCATTTTTTTTTGGCATTTCCATTTGTAGGTATGATTTATGGTTTGCTTTTTCACAGCAGTTGCTGCTTCGTAGCTTAAAGCAAAGATCAACTGAAGCATGGTAGTTTTTGTCTTGCCTACACACTGATGTAGTTAATGCTCTGTATTGTAAAGAAACAAATTACAATTGAATTAGTAAATATTTTAAAGCACTCAGAAAAACAGCTGATGAGAAGTGCACCTTTCAGAAATAGTACAACATTTATAAACAACAATGAATTTCTAAATCATGCTGTATGTGATTCTATAGAAGAGCTTTGCCTGTCATGCCATGAGCACGGGGGGAGTTTATTGGAAATACTGTTCAGGGCTGTGAATGTGGGGTTGAGAAAGTCACAGGACTCCATCTCCCACTGCAGCTTGATAAAGTCTGAACCAGCAGCTCCAGATGACGTGTCAGGTCCTCGAAATGCCTGTGAGCTCCTGCTTGAGAGAGGAAGGAAGAGATGAAGGAATTCCTCCTCCTGTTCTGCATGGATGGGGTGTCAGGAATGTTTCTTGGGAGCAGCACAGGGTCATTTTTGGTTTGTCTCGTTGAGGTTTTGCTCCAGGGTTGGTGAGATTCCATGAGTTACCAAACCCAGGTGTGGTTGTTGTTTTCTCTGGTCCTTCAACAAAAGTCCCCCAGTCTGGAGCAGACTTGGGAATACCACAGAAAGCGTGGGGTGGGATAAAGCTGTGGTTCTCTTCCTGTGCTGGTGCCAACTGGACACAATTGTTCTTTGAGGGGAAAAAAAACCCTACGACCCCAGAAATTGCCAGTCTGTGTTTCTCTTAGCCCACAGCAGTGGCTGGGTGACTCAGCATGATGCCACCACGCTGATGCAAGATGTTTTCTGTCATTTTAGGATGCAGAAACACTTATTCTGGTTAAGGACAACCCAGCTGTTACTGATTCCTCTTTTCTTCTCCTCTGCGCTGAATTTTACTGGTTTTGTTTACTCCAGCATAGAGCCCTTCCTCCTAGGGATCCTGAAATGACAGTATCAGACTTAATAAAACATCAGTTGGTGTCACGGTTGGCAATCATGGCTCTGTCCTGCAAATCAGACCCTTTTATTAACTGCAAAATGCTTTAGTGGAGGCTTTTAAAACACGAGTAAGGGTGGGATAAACATTCCCCCTCTCTGCTGCCTTCCCAGGAGCTTGTAAGGCAGATGGAAGGTGGTAGTTTACTCTTCACAGTGCTTGGAAAGTGACCAGGAAGGAGAATATTATTCCTCCTCCCAGGTACATGACAGAACTGCAGGGAAAGATTTAATTATCGCAATCTGTTGTGGATATGAAGGATAACATAGCAGGTGGGATGTAAGCCATGGAAGAAATAATTTTATGATTTATTACTGTTATTTTCAGTTATAAGTGCTGTTGTATGTGTCTGCCTCTGGACAAAACAAGGCTGCTGTGCACCAGTTTACAGTCAGCCTGCATCCTCTCTACTCTATTTCTCTTGTCCCTAAATTCTTTAGTTGTATTTCACATTATAATTGGTAGAAGTTACCTCTCCTTAGGGTAAGGAGGGACCTCATGATCTACCCTCTTGGATCAAATAAAATTTTATGATCTGCGTTTCGTGCCGAGGTGTGTGGAAATATTCCGTATTTCCCCAGCCATTCGGTGCCCACGCTTCTCTGCGTGTTTGATGACGAGGACAGGTTCAGGACTGGTTGTAATGAACTCTCTGCAGAGCCCACAGTAAATAAGAGCAAGCACCTTGCCATCTCCCGCTGCCTCCCNTTGTGCCCTCGGGACTCTGTGGCCCTTTAAATTTAATTAGCTCTCCTGTGTAGTCCAATCCACTGATGGCTTGGTGCTGCTGGTTAATAAGCTTTGATCAAAGTTAATAATAATAAAAAAAGCCTGTTGTAACAGCACCCGGCTGTGCTGCGCAGTTGAAGTTCCATCTGTGAAGGCTTCTCTTTGAAAGTCTGTTTTTAAGGAGTTTTAGTACTTAGCCATTTTAATTCACCTCGGGCTTAAATTATTTCTCTTTTTGTCAGCTTGTAATTGAAAATGGTTCATCCCAAGGAATAATCTCATTTCCCTTTCCTTTAAAGCTGTAGATACCTTTTTTCCCCCCCCCTGAAACTTGATACTGATTTTTTTTCCCCCACAACCTGATGGTTTTATGCCTCTGAAATACTTGTGGTTGCCAAACTGGTTTCCCTCTGTGTTATACCAGGTGCCATGGTCAAAATACATTTACACTACAAGTATCAAGATGTTCCTTGCCCCTTTAAAAATCCTGTTGTGAGTATTGCACAAAGAGGGATTTGCAGTGTATTACTTCCACATATTTTTATGAAAATTATCAAAATTGCTCTTATCTCTGCATACACCTTCTTACTGTTCCTGCTGCAGCATCTAAAGTGATGCAGCTGAATGTGGTTTCCCCTAAATGAGTCATTATTCAGTGGAATTATATAAGTGACAGAGTCAGATTTATGCTTTGCCAAGACTGTTGGAAGCTTGGTAATTGATCAAAATATTAGAGCAGCTAATGATCACACTGCAGGGTTAGGTGCAACAACATTGATTAATATAAATTAAAAAAATGTTTGTCACTGTGTTATCCACATACTGCTAAATGTTGCACATGGAAGAACTTTATTTCCTTGGTGAGTTGTAAAAATCTTTTCAAGTGCAATTTAATTTCTGCATAAATCATCAAAATAATTGTATTATATTTAGGTTAAGTTGTAGGACCCTTATTTTAGAATCATTTTCAGACCCAGCTGGTGATTCCAAGCTTGATGCACGCCCATGAATACTGTGTTGGGTTTTTTTCTCCTCAACTGAAAACCCAGGGTAATTTTAACAATTCAGCAATGTGCACTTTGAACAGAAGTGGAATTATTTCATTTTTGGAGGGTGGAAGGGCGTTAAAAAATTGATGCAAAGGAGAATAAATACAGATAAAGTTCCAGTTCTCAAATAAATAAAACCAAATCCATTAACGAAGCAGTGCCTTCATAAACGTTATCTCCTTCCATGAAAAAGAGGTTTCCCCACCCTATTTTGACACCTGTTTGTAGAGGATTTAACTCCCCGGTTGTGAAACTGCAACATCAGTGGTGCTGGAGCTGTGCCACCAGAGCCCTGCTCTGCCTCATCCTCCTCCAGTACACATCTTACCAGGTGAGCAGGAAACTCCTGCCAGCCGTCAGCAACCTGCCAGGGGCAATCCCCATTCCAGCTTTCGTTTCTCCTTTAATCCACAGCCCCTGTGTTTGTTTAGCACCCAGGGTAATGGTCCTTTTGGGATCTGGTGCAATTGAAGGACCTGGCAGGGATTATTCTTCTTACACCAAAATATTCTGCAGTACTTGTATTATGGGCCATAGGAATGACTAAATTCGGTGCACGGTGGAATGCAAGCCTGCCAAGGAAACCTCTGTCACACAGTTTCATTTTGAACTTTATCCTCCCACTGTCCCAGGCTGCTCCCAGCCCCAATGCCCAGCCTGGCCTTGGGCACTGCCAGGGATCCAGGGGCAGCCACAGCTGCTCTGGGCACCCTGTGCCAGGGCCTGCCCACCCTCCCAGGGAACATTTCCTTCCCAATATCCCATCCAGCCCTGCCCTCTGGCAGTTTTAATTCAGAGAGGAAGAAAGAGCATAAAAAGTATTTATGTATATTTCATGATACACTGAAAACAAGATAACTCACATGCAAATAACACAATGCATTTGCATTCCCTTCCCTCTTGAAAACACGTCTGCACTTTAGAACAGCTGACATTTGGTTTAGCACTACTGGCTCTTGGAGAAGGATCCTTTCAACAAGGAGAAGTACTGGCTCTTGAGGAAAAAGGTTCCTAAAAGGCTGGTGATCCTGACCATTGGGATAAAAGCCCTTATTTTCCCCTAGGGAGCGGTCTGCCGATCGGTGCCAGCCGGCAAACCCCGGATCCTGCAGGTGCTGGCAGAGCAGGGAGCAGCACGCTCGAGCAGAGTTTGCTGAGAGCCTGTTCCACGTGCTGCGACGGCTCTCCTGACACCGAGTTGAACATTTTGTAAGCTGCCCTCCTGAACTCCCCTGGGCTTCGTGGGCAGTCAGGCAGGGGGCAGTTCCCAGTGCTGCCTGCACGCACCAGGCCAGTTTTGATTTGGAGCGTGGCTCTCCCTGGAAGGGCATCTCCTCCGGCCACCTTGGTGACACTCACTGCCGTAATTACCTTAACGACTTCCTCATTATTATCTATCACGGTGTCTCATCCCAGCAAACGGCCTGTCCTGATTAAAAGCTGGGTTGCTCAGGGTTGCACTTCAGCCCTGTGGTTGCTCCCTTGATTTATTGCTTTTCCAGGTTAAAGCACGCCATCCTCATTTTCAGCTGGAAGTTTTCTCAGCCAGGCTGCACCCCGTGAGTCTGGTGGGTCTCTGCTGGGTTTGAGAGTTGGTTTCCCTGTCTGGCTTTGCTTCCTGCAGCCCTTTTTTTTTTGCCTTTAAGCCCAGTGAAAACGTGATGGAAAACAGATTTTACACTTAAGGAAGTGTCAGAATCATCACACTATCTAAAGCAGGAATAAAAAACTGTTTTATTTTAATCCTTTAAAGCACCTTTGATTAAGAAGAAGGAAATCTCATTGCTCATCTAAAAGTCATGAATGGAATAGTCCCATAAACTTGTTTTTTACTTGTTCCCTCCTCCTCTTCTCTACTGTCCTGCTTACTTTAGTGGATGTTTTTGTTATTTATGTCCATCTCAGGTAAAAGGTACTGTCCTGAAGTCACCTTCCTGTCTGTCCTTTAGCTTTTATTCTTAAAGTGGCACGTAGATCAGTCTAAAAGACACCGAGGGTGAGGTGATAAAATTGTACTGGAACAATTTTCTTTACTCAGTGGAAACCCTAAATGGTAGCACTAAACTGATGCACAAACTCCACGTAAATCATTTGGGATGTTGCCAGGCTTCCTGGAAAGCAGTTTTTGTTGTCAGTCATTGCATGGAAAAGCTGAGCAAAGTTCCTTTTCATCTTCAGGATGAAAGGCTCTTCTCAAGGACCCTTTTCCTCAATATCCGTAACGCTGCACACATCACGTACACGAGTTTCATGCAGAGTATTAGAAATCTGTGAAACTTGGAAGGGAAGAAATGGCTTTAAAATAATCCAGAGACAACTGGCAAATGACATCTGTGGTTATTGCTCCAGATGTTGTTGTGCATTTTGCTGTATTCTGCTTTTTTTGAAGGTTAACCTGAACTTGTTGGTTTATGGACAGCAGGCCAGGTGATCTCATAAAGGAGCTCTCAGTTACACACCCCGTCTTCAGGCAGGTCAAACATGAAGTTACACGCTTTAAATGACAGCTTTCCCACACATGATCTGACAGAGGGGAGATGTTTTCAAAACTGGAGCTGTCAGCAGCATTGTATTAGGGTTTTTTTTTTTACTTACTGTGTAAATCAAAAATAATAAATGATATAATGCCAAAGCAAAAGTATTGTAAACTCTGAGTTTTGCTTTTTTTAATTGGGTGGAGAGAGAAGCCAACATCTATGAAACAGAGAGTGTGTATTTCCTCATACATACAAATACCTCATTTATTTACATTTCTTGTATCTGATTAATTTTACTCTGTTAGGACATACAAAACATGACACCTGCTATCCCTCTGGAGAGAAAAAAATTCATGAGGTTCAGAGCTTTTCATTTATATTTAGGAAAACAGGTGCAAAACCCACTCTGAGCATTCTGAGTAGGACCCTCCTCTCGCAGAAACTAAAGATCTAACTTTTGTTTTAAAAAGGTAGATTTAAATAAAAACATGCTCACAGATGGATTCATCTTCCTGCAGTTTTCATCTCCCTTTCACAAGTCTTTAAGTAGTGACAGCTTTGCTCCTGTTCCTGTGAGTTAATAGGTGTGATGGTGATCACTTGGGACCAATCACACTGAAGTCATTGGGCCCTCTTTAATATTCTTCCCAAATTTAAACCCAGTAATTCACTTTTCCTGAGAAGGTATCCCTGTAGTCAAGCTGCAAACCTTTTCTTCCCTTGTAGCTTATAAAAGTGTCAGTAATAACTAATTTATAACTCATTACCTGTTCTGTCAGTGTGTAAAAAGGAACAGTATCACTCTTCATTCAAACAGAAATTTGGATTCTCTATGAGCAGCTCAGAACATATTGTTCTAGAAATTTGGATATCTAAATATAAATTAAAATGAGTGACCATCTTTAATTGTCTTTTTTTTATAGACTGTGGGGTAAAACACAGACCGTGTTGTGTAGATATAAATTGTGTCCAATCTCAGCATAATTAAAAATTTTAAAAGATACATTACCATTCATTTGTATGTACCAGTATTTCTAAATATATTAAGAATATAATAAAAATTTTCATTTATTCCATAATAGTTTTTCTTAGCCTCTCTTGGCCAGGCAACTGCCTCAATCATTTGAAAGCCACAATCAAAATAAATTAGTCCTCAGAGTTGATGTCCATGGCAGAAAAACAGTTTACTATGCCTATTTCAAATGACTCCCACTTCACTGCCAGGGCATTCCTTTGTTCAGTTCTAGAGGAGAGTTTGTTGGGTTGGTTTTTAGTTGTTTTTTTTTTTTTTAATAAAAATATTGAACTTTCTCAGCACAGAAGTGAATAGGCAGCTCTTTGGTAACTGTGCTGATAGCTAAAAATCTCAGCTTTCTAGAGTGACCAATGATTTAATGGGTTAATCCATCAGTAGCTTGGAAGGAAATTGGATGTAACCAGTTCAGGCAAGACCAAAAGTCTTAATTTTTGTCTCTGTAATGAACCTGTTGGAGAAATAAACTCAACTTGTAGGAGAACACTTTGGAGCAGGGCTTTGTCTCAGCTGAGAGTGGATCTTCCAGGTGTGCTCACCTGGCTGCAATGTTGTTCCTGCTTCTACAGCCCCCAGATTTCCCTCTGCTGATCCTGCAACTGTCTCCAATTCCCTACAGGAAAAGCAGGGTTTATTTGGGATTAGGCATACTGTGAGCTGTTGTCTCACCCAGGAAAAAACCAGGTCTTTAATCCATAGCCAGGTGCTGGATTCTCACACGGATACTCATTACCTGGGTTCCTGGGAGAGGAGGCTCAGGTCAGGAGTATCTGATTGCCAGCAATTTCCGTAAGACCTCTCCTGGTTAACCTGTCTGTAATCCCCAGGGGTTCTCTCAGGGGGGGATGTTGGCATTCTGGCACTCTCCAGTGGGTTACTTGAATTTTGTCCCACCATCTCCACGTGGTGTGAATGCACCTCATCTGCTGGGAAATTAAAAAATAAAAAAAAAAAAAAAAAGAGAAAATTTAAATATAAAATAAAGCTGTTGTGTACTCCCTGCGTGATTGTTTACTACATTACACCTCAACAAATATTAACTTCTCTAGTTAGGCATGAAATTTGGTCTGCTTTGGGAACAGTATCATTAACTAAATGCTTCACTAGTAGCTCATTCCTCCTGCAGGAAGCATCAAAACATTTTGGGTGCAGTCTTTGAAATCTAGCAAGACTTGGAGAATTTTGATGAAGGTGAAATGTTCTTCTTTTGTGGGTTTTGTTGTTTTTGGGTTTGGTTTTGTTTTGTTCAAGAGGCGAGGAGAAGAAAGCAAAGAACAGTCGCTTCCATGGAGCTGCCCTGTGGCCCGGGGGATGGGGAAGGAATATCTGATAAGGTTCAGGACACATCTCTAAGAAGTGGACAGTGGCTTCTTGCATCATTTATCAGTGTGTGAGTGAGGGGAATGAGAATGGGGCAGGTACCAAAATACGTGTGTTTGTGTTGGAAACAGCCTTACCTGACAGAGCCCCTAACACCTACATGGGGTGCAGTAAAAGCTCTGCAAGCAACCTTGGGGAAATGTCCGGGAAATGCTGATTTTCCAAAGCAGTGGCATGTTGTGAACCCCCGAATTTCCCTAGTTAGCTAAGACACTTTTTTCTTGGTGACCAGTGACTCCTGTTTTCCATACATGGAAGACTCGCAGTGTTTTCCATTGGGATTTGCAGGAACACCACCTTGGTGTGGGAAGGAAAAGAAAGAAAGGATGTGCAGTATGACAAGGACATTTGGTATTAAGTAATCTTCTTGGCCAGTCTTAAAAGTCCCACAAAATCCATGAGGCAGGGTTGTGGGTAGATCACACAGCCTGGTTTGGGTTGGAAGGGACCTTGAGGATCACCCAGTGCCACCTGTGCCATGGGCAGGGACACCTCCCACTGTCCCAGGCTGCTCCCAGCCCCAGTGTCCAGCCTGGCCTTGGGCACTGCCAGGGATCCAGGGGCAGCCACAGCTGCTCTGGGCACCCTGTGCCAGGGCCTGCCCACCCTCTCAGTGCCCATGGTTTTTGCCTGGCTGCTTTTCTTGGTGTGTAATTGCTTCACAGCACATAGCAAGCAGTTCATTTTTTGTTTAGTCCTCCTGCGGAACAGAGCTGAGTAACAAGGGCTTTCCTTTGACCAGCGTCACCTCCTGTGCCTTCACGGAGACACCACTGACACTGACTGCTTGCCATCAGCTTCCGTCTGTGTCCAGGGCTGAATCCTCACCCATGCATCACCCCAGCGCTGCTCCTCGGTTCAGCTGGCACTAGGAGCACTGGGTTCCTTACCTGTCCTTCACAAAGGCTGTCCCTTGCTCACCCCGGGCTCTGCCCAGGGCTGTTTGCAGCCTGCCTGAGTTCAGAGTTCCCCGACTCCCTCACTGGGCAGCTGCAGGTCCGAGTCGCAGCTCCCAGCGCTGTGTTTCAGGCCGCGTTGCAAGGTGTGCTGAGTGCACAGAACGCTGCTGCCTGCAGAACGAGCCTTTATGCAGCAGATTCACAACACGGTGGTGCTCCAGTGGAAGCTGCTTGTAAATTGCGCCTGGTTTGATTTCAGTTCTGTTGAGCAAAAAAGGTCAATTCCAATATCGTCACCTGCCGCGATTCTTAAAGGAAAAAAGATTCTGGGATTGATGGGAAATGCAGACGGACTTTTAGATCAAATGGGTTTTCAATCATTTCACTGTACTGTCATTCATTTTTTATATTATGTACCCTATTTTTATTTCACCTTGCTGTTTTTCTGTCTCTCCCGTGTTTAAAACTATTTCATTAACCAGGGAAATTTAGGAACATGTTCTGACAAGTTTCTGTAACTTCTGAGGACATTAACAAATCACTAACCAAGCACAAAATGCCATCAAAATACAGAAGAAATTTAAATACGCCTCCTCTCTGTGTGCCCAGGAGGGATAAGCTCCTATTGTGCACTTAGCTTAACTTTTCATCAAAGCGGAGAACAGACAACTACTTTCTTTCTGGAACTTCTAGTTTAAACGTCCCGGAAATGATTGAGTCTTACAGCTTTTAGGGAAATGTAAAAAGTGCTTCTGCCCACCAAGGACTTGATAAAGATTTTTGGCACTTGTGACATGAATGCATCTGTCTTTTCCCTGTGATCAGAAATGGAGGCGGGCTGTGAGTGATGGAAATGTGATCTCCAATTTCCCACTTCCCTCTGCCTATACTGATTTCTTTTTGAGAGCGAGAGAGAGAAATGAAAGGTGTTGCACAGCTAGCCATCACACTGAGCAGCTGACCTCAATTATTGCAGGCTGATGACATTGACCACATCACACCAGGGGTAAAATCAGATCTCTGCCATGAGTCCTAATGTCTCAGGAGCCTTCCCTGTGAAGCAGGGCAGGGATTAGGAGATTCCCAGTGGAGGATTTTTGAGGGCTATGAGTGCTTTCAAGATATCCTTAAGATATTTGAATCCTGAGATTGATGCCAGCCATTTTCACTAAGCATCAGCAAGGTCAAAACTGTGATTGGCCTTTGGTTTGTGTGCCTGTGTGAGTGAATTATGTCTCTTTCTAGGCTGTTGAGCTGCTTCCTGATGCTTTGTTCTTTACTCGGTTGCAACACTTGGCTCAGGAGCTGCCAAATGAAAAAAAATCTCTCTTTCTAGGCATATGAACATCAATAAAGTGTTTCAGTGTCTGAGAACCTCCTGGTTAGCTTTATAGCGTAGTTAAATTTGGATAATCTGAGAAAATAATAGGTGGAAAATCATGTTAGGCTGGAAACGGCCATCATCCCCACTGCTCCTGAGAGAACGAGGGTCTTGTCCACCTCACAGAAACATGGACTTAGGGATTCCTAGATTCACTAAGCTTGGGAAAGACCTCAAGGATCATTGATGGTTAAGCCGGCACTGCCACGTCCCTAAACACCACATCCACACTTTTACTGAACGCTTTCAAGGACAGTGATTCCACCACCGCCCTGGGCAGCCCGTTCCAGTACTTGACAGCCCTTTGTGTGAAGAAATCATTCCTAACATCCAAACTAACCCTCCCCTGGTGCAATTTGAGGCCATTTCCTCTTGTCCTGTCTCTTGTGAGGTGGCAGAGGAGATCAACCCCCGTGCTGGGACTTTGGGACAGTCACTGAGTTTTGGAGAGCCAAGGAGAGGAGATGGTTTATTTAGGATAACTAAGGGTGGAAGACATACAGGCAGCCCACTGCAGGCACTTCTATGTGCACTGGCGGTATTTTCTGTGCAGGGAAAGGCCAGCTGTGCCACTGAAGTGTCACAGACACTGGAGAGCTGCTCTGAGCATCCAGATAAGCCAGCACTTTCAGGAGATGTTTATATTTTATGGCTAAAAGACACTAAATAGTTTCCTGCAGCCCCATCCCCAGTAAGGATGTGTCTGTAGCCTACTGAGGAGAATTTTCACTGGATGAACAATGTAAAGCTGCTTTCAAATAAGTCACTGGTGAATTCCCCCTGGGCAGGAGAGTGTCCTTCAGCTGGAGGGAAAGGAATGGGCACAGGGGATGAGCCTTAGTGGGGCAATGGGATAATCCACAGTTCCTGTCTCCTGGTGGGAGACAAGGTATTGAATTTGTGGTACAGATGGGGATTTTGCAGCCCTGAGGTGGGAACCATGTCTGTTTCACTCTGTGCTGCTCCATCCTTCTGCAGCAATGAGAGTATCAGTAAAGGACAGAACAAGCTGCATTTTGATTTAATTTTTTTCAAAAGTGAGACGTCAGGAAGAAGTGGCACCTCATTTTACTGAGATTAGGCTATTTCCCACTTCATTCTCCTCACTGTGGCTTGATGCAATTACTGCAGGAGAGAAGTGACATTACATTTCTGAACAGCAGCCAGTGGCTCCGTCAGTTGTGACCCTTATCCTGGCAGCAGTGAATTCACCCTGCTCTGTGCTGTGTGTCCTTTGACTGGGGTAGGAAACTAGAAGGGAAAACAGCCCCCCAACCCTTCCTGCTGGCAGCCTGGTGTCTCGGAGTTGATCTTCTCCAGTGGCCCAGGCTGCTGCTGTCCCCGTTCAGGACAGCACTGGCATTTTCAATTCGTGGCTGCTTCTCAGAACAAATCGTCCCCTTGTTGCCCACGGGCCCGAGGAACTTTAAAATCCCCGTCTGGCAGACAGGAGGTGGCTTTATTTTCCTTAGATATCGCTGGATAACTAGGTCAACACAGTTCTTGTTATCAGCTGGAATAGTTGTTAAGAGTGAAAACAGCGTTAGAGGAAATAACAGGTATTTCTGTGGTGAGGGTTCCTGAGGGTAAACGGTGAAGGCACAGAGCATTTTCCTTTTTTAAACCACCAAAACAAGAGGCTCTGATGTGTGACCATATGCTGGCTAGCAGCAGTCCAGGGGCCAGTAAGCTGCATGGTCTGGGAGCCCATCACAGCACCTGGGGATGTCCTCCCAAAGCAGCCCTGGCCACGCAGCTGCCTTCAGCTTTTCCAAGGCTGGGCAGGATTTATTGTATCAAATCGAATTTCATATCCCAGGACAGGTTTGGTGTGTTAGCAGTTTAAAAATGGATGTTCTAGTCATGGTGATGCTTTTTTCCCACTACTTCAGGGGAAAGAAAACAGCGATGGGCCTTAAGCTCTTTTGTATAATTTAACAAAAAAGAACAAAGCTGCTATGTGCAGGTTTTGCAAGAGAGGGAATGGTCAAGAAGGATTCTAGGTGTTTCTCAGGTGATGGTACTCCTCAGCTGCCTTTTCAGGAAATACAGTTCTCAGTGACTGCCTTCATGCCCAGCATGCAATTAGCCTTTTGCTTTGTTTTGTGCATTTCACCAGCAAGCTCTACCCCCGAATAATACTCTGAATTCTCAATTGGTGTGATTCATTATGGTGCCATCAACTTCCAGTGAGGCTGCTGTGGTTTATTCTGGCCCTGTCCCTGGCCAAAGTGTTCAGTTCTGAACATGCAATAAAAGTGTTACTCATCTGAGCAGCCGCTATTCACATCAGCACTTTGTGCCCAGTCCTGGAGGGTTTAATGTGGTTTTTGTTGGTCAACAAAGAGGGTGTTGTGTGCGTGGGCAGAGATTAGATGTATCTTTCTCTGCTTTTGAACTCTCCTCTGACGTTTTTCACTCTTCTGCACAGTGTTGTCCTCCACGAGCAGCCAGACCAGACTGGCCTTCCTGGGAGGCAGGGTGCCAAAATAACACCCAGTACCAGCAGCCACGGGACTGAGGGCATTGAGGGCAGCACTGTGTAGCCTTCCCAGCTCCAACTGGAGCACGCAAGGAAGGAAAATATTTTTTTAAATGTCTGATTTGGAGCTCTGTGTGATTTCCCTTTTTTTGTTTTTTTTTAAGATTTTTCTTTTAACTTAGGTATACCAATATAATAATGATTAATCCATTCCAGTAAAACAAAATTGCACATTCTCAAACGTCTTCTTAGACAAGAATTATGGTGTTTAGAAACCATACTAGTTAAAGGCACATTTTCTAGCTGTAAATAATATCAGCATTTTTTTTTCCTAAGGACCAAGCTGTCAAATGCAGCACTGCTGAGGATAGCTGGAGTGCTTCTAAGATAGAACCTTTAATTTGAGAAAATGTGATACCAAGATTCTCTTTTTTACTTTTTTTTTCCCCAGAAAGATTTAAAAAGAAATCAAATGATACAATATTTTTTGCTTATAGAACCTTGCTATGGCTTTCTGTCTTCTCACACATCACCTGCTTAATCTAGTGACTTTATTCTGCTTTTACTGCTACTGAGCTTAATTCTTCAAGTCTTTGTAGCCTGAAACACCTTTTTTTCTCTTGATTCTCTAGAAAAAGCCATCAGATCATTCATACTTTCACACATCTTCAGCAAATTTCTCTGGAAGTAACCCACTGGCATTCTTTCTTTGATGACATCGTGCTTTTATAGTATTTCATCACTAGAGCTTAGCATGTGGTTTATAGCACAGTGATCATCCCTGGATATTTTTCCTGAAGCAAGGTGCCAGAGGAAAAAGTATTTTCAGTCTAAACCAGTCAGTTGTGTTGTGGTGGGAAAAGGAGTGTGTGTTTACACACCCTTTATATTTAAATCCCATTTTCTCTAAGCTTTATTTAGTTAGAGGGAGACTGTATTACTTTCTGTAATCAAACCTTACCATTACAGTAACTGTTGTTTTGGAGAAATGTCAGAAAGTGTTTAAAATTTCCACAGGGCCTTAATAATTCAAATGAATTTTTTGATGGTAAAGGGGCATGAGAATTGCCCAGTGTAATGAAATTACAAAAATATATTAAATGTAGAAAAGCATTTTCTTCTTGCATATAGATATTTTGAGCTTGCATGAAATATTAAACAACCATAAATTATCCCTATATATAGATATCCTTTTTTTTTTTTTTTAGAATCACTGCACATTGATGGAGGGGTAGAGGAATTGCATCAAGCTTTGCCAGTCCAGGCTGTGTTTCACCCTTCAGTAATCCCTCAGGCAGCTGATACTCTGAATACCAGCGAAACTCAGTAGTCAGACTCTTTATCAGAAGAAAAACACCATGTTTTCTAGGCTTGGATATTTGGGGGTTGTGTTTCCAAAGGGGTTTTGGGGGTTTGAATGATCAAACTCCCGTCATTCCCATGCTAAAGAAGATTTTCCCTGGTGCCTGCTGGCCCTGGTGGCTCGCAGGGACGCTGGCTGGGGGAGGATCCGTGGAACATGAGCCCAGCTCAGGGCGGAGGATCCTGTTTTTTCTCACCGAGGGCTGCAGCTTTGCCATATGGAGAGACTATCCCAGAGTTTAGTGGGTCCCGGGGGAGCAGGGCCAGTCCTGTGTAAGGAGTCTGGCTGCGGCTCTCGCCGTCGCACCACGCAGTTACCTCACCCTGCACCCTGGCTCTGCATCCCTGCAGCCTGATCCACTCGGGGCCGGGCTGTTTGCCGTGGTCTCCTGCTGTTCATCTCCACCACTGTCCTCTGGAAAGCCCCTGGGTGTCTCCCAGCTTGTCCGTACCCGTGGGCACCACGGGCGTTCTCGTGGTGTGGGTTACCTCTCCTGGAGCTCAGCTCCTTCCTGGCTGTGCCCTGTCAGAGCTGGACTTGGCTCACGTTCACAGCCTGGCCAGGCCAGGGGAGCCCTGTGGATGTCCAAGGACCTGGTGAAGGGGAGCAACCCAGGTCAGAGTGTAAACACGGGTCTGGGGTCCTGCCACAAGTTTCGCAGTGCGTTCACGATGAACAGTACACGGTGATTAAAAATGGTGCTCTGTGTGTGTCCGTGTGAGTGTTTAAGGGCATCCAAATAGAAGTTGTTAACAGATTACACCAGCTTCTTGATTGTGATTGAGACCTGCTGATTGAACATTTTTTTACTCATCATATATCAACACCTTGCACAGGACCAGGTTTCACGTTCATTGTTCAGTGAGTGCTGTAATAAATATTCATGTGTTGCTGCTCTCAGAGTACTTACCGAGATCTTTAAAATTCTTTAAATGTGCCCTCAGAGCCTCTTAGGGCAACCAGAATTACCTGTAGCATTTTCCAAAGCAGAATTACCCCGTGATGTTGATTGAGATTGTGCCAGTGCATCTGCCATAAAAACATTACTGTCATGTCTGACTGAGGCACCTTCCGTGCTCATCATTTCTGAATCCATTACAAAGACCTTAATGGCAGCTGTATATAAAGACATGCCATAATGACATCTTAAATGCTGTCTTTAAATTCACAGCATGAAAAGCCTTTTAGGAATACTGTGTGAGGGGGAGAAAAAAAAAAAAAGCAGATAGCTGTCAGCAATTTGTAGATAATACTCATGGTATGTCTTTTATTTAGTGGAGGTTTTATATTGATTTCAAGAGAAATAAATGGGTCCAGAAAGCTAATAGTGTAAACAGAACTTTGTTCCTAGTGAATGACATGTGAGACCTCAGTTCAGCTTGCTCGTTTCACAGCAAATACAGGAAAATGCATGACAGCATTTGGGACTCTATCAGCTGGTTATACAAAATTTAAAAATATACAGTAGAAATAAGAGATCCAGAGCTTGTTGAATTCAGGGTAAAAATAAGGTCCATACATACAAAAAGCACAGTATCAATATTCCAGCAATCCCTTCTGCAGGAAATGCTGTTTGAAAGGGCACAACCTTCTCATGGAACAATCTTTGAGAAGCTAGGGGTTTGAAATAATTATGTCAAGGACCTTGTGTAGTCACTTTCTGGGCAATGATCTGCTTTTACCACAGTCTTCTCAGTTTGTCTCAAAGTTTGCTAAAGGCAGGGAGAGGAAAGGAGAATTGATGCAAAGGAAGGCAATACAAAATCTCACAGGCTTTGCCCCAAATTTTTGATGATCATCACCGAGGCCTGGAGGATGCTGGAGCAAAGCTTGGCTTTCCTGATGTTGTCATGTCTAACTTCCCATTTTTTCACTTAATTTTTCAAGACATTGAATACTTTGGGCAGTGGTTTAATCTTTAAAATACTTTAAATGAATTTTAAAAAGCCCAAAACACATTTAATGTCCAAATTTGTTTCCTTAATTACTTCATCATGTCGCCATCGCCTTTGGTCCTGTCAGTAGCGCTGTTTGGGGCGTTAATGAGGCTTTTCACTCTCAGCTGTTCTCCATCAGCATTGACTGGAGCATTACGGACACACTTCGTAATCTTTCACAAGCTGGAGAATCATACTGGCCATCAGAGTGGCTTGTGGGCCAGCAGATCCCAGATTTTCTCCTGGCTGAGCCTTGCCCAACAACCCCGGCCCTCTCCTCGTGCCCGCCCACCCCAGGAATCACCATTTCCCTTTTACTCGTCTCGACCTCTGTCCTTTGATCACGAGATTTTGAGTGGTTAGGCTCTGTGCCATCATCAGTTCTGCGTGTTCACACGTGAGGGTGGTTTTAAAGTGGCTGGTTTGTGTTCCAGGGTTAAAGCTGTGGGTCGTTCTGAAGGGGCATAGGTCCTGTGCCACTGACTAATTTTAGAGGGGGTTATTTTAAAGCTTTAAATCTGTCTTTTTTCTCTAGAAGATACAGTGCCACATATTTGTGTTGCTGTTTTATCTCTAAAATAGCACTACGTGTTTATGTTGCTGTATAAATAAGTAGCGAAATACCTTCTGATATGAATGTAGTATTTGTATAAATGTTTTTGTCCTTCCTCACCATTATATAGTGAAATACAGACAAGCTAAGTTCCTGTTTAAGTAAGTTTTTATTTTAGATTTTTCCACCTGGAATGTTTTCTCAGCCTAAAGTAGAAATATCCATAATACAAAAAAGTGGAGTGTGCAATACAGTTGAAAAAAATCTTAGGCTTGTAAGTACAACATGATAAAGTTATTAGTAGAGGTTACTGATTTATCCGCCATAAAATGCCATCATTATGAAAACATACATTTTTCAGAGTTATGGCCTCCCTTGAGTTGTATTGATTTCCTCAAAGGTTGTT
This sequence comes from Machaerirhynchus nigripectus, assembly GCA_013397975.1. Classification (NCBI taxonomy): domain Eukaryota; kingdom Metazoa; phylum Chordata; class Aves; order Passeriformes; family Dicruridae; genus Machaerirhynchus; species Machaerirhynchus nigripectus. The sequence continues at coordinate 63,006 of VZRQ01010289.1, read as the reverse complement.
TAATGGGGAAAGAAATCATTCTTGTGGCAGAGCAGTCTGAGCCCCAGGGCACTGGGGGGGATGTCCTGAGTGCAGCTCACACATGATTTTTAAGGCTGCCTTCAGTACACAATTCCCTCTGGCCTCATGATTCCCGTGGGGTTCTGTGTGTCAGGATGGTGATCCTCCAAACCAGCTTCAGTGTGCATGTCCAGGACACACCAGGCAGTGCAAGGACTGTTCAAGCACCACGGCAACCCGGTGCTTTACCAAAGAAACAGGACAATAAATACAACAAGTGTCAGAATCCCAGATTCATTTATTTTGGTTGGAAAAGATCCCCAAGGCCATCGAGTCCCAAGCTGTGCCTGATGCCCACCTTGTCCCCAGCCCAGAGCCCTGAGTGCCACCTCCAGGCCTGCCTTGGACACCTCCAGGGATGGGCACTCCAAACCTCCCTGGGCAGCCCCTGCCAAGGCCTGAGCACCCTTTCCATGGGGAAATTCCTGCTGCTGTCCACCCTGAGCCTCCCCTGGCCCAGCCTGAGGCCGTTCCCTCTGCTCCTGTCCCTGTTCCCTGGGAGCAGAGCCCGACCCCCCCGGCTGCCCCCTCCTGTCAGGGACTTGTGCAGAGCCACAAGGGCCCCCCTGAGCCTCCTTTTCTCCAGGCTGAGCCCCTTTCCCAGCTCCCTCAGCCGCTCCTGGGGCTCCAGCCCCTTCCCAGCTCCGTTCCCTGCCCTGGACACGCTCCAGCACCTCCATGTCCGTGTTGCTGTGAGGGGCCCAGAGCTGCCCCGGGATCCGAGGTGGGGCCTGAGCAGTGCCAGCCCAGGGGACAATCCCTGCCCTCGTCCTGCTGCCTCACTATTGCTGATACAGGCAGGTGCCACTGGCCTTCGGGGCACACTGCTGGCTCAGAAAGTCAAAGTAAAGCCAAATGAAGTCAAAAAACATTGTTGTCTACAGATCTTTTAGTCACTCTTCTGTGTTTCTCCATGCAAGAGATACCGAGTGAAGAATCTATGACAGGAGCAGCAGCAGCTCTCACTGCGTGCCTGAGGGGTTTGAAACTCACTGTTGGTGTTAATTTAGAAGCCCTGCTTCAGAAGCCCTGCAAAGTGCTCACGAGCAGATGTGTTACTTACCTTCACATTCCAAGTAGCAGCACAGGTGACTGCTAGCTGCAGAGTTTGTGGAGTCCCCATCCCTGGCACTGTCCAAGGCCAGGTTGGACAGGGCTTGGAGCAGCCTGGGATGGTGGGAGGTGTCCCTGCCCATGGCAGGGCTGAGACTGGATGGGCTGTAAGTTCCCTTCCAACCCAAAGCAGTCTGTGATTCTGTGGTTTTATGACTACATAAATGTTAACAAAATAATCACTTACTCTTTTGAAATCAGTAAGTAATGTTGATTATTCACGTTCTTCTTTAGGACTGACTTTCAGGCCTCAGGCTCCGCACCCACACAGCCAGGGGTTAGGGATAATAATGATTTCTGATGTGTGGGGTAACCTCAGAGATGATCCTTGGAAGCCCCACCACTGCTGGTGCCAGGGCCTGGATCTGCTGGGCAGGCAGAGCATCATCAGCTCAGGCACCAGAAAATCCAAGTCGAGCAAAAATGATGGAATCCCAGGCATGAGGTTTATGCTTTACGAGCCTGGTGAGAAATTTCTCTGGGCTCCACTACCTCACGTTGAATTGAGACATCACAGCCCAGAAATCCTTTCCAAAGCTTTCCGTAGCCCCATGATTTCAGCTGCTCTGCCCGTCTGCTTTGTTGTTCTGTTTACTCGACCTGCGTGGTGCTTCACGTCCCCCGGGAGTTATATCCAGAAGCCTCCCACCTCCACCCTGGGTGGTACAGATGATCCAAACGGGACATCCCGGGAGCCCAGAGGATGACTCCAGCAAACAGTCACACCCGGGACACTGAGCTCATCCAAACCTTTGCAGACCGCGACCTTTCTAGTGCTGATGCCTGAGTTTGGAAGTGCTCGTGTGCTGGACGACGGCACATCCAGCCACGGGGCACAGAAAATGAGCCTTAATACAGAGTTTTGAAAAGGTTCGAGGGGCAGAGAGGGAGAAAAGATCCCCGCAGTAAATCAGGAATTGCAGTGGGTTGTTGAAAAGCTGTTGCCGAGCAGCCTAGAATTTGTCCCCAAACAGCCCCTGGCTGAGCCTGAAACCACCACATCACCCGAGTCGGCAGCCTCGGTGCTTCCTCTGTCAAGCACCCATGCAAAACAAAGCAGGGAAAACAACTTTAATTGTTAGGAGATTTTCAGATGTCCAAATTGAAATTGCAGAATGTTGCCTCAGCAGATCACCTGCCTGACCCACATCAGGAAGGAGCTGAGCACATCCCAGAGCCTTCTCTTTGTGCTGTGAGGGAGGTACTAACTTTCAGGGGCTAGAAACTATGAATTTGTAGTATTTTCAAGCAAAATCATAACCTTTAGCAGTGCTCGTAACCAGGGACTTTCTTAGAATTATGATCCTACTGAAGTATTTTCAGCAAAGCACATTAATGTGGATTATTGAAAATTATTATCTTTCATCTGATTATGTGGTTTATTGAAATTCCCCTTCTCAAGGTTTTTTTTAGAAGAGGGATTTCTATTACAGATCATGGTTTTGATGATTAAAATTAATGAGCTCCCTCAGAGTCTCTTGGATATGTGTAAAATGCATTCTTTTTTTACCCTCTTATATTTTGATAGATGAAAAGAGACTTTTTCATGCTTCCTGACCAAACTTATTATTTGTGTGTCAAATTTACCCCAATTTTTTTTGCCATGTGGTTTCAAGGCAATGTGAGATGGCAACAGATGAGCACCTGGGTTATCTCCAACAAATAAGCGTTGAGAAGGAAACCTTATGGCAAGCAGATTTTACCAGAACTTGTTAAGTTCCCCTGCAGGTCTGAAATAAGAGTGTTTTGTGGGATGGTTTTGGGAGTTTTTGTGTTTGTTTGTTTGTTTTTGTTTGGGGGTTTGGGTGGGTTTTTTTGTTTGTTTTGTTTTTTCCTTGTTTGGTTGGTTTTTTTGGGGGGGGGTGTTTGGTTTTTTGTTTTGTGTTCTTTGGTTTGGTTGTTTTTTGGGTTTTTTTAAAATTAAAGTATTGTATTTAAAAAAGCTTTTAGAAAAGGGTGACGTCAGGAAGAGAACAGACTTTGCAGATAGAAAACTCAGTGGTAATACAGCCTAGAAGGGTGAAATGTAAACTTCCTTACTGAGCTGAGTACAATTTATAAATTTTGTATAGCTGGATCTAAACCTTTTGCTGGAGTAGTTTTAAAATGTGTCTTCATAAACACTTCCCATGGAGATACTCTTTGTAAAAATAAACGTTAATAACCAGCTGACAGAGAATTTATAGAACCTCGGTCTCAACTGCCTCTTGGCCCCAGGGGATTACGGTACAGTAAACCCAAATTTATACAAAGGATGAAATACACAGGAGGGCAGAACAAAGGGAACGGGGAACGGCTCTCCCTGCTTTCCTAAAATTAATATGGTGACACATTCCTGTTGCTTCCACCGAAGCAGATGCACGGGCCGTAAACAGCAGTGTTTAATTTTGGGTCTCTGAGCCGCCTGAATAGATCTGTTTCTCACGAGAAATGCCCCGCCACGGCCACGATCTGCACCCAGGGCAACTTCGGCGTAGGTAGGAACGGTGTTCCCTCAGCTGCCTGTCAGGGATGACTTAATCCTGCTTTGCAGGTACTGCCTGCGTCCGTGGGGTGTGTTAATTCCCATACCCATTCATTTGGAAGCCTGTGCTGAGGCTGTCAGAGAGAAGCTAATTATGATCAGCCGTGGTGATCCCTGGGGAATTATGCTGGGGTTGAGAAACCACGGAGTTGCTGGAGTTCCGCTGCAGTCGGGGATTAGAGTGATGAGTTCTGCTCCCTCCCTGTTCTTGCCTTCCTCTGGCAGCCTGGGGGACAGCTCTCACAGGCAGTCCTGGTGCTCTCCAGCTCGTGGTTTGGTGACCACTCGGTCGCCCCTCAGCCCAGTTTGTCCACCACTGGTGCTGGTTTTAAGTTAAATCATCAGCTTCACTGAAGAGCAGAGCTTGGAAGTTCAGTTTAATAATTCCATGGAGCAGCACATGCTGCCTGGAGTTAGTCAGAATCCAGCCAGGGAATTCTGCTCCGCTGACAGGAGGGCTCTGGGAGGAATTCAGGGGAACTACAATAGCATTAACATCTGAAAACCTGAACAAATTTTCCTAAATCTTTACTACTCTGATGAAAAAGATGGGTTTTCATTCAGAAAAGAAATTGTCAGAATTCTGTGCTGCTGTTGATGAAATCTCTAGGGTAGGAGATAATTTTAAATAAAGGCTTTTCTTCAGGATAAATACCTGTGTCCTTTAGAAATATTTCCTGTTCTATACCAATCTGGAAAGGCTTTTTTTTTTCTTTTCTTTTAAATAACAGCAAGTTCTTTATTGTGATCAAACAAAATACATTTCATTTAGTGGTACAGGCTGAAAATGTGAATGTTCCTTGAACCCATTTGATCCTTTTTTATATCTTAAAAATGTAACAGCAAGGTGAAGAGAAGTGATGTCTGAGACTGTGTTTCCTTTAGGTAAAACCTCATGAATTGCAGCTTTTTTTCTTGCCTGTGGTCCACCATTCATAATTTGGACATGGAGGCTGTATGTTCTGTCTGTGTCAAGTTAGGTCATTGTAGGCAAACAAATTCCTCAGATCTGGAAAACTTCTGCTCATTTTTTGCTTGCTTTGGTCCCTGTTTATATTTTTAATGGCAAAACTAAGCTTTTGGTGCTGATTTTAGCCCTTTATTGCTGTACTGAGAGGATCTGGATCCTGTTTTCTCAGTGACACTCTCCTGAATAATTAGACAAGTCACAGCTTTAGAATTCTCATTAGAGGTGATGATACAGAGGATGAAGGTGCAGAGTTGGGTTTTTTCAAACTGAAAAGTGGATATGACAGATTGGAAGGTATTTCTTTTTAAACAGTTGACTTCTGTATATCAAGATAAAGCAATGCAGAAGGGTGTTGTAGAATCTGACTGGGCTGCCTGTCTATAACTAGGCTACAGAAACCAATTTCTGTCGTTTCAGAGACCCTGATGCTGTATTTCCCAATGTCTTGAGGATGAGTCCCGGGCATTTTCCTGTAATAAAGGCATCTTCTGTTTCCAGGTCCCCAGCATTGTGGGGCTGCATTGACTTAATTTCATCCTGGCTCTTCCAAACCAACAACAGCTATTTTTAGTCTTCAGGTCTTTTCAAGTCTTTAGTCTTCAGGTATTTTCTAGAATATCCTGGTGGAAAACTCTCTCAACCCACCATATAATATCACTATTCAAAGTGACAAAAAAGAACCCCCAAAACAATAAAAACCTCTCCATCCAGCAGGAGTTTTTATTTAAAGTCTTTAATCTTCTTGGCACAAATATTCTTTCAGTACTTCCACCACGATCCCCTTCTTGCTGTCCTACCAATCTTGTTTCTTGCAGTTACGCACCTGCAGGAAGTGTGTTATCTATTGGGAATGCTTTCTTTTCATAATCAATGTTTGGTGTAGGAGGTTTAATTACTGTTTTTCATCCAGCACTACTCTTCTCATTGTTTAAATTGCACCATCCCTCTCAAAGGTATAACAATCATTCGTATTGATTTACATAATATAAAAGTAAAAAATTTAATTTCACTAGGAGTCAAGGAACTTTTCTTCCCTTAAAGCGTTGATTAAATTTAGACAGAAAATATTTCCAGAATGAAAATCTAGGCTTGTGCCTAAGAGTGTCTCATTTTTCCAAAAGATTTTTACGTTGAGCAATGAATAATATTTTGCTGAAGCTTTCTTTGGCTCTTAGTCAAGTGCTATAAATGAATTCATTAATGGGAATTATTTTTTGGGCAGCAGTGGTGGGTGTGTGTTTAAAGTCCAGCGGTGATGCATGGTACTGTGAGAGTCGAGTGTATTCCATCCTTTCCTGAGCAGTTCTGGGAGTTTGGGCTTGAAAGAAAGAAGCAAACACAACAAAAAGCCCCAATCCTGTGGTGATCAACCCTCAGCCAGGAGCCAGGCTGCTGCCATTTGTGAGATTGAATTCTGGGCTGCCTGAATGTGAGGCGTTTCTTCTGGTATTATTAAAAAAATAATTTTTTAATTTATTTTTTTTTAGAAACAAAATAAAAGAAAAATCTTTATTTTAGACACGTAACAATTCCGTGTTTAAGCAGCAAAAAAAATGCTGGGCACGAGGGCCGCGATCACCAGTGCACATTGCACAGGTGAAAACACAGAGATATTTTTTTATTATTTTAGCAAAACGTACGTTTTGGGCATGAGGTTCACCTCTGGATCTACCTTTTGGCTGAAGTGGAGGATGTGGTGGGAGAACAGCAACAAGGAAGGATAGGATAGGATAGGGTAGGATAGGGTAGGATAGGATAGGATAGGATAGGATAGGATAGGATAGGATAGGATAGGATAGGATAGGATAGGATAGCAAGGTTGTTCAAGTTTGTTGGGTTCTTGAGCAGTAAACTGTTCTGTGAGTATTCATTATGAAGAGGCCAACTTTGGACAGTGATGTTGAAATATATAAAACACTGTTTGTGGAAATGTTGGACACACTGCCCCAGACACATAAAGAGTAACTATCACAAACACATTTCCAGCATTTAACGCTGGAAAAGTATGCATATCTAGTTAAAGTTTAGTATGGAGACTTAGGCTGTCGTTTAACCCTTCTCAGCATTTATTGTAGGAATGTATCTTGTCTGTGCTGGACTTTGGAACTTGTTGATTAGCTCGTGCCTTGGAAATGCGTCAGCTGACACCTGTGGTCACCCTGCAAATACCTGCAAGTCTGGGATGTAGCATGGTGCATGCTGGTGAATATTTAATATTATTAAATGTTAAGCGTGTGCTTCGCTGTGCTGCACTGGCTCCAGGGAGCGTCTGATTAATTTATCAGTGCTCTTGGCCAGAAACACATGTTTCTTTGAGAAGCGGTGAAAATGCCACTTGTGGGCTGTGAGCTACCTCCCTGCTTTGGTTTCAGTACACGTGGATAGCAATTGTGGAAGGAGTGGAGAAACAGGGCTCGTTATTATTTACCTCCTGTGAAAACTGTTTGTGCTGAATCTCAAATTATGGCGTCTTTCATCCATGTGTGGATTAAACCTCCCTAAAATGCACAGAAACGTAATAAGCTGGGAAGTTACAGTAATAACATCAGCCTCAGTCACCACATTATTATTTAATACATTTCAGCTGAAGTTTGTGCTGTTCTGGATATCATTGTCTTGAAAATTATAGGTAATTAAGGATTTCATTTTGAAAGCAGGCATACCAAATGAAAATACGCTGCAGGATGTTGATGGCTGGAATAAGAATGCCTGCACAACTTCTGAATGCATTAATAGGGCTTTTTTTAAGGAGGGTTTCAGCTTGGGGAAGGATCTGTTTGTCTTGACATTTGAGTTTTGCGTAGGTAATTGTCGAAGCGGGGAGGGGTTTGTTGCTTAAGTGTAGATAAAGCACATTTTGTGAATTTAGATGGTAATTTAAATAGGTAGCTGAACCTGGACAGAGAGTGCTTCACTCAGCTTCAGCAAAGGAGGCAGTGAAAATCCAGGCAGGCTGTCCAGTTTGGGGTTGCTGGTCTTTCTCTCCACTGGCTACAAAGAGGTATCAAGGCAAGATTCTCTTCCTAGGTTAAATTCAGTCTTCTTGAACTTGCCTTCATGTCACAAAGTTCTTCCAGTTCTGAGGCCATCCTGGCAGTATAGAGACTTTCATAAGAAAGAGACAAAAAATTAAATATTTTAAGTGTTGTCTTGAAACACTTCATGTTATATTTCTTTTGACCTTGGGTGGTTTTCACTTGGCAGCTCCGGAACGAAGGGATTCCTCCCTCCTGGGCAGCCCAGACGTCGTGGACCCAGCTCCGAGGAGAAAGAGAAGGCAAAGGACAGCAAAGCCAGCAGGGGCAGGAGCTAAGGTGGCTGCTTACGAGGCAGAGCAGCCGGCCCAGGAGAAGTAAGCAGGTTTTAAATGTACTGAAATGTTTCTACGTTCGCAGGCGCCATCGGGTTCGTGGGGTTCCAAACCCAGCTGGGCATGGGCAGCCTCTGGTTGAGGAGGGAGGTTGGGCTTGGGCCACCCTTCCAACCCCACCACCCTGGGATTCTGCCTTTGGGATTTCAGTGGAAAGAAATTACTTCTCAATCCTGTCTTTAATAGATTTTTTGTGAAAATGAAGCCACCAGGGATAAAAAGTAGTTCGCTCTTAAACACAAAGGATTTGTAACACTTAAAAGTGTTTTTCTTATTACGTCCATTTCAACTTCTGGAAATTTTTCCACGTGTTCTGAGAGGTGCTTATAGCTGTGCATGGAGTTGCCTCAGAGCTACAGTGGGATTGATAGTATTTTCTTCAAAAACCTTTTTCTTTTCCTAAATATATGGCAAATTACATTTGAAAACACCTATTTTCCATTTCTATCTGTGATATTCCATGGATGATAGACTCTTTAAACAGCCATGGACCAAGTAGATTACAAGGGCATTTCCCATGATTAGCAAAGATTTCTGTTTGAATCAGCTGGAGAATTATCTCATGCTGACGTAGAAGGTTGTGGTTTGACGCCGGCCAGGAACGTTTGAATTTACAATCCTGTTTTATTAGTTTAAAAACTGCTATTTTTTAGGGTGGTGTAGAAATATGTCAGATCCTACTTTTTTGTTCTTTCACATCCCAGTCCATTGCAATGAAAAATGCCCTTTCCCCACTGTGTTTGGTCAGTTTGATTTTGAAACTCTGCCTGTGTTTGCCTGAAATTCGGGTTCATTTTATTTAATATTGATTGTTGAAGGAACACCTATGGAAGCAAATTATTGCAAAGGAATATACAGAGGCCTTGGACTGAGTAATTGTCTGTTTATGAATATCTGAGTGCTGTGTGTAGGGGGCAACTAAGAAGATACTGATATTTCTGTTTTAACTCTTCTAAATAAGGCAAATTTTGGTAGAAACAGTTATATTTTCAGACTTGCCATATGGAACATGCATCCTATCAGTCTCTATCTCCATTTTTCTTTTTTGCACTTTATGTGGCAGTGGCAATTCTTGGTTTAGGCAGGAAGATAGGAAATCTCCCCTTTTACCTGAAACATTACAAAAGCTGAACTGAAATAATTTCCACTTTGCTGATTATTTTTCTCAGCATCACTGAGGTTTCTGAGCTTCATCTGAAGTCTTTTGCCAGCTGCTAATCAAGTTTTCAGTCAATTTTCTTGGCTAATAATTGTCAGTTCTCTTCAGCCTGTCAGAAGTGGGGAGATGCAGAATTAGCACCCTGATCCAGTTCACAAATATAGGTGTTCTTTTTATGGAGCTCCTCCAGTAACTTTTAATGATGGAATGTGGTGCAAAGAGCTTTATCTTAAGCTGACAGCACGTTGGGGTCCTGCCCAAAATGTTTTTCAGTATTGTGTCACTGAGCAAAAAGAAAAAAAGGCAAAAATTAAGAATTACTTAATGCAAGCAAACCACCCCGGCCTGCTGGGGAGGCAGGGGGGGAGGTTAACCTCGAGATGCCTTTGCCTCTGGAAGTACTCCATCACAAACAGGGAGACGTGCAGCCCCTGGGAGAGCGTCTGGGATCAAGTGACAGGCTGTGACCACGTTTGCAGAGGCACCAACCAGCCCTCCCTCGTTCCTGGGCTCTCCTGCTCAGACCTGCAGCGAGGGCTGACTCCGTAACGTAAACACAAGTGTAAATGCTGCGAGGCCAAGTCACACAAAATCCTCTCCCACAGTTCTTGCTGTAGCAAATAGAACTTATTTAGAGTTATTTCCCATGTGGGCTTGTTGGTGACATCAGCAGTGCTCGTTTCAGGCTCTCCGGGCGAGGAAAGGGCTGCCACAAACCCAACACCAAGAGCCTGATGCTGCCCTAAAGCTGTTGCATCCTGAGCTGGTTGGTACAAGATCCTAAAAAAAAAGAGTTAGAAGTACCTCTTTAGCAAAGGAAAGCATCCAGGTTTTTCTGTTCCCTTTGCCTTTCAGATTGATTTTTGAAAACACAGTGTTTTTCAACACAGTCAGGGTTACCATGTAAGAGAAGTTATGTCTTGACTTTTACATATTTCCTGCAAGACTTTACAGTAGGCTAAGAAAGTACCATTTGTCTCAAACTCAAGAGCATCTGAAGTAAATACTAAGTCATCAGAAACTACAGGGTTCTATTTCTGCAAATGTTTTAGATTTATGGATGTTGTGGCTGGTTGTGCGACAGTTCTCTGCTCCTTGGAATGAAAATATGTTCTTGGATAGGACCAGAAATACTCAGAAGAATGCAAATAAAAATATGTTTGACACAGGAATTAGAGCAAAAGGAGTGCTGCATTGCTCATGCTTTGTGTGTGGCTGCAGTGGCAGGAAAAGGAGTTGAATTGTATTTGTCCATACAGACATCTAGTGTTACTGTGGCAATTTAGTCAAGGGCTAAATCAACATTTTTAAAGAAACTTGGCAATGTGATTTGGATAATATTAAGCTTGGTGAAAGTAGCCGTGAGAGGGGCAAAGAACTGAACTAGGATTTGTGGAACAAGGTTGCTAAATGAGCAGTTTAAGTTTTTGCTGAAAAAAAGGTGTACTTTAGGATAAAGTAGAAATCTAGAATAATTAGTGGGCCAGCCAACTGCCAAGAATGAGGTTTATCCAGCTCTCTAGCAGGCTGCTCTCAAATCTGAGATATCCAGTGAAAGGAAATGCTTCTTTAGGCAGACAGATGTTACTTTTAGTTAATAACACCTGACCTATGGCTCTTGATTTACACATTTTAAAAAATATGTCAAGACAAAAAGTAGGTCTTACTGTTCAAAACACAACTGAGCCAGGAAGTTAAATAAAATTATTCCGAATCCAGTATAATGTGATGGTCTTGGTGCAGCTCTAAGTATAACTTAATATCTGGCGGTTTCCTAAGGTGCAAGGCAGAGATAATATGTAAGTCAGGTTAAGATGCAAATTCTGCTTTTCACGATTTGCATTTCATAATTGGAAGGGAAAAAAATTAATAAGAGCATTCCCAATCCACAGTTAGAAGTTATGCTTATTGAGGCATTACCCAAATCTCTTCAGGGGCTGCAGATGAACGGCCCTGTTAGCTGTGTGGAATATGCATTCAATATAGAGGCTTAGCTGTATGGCCTGTCAGCCTGAATCCTGTAAATAATTGGATGTTTCTATAATATTTTCACTTTAAAAATGTTGGAACCTGCTTGAGAGCAGGTAGCACCTACTGAAGATGGCAAAATTTTTGATACAATTTTGGAAATGAAGTGCAGTCACTGAACGAAACCTGCAGTCACAGACCATGGGGGAGCAGAGATGGAGTCTCTGTAGCTAAAATAAAAATAAAAATAAAAATAAATCAGGGAAAAGCTTCCATTGCTAGTGCAACTTGCATCTTTCTGCTTTGATTTGTCAAAATTGGGTTTTTTTTTTCAATGAGTTAAGAAAAATGAAACCTTTTTATTTCTGTCTTTAATTTTTTGCTCATCAAGGATCTTTTGTGGTCCTCATTCACACATGTGCTTCCTAGGAGAAAGGCTTTGCTGGATAAGACTCAAAATTTCTATAAGTTATTCTGTATATTTCAACATATAATCCATTCCTGCTGCTCGAGGGTATTCATAGTTCCTTTGCTATTTAATGCATGCCTACTGTTGAGTGGATGTACAATTACAGAAGTGGTTTGGGGGAAGGAATCTTAAATACAGGAAAAACATTATTATGGATGCAGCAAATATGCTGGGTTCTCCTGAGAACAAGACTAGAAAAATCAAAAAGAGAAATGTTCTTACAGAGGAAGCGTTCCATAATTCTGAGAAGGAGGTGTTAAGGGACTCTCTTAATCCAGCTGACTGAGAAGTAGCAGGTATTATTTCCTTGTGGTTTTTTTTTATGGAGAATTGCCTATTTGCACCAAGCACTGTGACTCTGACTTATTAGTTGTTCTGCATGCCAAGAATTCCAGTTTTATAAGTCTAGTTTAGTACATTTGATGTCACTATTGCTGCCTTTNTTGTTTTAGTTATTTTGATGGCTCTATTGCTGCCTTTTTTTTTTTTTTTTTTTAATTGAAGTTTGACTTTTGCTGGCTTGATACCTCTTGCTTGAATGATAAAATGGAGTGACTGCCAGAATCAGGCCTGCACTTGAACTGAAGGAAAGAGATGCTCTCCCTTACTTCACTGTGTTTGGCTTTGCTGGAATGTCGAGGTGCAGGTCAGTTTGGTGGGATCTTCCCCACCAGTAATTAAATTTTTTTATGCATAAACCCTGCTTTTTCAGAGAGCTCAAAAAGGCTTCAACATATCTTCGGGAGCTCTCAGAAACACCCAAGCAAGCCAGAGAAACGCAGTCAGGTTTGTACCTGAAGGGTACCTGAAGGTCCCAGGAGCTGCTGGGGGGAGGTTTGTGCCACCTGCAGTGCCACCCCTTGCTCCACCAGAGGCCAAACTGGGAATGCAATTCCTGCTTTAAACACGATTGTTACGGTGCTCACACTCGCTGTTTGTTCCTGACTTCAGGGCCTGATTAAACTTGGTCATGTGTGTAATTGTGGGTAGAATGAGCTGCTGCGTAGTTTTTGCTTGTTAATGATAAATGTGGATATTTTTTTTCCAGTATTCGTGCTCTCCTCCCTTTCTGTACCTTCAAGAGGTTTTTTTGAGTCTTCGCAGGTATATGTAATTTATTTGGCAAGAAATCCTTTAGCATTGCATCCCAATACTGTAATAAGCTGGACTTGCCTTTCTTTTGATAAACTTCCACCCCCTGAAAAGCACTCAGAGCCTGTGGTGAGCCTGGGGCTCCCTGGGGATCCTCTCTCTGCATTTGTTTAATTCATGGCTTGCGGTTCACATTTTTGAAGTTCTAATGCAAGGTTTATTTAAAGTGTGGTCTGCCACCACCAGTGACTCAGGTAGGAGAAACCATGGATCTGTCCTGGAATCTGGCATTCTCAGAGGGTGACACACAGACTTTGGGTTTTCTGTCTCACACAGCTTTTTCTTCTCATCAAAGAAGGAAAAAAAAAAAGCTCAGCCAAGCAAAAATTGGGTTCTGCTGAAAATGACATCATAACCTTCCATGCTCCAGAGGGGGTGTCAAGTTCACACCACAGTTACCCCCTTTTAGGGAAAGATGTACTTAGGAGCTCATGATGACCTATCACCTTTGTGTTCCTTTAGGTGCATTTATTTATATACAATAGGAGAGAACTTTCCTGGGGGGGCAAACGCTGTGATCACTGTGATCTTTCAGTCAGTCAGTGCAGTGAATGTGTACAGCAGTGAGAAGCTGGTTCCTGCCATCATAAATTTATGGAATGCAATGTTTAGAAAGTTTTTGATGATCCCTCATTCAGGCTGAAACGTAAACAAGTTAAGAAATCTCTTAGAAGTGGGTGATTGGGTTGTATGAGCCTCTAATGTGAGTATTAAACCAAACAAAAATTTAAATAGTGATTAAAGGCATCTTTGTGATTCATGCATGCTCAGCATTATCTTATGCTTTTGGGTGGTTTCCTTTCTTTCTTTTCTTTCTTTCTTTCTTTCTTTCTTTCTTTCTTTCTTTCTTTCTTTCTTTCTTTCTTTCTTTCTTTCTTTCTTTCTTTCTTTCTTTCTTTCTTTCTTTCTTTCTTTCTTTCTTTCTTTCTTTCTTTCTTTCTTTCTTTCTTTCTTTCTTTCTTTCTTTCTTTCTTTCTTTCTTTCTTTCTTTCTTTCTTTCTTTCTTTCTTTCTTTCTTTCTTTCTTTCTTTCTTTCTTTCTTTCTTTCTTTCTTTCTTTCTTTCTTTCTTTCTTTCTTTCTTTCTTTCTTTCTTTCTTTCTTTCTTTCTTTCTTTCTTTCTTTCTTTCTTTCTTTCTTTCTTTCTTTCTTTCTTTCTTTCTTTCTTTCTTTCTTTCTTTCTTTCTTTCTTTCTTTCTTTCTTTCTTTCTTTCTTTCTTTCTTTCTTTCTTTCTTTCTTTCTTTCTTTCTTTCTTTCTTTCTTTCTTTCTTTCTTTCTTTCTTTCTTTCTTTCTTTCTTTCTTTCTTTCTTTCTTTCTTTCTTTCTTTCTTTCTTTCTTTCTTTCTTTCTTTCTTTCTTTCTTTCTTTCTTTCTTTCTTTCTTTCTTTCTTTCTTTCTTTCTTTCTTTCTTTCTTTCTTTCTTTCTTTCTTTCTTTCTTTCTTTCTTTCTTTCTTT
>VZRQ01010289.1:0-12870 GCA_013397975.1 Machaerirhynchus nigripectus | reverse complement strand
GCCGGTTAAAAAGCAAATCAAGCCGTAAGAAATAAAACCCTCGCGGTGCCTTCGTGGAAAATTAACTAATCCAACCAAGCTACAAGTGCAATCTGTCTTTATTTCAATGATAATCCCCTCAATTAAAAATAGGCATTGATTACCGTGCCATCAGTGCAATGAGACACTGCTGGCTGCTCTCAGGAAATAGTTATGTCTTTAGAATAAGGTTTGGTTTTTTGTTTTTTTTGTTGGGGAGATCTGCCACAGTCTCATTAAAGTATTATTCTGTAGAGCTGTAGACAAAGAAATAGCTTATGGTTCAGATCAAATCTGGTAAATCCCAACCTGGAATTACTCATCATTAGCTGTGTTAGTGAGTGTCGTTTTCCAAAATCAATTCTGTCATTTTGGATTATTTTCTGTGCGCTGTATGTCACAAGTGTTTATCTTGACAGAAAGCAAGATACGCTCCTCTCTGTTCTAAAATTAACTGTTTGAGCTGAAAAATAGCCTGAATAGGATGAATTGCTACGATAAACGTATGTGAAGTTATTTTTCCTTGTCTTTTGCTGAGGTAACTGAAGACCTGTTGGAAATTTCCATTAAACCTGAAGCCATGGCTGTCCGGATCAGAGGATTTGCCTCAATTAATATTCATTAAATACCCCTTTGACACCCAAGTATATAGAGAAAGGCATGTTTGATAATTTGGTTTTAAGAGATTCTTTTATTGAGTTTCTCTCAGCACAGACATTCAAGCCTAAATGATCAATGTACAGAAAGAAGTATCTTTAAGGAAAGGATTGTCTGAGAAAAGGCTCTTTTTTCACCTTGCTGTTACTGGTTTAATATTTACCTCTAGACTGTTTTTGGTGTATTCACCCAGAAACAGGAGTACAGCTGTGGGACACAAACTGGAAAAGTTGGAAATAAACACTGTCCTGTCCCAGGACTCATCCGTTCCCCTCGCTGACAAAAGCTCCTCAAAAACAAATTTAAGTTGGTGCTTAGTATCTGTGTATTTTGCCTGGCAAACACATAAACTGAGTTTCTGTCTTTCCACCATGTGTTAGACAAACCCCAAAACCCAGCTGTGTATCTGGTGTGTTTTAAAAGGGAAATGTAAGTGGCTTCTTTCTGGGGTGGGGAGGACACTTTTAAAAGCTCAGGTGCAAAGGGGAGTAAAACGGGCGTTTCAGGTGCGGTGTGTTGCAGTGTTCATCATTCCATAATCCACACACCATTCCATTCTGTGAGCCTTTTTTTTTTAAAATTTTTATTTTCACGTCTTTTCCCAAAACTCTGTGATTGAAGTTCGAGGGAAACCCGATGACTCTCTGGCAACGTGTGTGGTTTAGCCTCTGAAACAGTCACATCTAAGGCAGGCCAGAGCAGCACTGGTGACAGGAACATTGCACAACCAGTTTCAGGAAGGGCAGTGGGGGCTGCTGAGCATTTTATCTGCTGAGAGTCGGAAAAATGCCGTATGTGGATGAGTGTAATTAGGTCATCGGTTTATGTGCCCAAAGCCCTAGTTTCCCAATGTTTCTTAGAATTAACGAGGATGTATATTTAATGTGTATCTCTGATTTGGCTGAAAAGCATGGCCGGGCAATCCCCTGCTGCCTATACATAATTGTATGTGTGTATATATATATATATGTGTATATATATATATATATATATATATATANTATTTATGTACAGGGCTTCACAGACACAGATTATTCCAAGGAGGACTGGCAAGAACATTTCCTCCTCCTCCTCGATACTCTCCAGTTCCAGATAACAGTCAGATTGTCAGGCTCTGGAACACCTTTGGTGCTGCAGAACCCCCTGAATGTCTGTCGTTTTTTAAGGGACAAGCTCAGGGGGTCTGTGGGCCACAGCTGCTTCCTTGGATTTCTCGTGGAGGTGGGATACTGCAGGATGTGATGAGTGCTTGAGCCCAGAGGCTGCAAGAGTGGCCAGGCGGCCACTTAGCAAACTGAATTCAAGATGTGTTGGAAAAAAAAGATGTGTTTCCAAATCCCTTGCTGAAGGTTGCTTTGTTTTTCCCTTGGATGGCAGGGCTGGAATCTGGCCTTGCAAAATTAACATGGCATGCTTCACTTATTTGTGCTTTCTGCATTAGCAACAACCTCACCAGGACCTTTTGTGTGATTTTCCTTGGTGGCAGCGTCTCTGGGGTGGCAGATCAGGGGGGAAGAACATCTGCAGCTGCAGCTGGGGCAGGGAATATGTGAGAGGAACAGCCCTGCAGGACAGTGCAGGACGAGGGAGGAGGTGCTCGGGAGGCTGGGGAGCACAGACCCACCTGCAGGACCCCGCTCTGGAGCAGGGGGTCCCTGAAGGAGGCTGTGACCCCGTGGGGAGCCCCTGCTGGAGCAGGGTCCTGGCAGGACCCGTGGAGAGACAGGAGCCCAAACTGGAACAGGTTTGGTGGCAATACTGTGACCTCGAGGGGGACCCACGCTGCAGTGGCTTGCTCCTGAAGGACTGAGCCCATGGATAAAGGGACCCACACTGGGCCAGTTCCTGAAGGACTGAGCCCATGGATAAAGGGACCCACACTGGGCCAGTTCCTGAAGGACTGACCCCATGGATAAAGGGACCCACACTGGGGCAGTTCCTGAAGGACTGACCCCATGGATAAAGGGACCCACACTGGGGCAGTTCCTGAAGGACTGACCCCATGGATAAAGGGACCCACACTGGGGCAGTTCCTGAAGGACTGACCCCATGGATAAAGGGACCCACACTGGGGCAGTTCCTGAGGGACTGACCGCATGGATAAAGGGATATCTGGAGCAGTTCCGGAGGGACTGAGCCCATGGATAAAGGGACCCACAGTGGGGCAGTTCCTGAAGGACTGAGCCCATGGATAAAGGGGCCCACAGTGGGGCAGTTCCTGAGGGACTGAGCCCATGGAGGGTCCATGTTGGAGAGGTTCATGAAGGGCTGTCTCCTGTGGGAGGTTCCCCACCCTGGGCAGGGCAGGAATGTCAGGAGTCCAGCCCCGGAGGAGGCAGGAGCAGCAGAGCCCAGCTGTGATGTCCCTACCCTGCCCAGCTGAGGACTGGGGTGACAGGGCAGCTCTGACGGGCACTGGGGTGTCCAGGCGGGATCACCCCACACCATTCTTATTTCCACATTGAATGGTTTTTTTTCTCTTTATTCCCACCCCCCAGAGGATTCTCTTCATTTCCTCTTGCACAAAGAAGCACTTGTGAGCACACCAGCTCAGCAGAGCCTCCCGTGACTCCGGACCTCCCTTCCCTGTTAGGGGAGTTCACGTCTGGAAAGGGCAGCAATACATCATCCCCTGGAGGTTCCGCTGCAGTGTGGTGTACTTAACCTCTTGCAAACCCACTCCTGCCACCAAAAGCTGCCTGTGCTGTACCTGGCAGGGCTCCAGCTTCTCCCAGTTTGGACCCACACTGGGTTCCTGCCAGAGCTACTGTGCTGCCGTTCCCATCCGCGCAGCGCTCGGGGTTTGGCACCGATGGGGCTGGGAGCAGGGGATGAGAGGTGCTGAGGGGCACAGGGGGAGAACAGCTGTTCCTGGCACCGTGTTGGGACAGGCAGCCCAGGCACACCTGAGCAGCGTGACCACGCCAGGCCGGTGCCAGGGACAGCTTTGTCTGTGAGGCGTGGTGTGACACCTGCCCGCCCCTCCCCAGCTTCGGCCTGGCACCGACAGCCTCTCCAGAAATGGGATTTTTGTCCAAACCCGCGTTGCTCTGAGTGGTCCCCAGGAGTCCCATGCCTTTCTCTCCAGCACCCAGCTTTGTAACGCTTCCGTTTTTGATCATTCTGCAGGTATTTAATCATCATTAAGGCATTTTTAGCGGCATGGTGGCTCCTTGGTTTCGAGCTGTGTGGGGGTCAGTCGGCTCTGGTGAGGCAGGACAGTGTCTGTGAGGGAATTTGAATCGTCTGGGGGTTTTGCTGTGAGGAGAAGTGTCTTCGGGTTCATTATTCCCTTTATTGATTTAATTCTAGCTGTTCGCCTCGTATCGATCTGGGCTGGTCGCCAGAGACAGTTTCACTGGAGTTTTTGTCTTTTCAGGCAACTGCTGGAAAGAAAAAAAAACCCACACCTTTGAATTAAGCATCATATGCAAGAAGGGTTTTCTAGGAATGCCTGGTTTTATCACACTCCCGTTGCCTAATTTGCAATTGCTGACACGGAATAGACACACAGAAGTGCAGAAGATGAATGACTCAGTGTGATAAAGCAGCAACTTCCCTTCCCCTGCCCCTGCCCCAAGGCTTCATTCCTTTTTTTGATCCAAACTTCAAAAGGGTTGTCCTGGATGTTTATGCTACCCCATTTTTCATCCCCCTGTGCAGAAGGGGGATGGCTGGTTTTATCCCCTCTCGTTTCTGAAAGCAGCAATGGAGAAGTCTTACAAGAGGTATTTCCTCTCATGGTTTTCTGCTGTTTAAAGCCTTGAGGAGAGCTCTGTGGTTCTGATAAGCCTTCAGTCCACTGCCAAACCTTCTGAACCTGCTGATTTTTGTCATGCTGGGATCAGGTCTAGGATGGTTACAGGAAGAGAAACACCTCTGTGTTTCTCTTCCTGTAACCAAAACGCTGTGGACAGCTGGTAGGTCATCCCTTAATTCCCTTTTTTCGGCCTGTCTGACACAGCCTCCTTCCCCCTTGCAGGAAGGTGCTGATTCCACCTCAGCACGGGCCACGGCGACCCAGAATCTCGCTCTGTAAATTCTGCCCGGGAGCATGAGCATTTCTCACTTCCCTGGTTTTGTACAGCTTTAGTAATCAAATAAGAGTAAGAGGGTTTTCTTCTTTATATCTTATCTTCCAACTCCTTCTGCTGCCTGTTGAGCTCTTGCTGTTAAGAAGAGTCAGGTAAATGTGCCTGTCTGGTCATCAAACTGTTGTGAGGGAAGGGCAGGAGCAGTCTGGGTTTGAACAGCCTCCCTTTCTGTAGGTACAGAAATCAGAAACAAGACCTCTGAAATTCCTCTCACCCCACCAAGGCCCTTGTCGTATTTTTTCACCAGTAATACCGAAGTTCTTCTTCACATTTATAATTTCATGGGTGGTTTGCAGAGGGTTGTGGTGCTCTGCACTTCAGTGGTCTGTTTCCTTGGCCTCACTGCATTCCCATCAGAGAACAGCTTGCAGTCTTTGCCTGTTAGGACAGGGGAAGTGTAGGCTCCACAGAACTGTGTTACGCTTGAAACTCGACAGTTTGACAGCACCAAACCCTTGCTGTAATTGCTCTTGTTGGATCCCACCAGGTGTAGAATGAGTCTCCGTTACTGTTGCCTGAATATTTTTATTACAATTAGCAATACCAAGGATGAAAATGTAGAACCGATTGGAAATCCGGCTGGTAAATTATTTTAAAAGCGATGTTGGTTATTTAACAAGAAGTTAAGCTAAGCTCAAACTGAACACCTGTGCTGCAGACTGAATTCTGAATTTTTTTCCCCCCTTATGATACCAGGAGTGTCTTTGGTCTGTCAGATTTATTGGCAGACTTTTCAAGCAACCATTTTTAATTACAATAGTGTTTAAAAATAAAGGAATAAAAGGCTTTTTGAACAACTACATCTTTTAAATTGTTTCCATGGCTCTGTGCTATCTGAACTGGCCATGCTGAACATGAGATTTTATCCCAGGCTGTGATCCGCTCTTTTAGATGGGAACTCCTGTGTCTTGTTCTTTCACTTTCCTTGCCTCTCTCTCCTTCGCAAGGATCCCCATTTCAGACAGAATCAGGATTCAGAATGCTCAGACTGTCACAATCTTCATTAGCAGCAGACACTGTCTTCCCCCTGCTTTTGGGCCATGATTGATTCTAATTTCTTCTTTGGGCTACTATTGATTCTAATTTCTTCTCCCCTGGAAAGAAAACAACTGAGACATCAGGTGAGGAGGCGCACTGGAAAAATGTGCATTACTCTTTTTCCCTTTTTCCCAGTACCACAGGGTGCATAAAACCACTGAGTGGTGGGTAAAACCCCTCACCAGTGCCTCGAGATCCGGCTGCAGCTCCATTTCCAGTGGTGTTTCTGGGCTGTTTTACCCAGGCAGCAGCACCTGTTTCGAATGTGAACCATGACTGCCCTACTCTGACTGACACCTGCCTTCTCCTAACAAAGCCCCAGCTGCCCACCTGCGTGGTGTTCCCTTTTCTCCTAATGCTTCTAATGCAAGATGAGAAATTCCTTCGTGGCGCTGTGCTGAAACTCAACAGAAAGGCAAGCTGTCTGAATTTTTCAGTGGTGGTGCAGCACTGGGACCGTTTTCAAGGCTCTCTGTGGATTAAAACTGTATAATGTTTGTGGTTTGGATGCTGCTTTGAGCCGGAGCGGTACAAGAAAATTTTCTGGAGATACTTCAGGTTTGTGCTAATATGTCAGAACTGAAGGTAAAAATCTGGCTTGGGCTGGAGATGAGACAGCTGTGTGAGGAAAATCACTGTACACTGGTATCTAATCAACTTTGTCGCGTCTTCTTTGTGTTCTGTGCTTTCTGCTGTGGTTTTCCTATTCCTGTACTTTATGTGTGGGGTGTCTTCAAGACCTTGGGAAGCTTCCACGGCCTTGAGAGGACACAGGGCCACACTGTGAAAGAGAAATGCACCGAGAGTTGCTGAGCACACCAAAGGCAAGCCGGGGAGCCTCTGAGCTGCCAAGGGCTGGAGGCTGGGAGAGCACCTGGACAAGGGGCTCTGGGCAGCGTTGAATTGAGCCAAGGACAGCTGTTCTCACGCTGTGGACAGCTGGTAGGTCATCCCTTAATTCCCTTTTTTCGGCCTGTCTGACACAGCCTCCTTCCCCCTTGCAGGAAGGTGCTGATTCCACCTCAGCACGGGCCACGGCGACCCAGAATCGCCGGGCGTTTTTTCAGCTAACCCCACGTGTGAAATGGAACTTGCAGGTGTCCCGTGCAGGTGCTGGGCAGGCTGGGAGAGCAGAGAAGATGGGACACCAGTGTCACACCCTCCTGTGGGTGCATGGGGGTTAATGCTCCTGGCGAGCCTCATAGTCCAGCCTCAAACGCCTCAGTTTTATCCAAGACCTCGTCTTACTTTCCTGATGAAGTGTCTCTGAAAGCCTGGAGCCTGAGAAGGAGAACCTGGTAGAGCGGCCAGGGAGTGCATGGGCTCCCTGAAGCTGTGCCTTGATCTGTGCAGAGGTGGAAATGAGAAATTTCTGTTTAAAAGTTCCCCTTTGTCAGTTCGTGTCTCGTAGCCCCGTCGGTTGGCTCGGTTCCTTTCCCGAGAGGACACGGGTGGCTTGCTGGTGCAGAGACTGGTGGCCTTTCTGGGCTCCTCTCCTTTCCACCTCTGAGGCTGGGTTGGCATCCCAGCTTGGGTGTCACTGGTTTCTGTGGTTGTGACCATTTACAGGAATAAAAGTGGCTCATTAAGAAGAAAACCCCTCATTTTGTAAGAATTATCACAGAAGGTGCACACAGGGCCAGTCCCATCCTTTTCTTCAGCTGGGATTTCGTTGTTTATTTGGAGATGGTGCAACCTTTCTTAAAAATCGCATTCTCCAGACTCTTTTGCAGCTTTTACCCAACAAGTAATGAGCTGGTGTGTTTGGTCTGAATATGCTGTGTCCCCTTCTTTTTGGCTTTTGGGGTTTTTTGTTCCCCTCCTGTCTGTTTGAACAGGTTTCAGCTCTCACAGCTGTCACTGTAGGCGATTGTTTGATCTTAATTATCAAAGCTTTGATCTGATTTCAGAAAAGTATGAATGAATTCAGAGCTGTGGCTGGGGAGGGGTCAGGAGTAACACAGGGAGAGGGTGAATGGGAGTTAAGAGGCAGCAGAGAGGAACGCACAGTTCTGAGTTCTAAAAACAATTTTATATTCCACAGAAACCTGTTAGAGGGGGCAAAAAAGCTTGCTATACTTCATCTGCTCTACCTTAGCCTGTAAATTGAATCCTGCTCCCTGTTTATCCAAGCCACTGCTCCCAGATTTATTAGGAACTGCCACTGCTCTATTTTTCTAAGTGCATTTTGTCATTAGAAAACACCTACATGAGTGATACCCACATGCTTTACTGATCTAAAGTGGTTTTCTGCAATAAGCTGATTAAAGTGAACGATCCAAAACCTGCTGAGCAGATCTGTGGGTAATGGGTGATCTGGGCAGTAGTGGTGCCCAGGTGTGTTTGTGTGTACAAATTGCTCAGCAGGGAGAAAGGATGTGCTTAATTCACTCGTAGGAGGTTTTAAAAGATCGTTTTTTGGGCTGAGTCCACAGATTCTCCTAAATCCGAAGTATCCCAGTCTGGTATTAAGAGGGAAATTTCCGTTGTATAGATGCTGAACTGTATGTCCATTTTTCTTTTGGAATAATGTAAATGTTATCAGTTTGTGGAGTGGGGGGTTTCATTCTTCAGCGGTCAGTGCAGAGGCTGAGCCCGTGGTTCAGGAGGCTCTGCAAGCACAGGCTTAACTTTGAACTAACTCCTATTTTTCTCCAGTTCAATACTCTTACTTTTGTTACTCGTTTCAGCGTGGCTTTCAGTTGCAGCTGCCGTGTGCAGCCACCAGATTTTGGGGTGGAAAACCCCATCCCTCTGCACTCCAGTGCTGCAGCAGCCACCTGCACCCCTTCTGCCCCCAGGGATGCAGATGGAGGAGCACCAGGACACACATTCCCCACACAAGAAATTACTCCAGGTGGTTTTATTTCCCCTCTGAGGTCTCTGGGCACGGCTTGTGATCACCCTGAGGGGTAGGAAGGGGTTAGGGAGAACAGGCAGCCCCAGGGTCTGACAGCCTGGAGCAGGATTGTGACACATTTTAGCCGGTGCTGGTGCTATATAAATATATATGTGATAAATAGTGCTTAATGCCTGTGAGAAATATCTCCCAGCACTTGCCAATAGATTTGCAATGTGCTGGATTTACGAAAGGCCTTGACAAAATTCCTAAACAAACCCAGTTTTTTCCTTTCCTCTGTACTTTTGTAGCTGTGATTAAGAGATTTGTGTTTTTCCCCCAGCGAAGGCAGTGGTGCTGGTGTGTTCCTCGGAGTGCATGTGGTCTAGTTTATTTAAGCAGGAAGGACTTTAAGTGGAAATGAGCCACAGAAATGTGTGCCACTTGTCTAAAACAAACATGGTTTAGGCTTTTTCCTTGTAAGTGACATCTATTATTACATTTTTTAAGTAGATCTTTGTTAGTAAGCATCTGTAAGCGTGTTTGATCAGATGGAAAGATCCGAGGCTGTGTTTGTATTGCTAAACCAGAATATTCTCTGTACGTAAGGACCTGCACCAATGCCAACTGAAGTTAATCGGGAATTTGCAACTCCAAGGATGCAAGTCCCAAAAAAGTTTCTGTTTTGTAGGACTAAATAAATGGAGTGGATGGATAGAAATGCTGAGCACTGATCTAGACCAGTTATGGGGAATTAGATCAGAAATTAGAAGTGATGCTGTTCAGAGATACATGTGAGTATCTTCTCAGCAGAGCAGATCTGTTTGTGAGTTTGCTCTTGCTGCAATCAGTGGGTCAATATACAGGATATCTGAGAGATTCCAAGTTCACTTTCCTCCCTCTGGAGGAATCCAAGGATATGTAAACTAAAAAAACCCACACGACTTGTACAAGCAAAAACCAAAATCCTCCCACAATTGATGGTTCCTAGTCCTAGAGAATGAAGAGTGTCGCTCACAGGAGCTGAGGAAAATATTTTAAATCGTCCTGGGTTTTGAAGTTTTTGCCTTAAGTAGTGTTTTGTTGAGGGAATTCCAGGCTTACCCTGCTGTGCAGGGGTGGTGATGGATGCAGGTGCAGTTGCAGGTTGGCCTCCAGCCAGAGGCGGAAGCTTTTTAAGGAACATTTGATTCCCTGCTTGAACATAAAGTTTGTGCTTGCTGCATTGAAAATATTCTTCATTAGCTGTGTAATTGAACAAGATTATTATTATTATTATTATTATTATTACTGTTGTTGTCATCATCTGTCTGGTGACCTCAACTGAGGCTAGACTTGCTCAACACGCTGGGCTTAGGGAAATGCCACACATGGATGTCTCAGGAATCATCCTGTTCAGCTATTTCCTGAGTATTTTCCTCTAGTTTCTATGAATTTGTCTTGGGGCCAGGTATGGATTGGGCTCTGATGACTTCTCACAGCACTGCTCTCTTCAGATGACTGAAATCAGCAGAAAAAAATCTCAGCTTCTTCACTAACTTAGGGAAAAGTCTAGAGAAGAAGCTGACTGTATCCAGCAAGTTCTTCAAGACTTACACTTGTATTTTGCAAGATCATTTAGAAGTATATGGGCCTGTTTTCCTATCATTTCTATGAATAAATGCCAGCAAAAACTGTATCTGGAAGCTGAATCCTCTTACTACTGCCAAAATGTAGAACATTTTATTTTCTTTTTCCATTCTACACTGAATTAAGACAAAAAATGCCTTTATAATTTACCTTATATTATATTGTAGTCACTCTATATTATATTATACTTATAATACACTTATACACTCTATATTATATTATGTATCACACTTATATTATAGTCACTCCAGCATTTCTAAGGGGGAATACCATCACATGTAGCTTCCATTTCGCCTACCCACATTTTTAATATTCCATTTTAAAGAGCTCTGCCTGCACATGGTGTTCTCAATGCATCACTTCATGTGAGAGGCTTTTCCCCCTGCTCCATGACACCATTCCTTTTTCTTTTTATGGTTAACTTCCCTCTTTTTGCCCAGTAGCCGTGGACTTCTCCCAGTGGGAGCACCACGGGGCACTGGTTCTTCAAGGCCAAGATTTTTCAGCTGTAGCCATGAGCTTTAGTCAGGGTTTGAGTGGCCTCAAAAATTTGAGGTTCCTGTGTTAATGCTGTAATAATTCTCTGTCCACGAGCTGCTGCTGCCACCTGTTTTTATGATACTGAGGGAAG
The DNA here is from genome assembly GCA_013397975.1 of Machaerirhynchus nigripectus. Classification (NCBI taxonomy): domain Eukaryota; kingdom Metazoa; phylum Chordata; class Aves; order Passeriformes; family Dicruridae; genus Machaerirhynchus; species Machaerirhynchus nigripectus. The sequence continues at coordinate 1,964 of VZRQ01010289.1, read as the reverse complement.
TGTATTTCAGGTTTTATCCTCTGTTATTATCTACTCATGGTGTGAAGCCTTCATTGAGATTCATGTCCAGATGAAGCAGGGAACCACTAAACCGAGCTGGGGAAAGATGTGCACACTGAGAAATTCAGATGGTGAGAGCTGAGATCCCCTCCCTTGGTAAAACGCCAGCTTATGGTTGGAACCCATTATTTTAATTACTAAAAAATGAGGAACATAATGTAGTGGTTGAAGGGCACAGTCCTGGATTACTCAAGTTTCTTGGGAAACCTTTCCATCTATGTTGGTTTACAAAGGTTTGTCTCTTTCCAGATCCCAGGAGGGTTGCTCAAGGACAAAAGCTTGGGTAGAGTCGTAACCACAGTGTGCTGGGCTGGCTCTAGAGGCACGGCAAAGTGCAAGGACGCTTCATCTTTCCAGAAAAAAAAGGGTTTTTTTGTACATCTTGTGCAGAGCCATCACCCTCGTGGCTCTGAGGTCCTGTGCTGTTGGGTAGCGAAAGCCTTGCGTGTCTTCTGCTCCTCACGGCTCCTGCTCAGCTCTGGAAAGAAATATCAAGTCATGGAACCACTTTCTTCCAGATCTGTGGCCAGAGTCTCAGCTGGTGTAAGTCAGCAGAGCTCCACTGACATTATTAGTGCTCCAGTGATTCACACCAGCTGTGGGTCTGGTCTTCTGTCTTAATTTATGAACTAAATGTCAGGAAATATGAAATGATCTCTTACAGTCAGCAGTTCTCCAGATGTGTTAATGGAGTTTAAGTTTACCAAAAGGCAGGACTTCAAAAAGAGATCCAGCAGAAGAATAAACTTTTAGGAAGAATGCCTTACTTACAGGGCTTTTGGCAAGGGAGGGCTGTACAACTCACTGCAGTTTAAAGAAATTAACTCAGTTAGGCATCAGGATATGGAAATACAGCCTCTCTGAGAACCCCAGATCCAAAATAACTCCACGGCACAAAGCGGGCTGTGGGCATTCAGAGAGTAATTGCCATGCAAGTGGGAATCACCAAGTCCTAACACCAAAATTAAGCTGCTGCTGAGCTTCGTGTGAAGAGCCTGATGCCTCCACTCTGCACTTGGGGTTGGGTTCCTTCAGAGGCACAGTGCTGCAGCTTTTGGAGATTAAATGAGGACCATGTTGCTACAAGGACACAGAAGCTTAATAGTTCTCACTGTGCAATGTGAAAACTCAACAGTGGCTTGGCTTAAAGATGTGATCTCATGGATGGTGTTGAAAACTGTTATTTTAGCCAATGAGGATGGAATGGTTGTTGACGTTGCTTAAGCCCTGCCAGGCTTCCTTGTCCAAATCAGAGAACGCTGGAACAGCTGGAACCTCACAGCCGACAAATGTGGGGTCTCAGAGGTCTTTTAATTCTTATATACCTGAATAATAAATGAGCACATACTCCAAAACCTGAAATATCCTCCAAAGGCCTCCGCAGCCTAATTTATTTGCTAATGAGACCTTTCAGAATTAATTTAAATGATCAGAGTGTGGCCCCACACTGTGTGGTTCACGCCTGTTGTTCTCACTGGAGATAGACCCACAAAGGTAAAAGAACTGCACACCTTCAGGAATTGAACTTGATAACTCTTTCTTGGGGCTTGGTGCCTGTATTTTATTTTTAAATAAGTTGGTTTCTAGCCACCAGAGCACCGTGGGATGCTCTGAGGTCACTGGTGAAGGGTCCAGTTCTTGCAGGTCTGTTTCACAGTTAATCCCAGTGATTTTTGGCAAGGCAAATGTCTGTTTAGGTGTCACTGCAGGCCAAAAGGAATATAAGAATGTCACTGCAAAAGGAATGTAAAAAATGCTTGGGCACAGTTTATTCAGGGGTGAAGAAGAGCGTTTTGGAAGAGGTCTTAGGGAAAGCTCGTTAAGACTTTCAGAGAAGGTAATGATCACAATCTGGATATAGCAGTACATTGAATTTAGAGAGGTTTGCAGAACTGGAGTGGCAG
>VZRQ01010288.1:240344-276305 GCA_013397975.1 Machaerirhynchus nigripectus | reverse complement strand
CCCCCCCCGTCCCAGCCCGCCTGTGGCGCGGGGTTCGAAGCCGCCCCCCGCCGCCGATGGGCCGCGAGCGAGACCCTCTGAGGGAGGGGAGCGGGGCTTCGGAGACAGCGGCGCACGTGCCGAGGCCCCAGGGAGCCAGGCCGGGCGCCGGGGCTGGGAAGCGGAGCCCGACAGGATCCCCAGAGTGGGGGGCTCACAGCCTGGCGCGGGGCGCGGGGAGCAACAGGCTGGGAGCCCCGGCGAGCCCCAGCCCTGCCGCGGTGGGCAGGAGAACGGCGGGGAGGGCAGGCGAGGTGTCGGGGGCCGTGACCCGATGCCAGCCGGACAGAGGTCCTCCTCCTTCTCAAACGCCGGGACCCCGCCGGCACCCTCGGTGGGGCCAAAGGAGCCCCCGCCACAGCAGAGGTCCTCATCCTTCTCGGCACCCTCAGCGCAGCCCACACGAGGGTTTTCAAGCTCCGCTGAGCCCTGCGGTCCAAAACCCGGAGGAGATGGCAGCCAGCTGTGGTACCAGGGTGTCTCGCTGTCCTTCCCGCCAGGCTCCGCACCCGCTGCTCCCAGTGTGGAATACCAGCACGCCGCTGCCCACCCCAGCCCAGGCGGTCACTTCGTGGCCCACGGTCAGAACCACAGGCCCGCCAGCAGCAGTGGGAATGCTGAGCCGGGCTCCTCGCGCCTGGCCTCGCGAGGGATGGTGGCTCCCAGTGCGCCGCAGATGCTTTTCCCGGAGAGCGTGAGCGGGCCACGGTCAGACTCTGGGCACCTGGATGGCTCCAGCACAGCAAAGGTGAAGCTGCCCTGCCAGACCCTCCTTCCGCAGCCAGAGCAAGGGCCATCGGCGGCCGAGCTGAAGCTGGAGGCACTGACCCAGCGCCTGGAGCAGGAGATGGATGCTCGGCCAAAGGCTGACTACTTTGGTAAGGAGGCAGTCCGCCCGTCGGCACGAGGAGGGCTCACTGCAGTGTCACGGCAGGGTTCAGACCTGCAGGACTGCATTTGCCTGTACATCTGCTTGGTTGTACTCCATCAGTTGCCCAGAGCAGGTTTTTTTTATTTAACTTTTATTTATCACAGGGATTGGAAGCTCTTCCTCCTGCGACACCTTTTTATTTAATCCTACCTCTCCAATTTTAAAGCAAAGGTAGTTTAGCAGCTTTGGGGAGGGCAGTGCTGAAAGAAGCTGAAACAGAATACTTTGAAGTGCCCTTCATTGCCAGCAGGGAGGCACTTAACTTTTCTTGACAGTACTCCGGGTTCTCTGTGTCTTACAAGGATGCTTCCCGACCACGTGTGGGCGGGAAGGCAGCCATCCAGCCTGCGGAGGAGTCGTGCCTGCATAGGCTGCAGTCATGGAGAAGGGCACGGAGCTCAGGGAAGAGAGAAGTAGCTTGGGGATGGGGAGGGCGGTGGTTTCCCAAAGTTGCCAGGATTTCCCTCTGCCCCCAGGTGCTGGTTCCCATCAGCAGTGAAAGGATTGGTGCATCCTGAAGATGGCAGAAAAACAGGCAGTAGGTACATTCTTGCCTAAATCGTGGGACTGTGAGGAGTCCAGACCACCACCAGAGGTTCTTGCTGGCACTTGGCAGTGAAAAGGAACCACTTATATGCAAGGATCTCCCAATGAGAATATTAAATGTCCTTCTGGATTAAATTGATTTGCTACCCCAGGATGGTGGGAGGTCAGGGGCAAATTGAGTGTTTCCTTTCCCTGCTGTGCCACTTCACAATTTAACAGCAGATAAGATAGCTGAGCTTTTGGGAGAGGGAAACCCAGAGTTGCTGGGAAGGCTGGAAACTCCATGGTTAACTTAAGAAATGACGGGAGCAGGCCAGGTGTATGGATTTTCCTCACGACTTTAGACCTGCAGTCACAGAGGTAGAGCAGGGGCAGATTAAACTCTTCAGCCTGGTGCTGAGGAAGAGTTTGCATCTCAGCCTGCGCAGGTGCTGTTGGCACAGGGTCCTCTCTGGTGGGGTCGGTGGGTGGCTCAGTAGTGGTCTGAGCCACACAAGAGCTTCACACTGAGCTTTGGGGATGTAGCTGGAGGGACCACCGAGCGCTCAGCTGCAGATTGCATAGCAAAATGTGTTTCTTGGCAGCAGGCGGGGGGACTTGCCCACAGAGGGCTGTGCTGGGGTTCTTTATCTTGGTATCCGAGACTGGATTAAGCCCTGTGGCAGGGCAGGGGCATTTTTTATCCTGTCGCGGAAAAGTGATGTGTTGAGCTGCTCTGCTCACGGTGTTTTGGCCCAAAACCAAGTTTTGGCACTTTCCATCCTGTGCAGGAAGCGCGCGGTTTGAATGAGCTTAAGGAGCCTCGTAGGCGGGGGGCTGAATGCCATGACAAGGAGCTGATAACAGAGATGGGATTGGGACAGCAGGCTCCTGGGAGGTGGTGCTCAAAAACGGGAATGTTTTTCTGGAGGTGACATTCAGCTCCACTGGAGAGGTGTCAGGGGTCTCTCCAACAGACCCTGCTGTGCCTTCTCCTTACGGTGCATGTAAACCAGCTGGATCATACTTCATCCAAAATGTGCCTGGGGATGGGCTGAGGAGGCAGAGGAACCCAGTTGATGGCTAGATTGCTTTTACGTTTTTGTCACAAAATAAGGATGCGAGGCAGGAGGAGTCTTTTGTCCTGTGGGAGATTTATAGTGAAGCAGGCTTATTTCTGGCAGCATGGAGAGCCCGGCTGGTCAGGTGGCTGAGTTAGCAGTGAGCCCCAGGGAGAGAGGAGACACAGAGGCTGCCTGATCCCTAGTGAGGTGTTTTGAGATCCTCCTGGCAGGAGATTTTGCACCAGGGTGTAATGTCTGAGAAATTTGGGAAGGAGGAGAGGGAGAGGGAAAAAAAGAAATGATGGCAGAGGAAAAAGTAGAGTTTTGTGGAGCCTCAGCTCAGCAGGGGAAGGTTCAGCAGATCTGCCCTGCTGAGGACCAAGGAACAGGAAGGAGCAAGTATCGAAGTATTTTAATTCTGGGCCTCCTCCTCCTCCACTCTTTCTCACTTTTATTTTTATTTTTTGCACAGTTACCTCACTTCCTTTGAAGGAATAAAGAGCACGGCTGGTCTTCTCAATTATTTTTTGCTATGCCCTACCCTCAAGCTACCAAACTTTAGGATGTAAGATAAACATTTATGCAATAGCCATAAAAAGGATCAATAGTTTGTTTTACTGCAGACTTTTCCCCCAGTGAAGGGAAGTCTATTGCAGCAGCTTTGAAGTTCATCAGAGCCAGGAAATGAAACCAGGACTAACATACAGATGACCAAAGTATTTTATAAAAAATATTTTCAGTTCTCCTAATTTTGTGTACTGCTTTTGTAATAAGGGGATATTTTTGAAGATGGATCTGTCTGTCAAGTTAACATATTGTCCTTCAGTCTGTTTCAGTCAGGACCAGATGTTTATAATGAACAATTAGTTCTGATCACAGTAAAGGAACTGCTTTCGCCTTCACTACATGAAAACGTGTGCTTGTAAATGAAAGCCTAGAAAAGGATAAGCCAGAGACTAGGCAAAATACAGGTAGGATGCTGTGCTGAGGAATAGCAGTCTTATCTATCAGCACCAACTGGCTCTGCAAAATGCTTTTGTCTGCTCAGCGTAGGTGTAATAAGTGAAAGAAGCAAACAAAGCCAATAATTCTCTCTGAGATATTTTCCCTTTCTTTTTTTTTTTTTAAATAGTGATGTATATGTGAGCTTCATGGGCTGCACATGTCTCTGGAGGAATTTCAGTTCTCCAAGAGGGCTTTTGAAGTGCTGACTTGATTTATGTGGGCTGTCAAGGAGGACACAGGGAGTCTCAGATATCACCCAGGTCTTTTGCTTGGGGAAGGAAAAGCTGAAGTTGCTCCCTGGAGAGGCTGGCTCCCATGCAGCAGAGAAGGGACACCGTGTCCCTGGAAGGTGTTGCTGGAAGCCAGCTTAGGATCTTAGGTTTTGGTGTATTATTTCCAGGGAACATTCGGAGTGAGGTGCCCAAATCCCACTGATCTTCCAGGGTGTTCCTTTGGATGCATCAACCTTCATCTCCCCTTGGCAACACAGACAGTTAAATAGGAGCGATCAGGGGAGTTGCAAATCCTTTGCTAGCACCACCCAAATGTTTAGGATTAGGTGAAGCAGCACCATCCCAAGGACTGAAGGTGCCTGATGAGTTTTCAGGTGCACAACCAAACTGAGCATCTGCCTGCACTGCCTGGAAGTGACTTGGTAGAGGAGGGGCCTGGCTGAGGTGTGCTGGGGTCTGCAGGGAGGTTTGACTACTTGTTTCAGCACGCAGTGCCTCAGTCTGCAGGCACAGATGGGTGCTTTTAGAGGTGTAACATGTAGCATCACGTTTTTAACAGTGCTTTTTTCACACAGCTAGATGGAAATCTCCACCTGATGAGGATTATCTACACCCTTACCAAGAGCTTTTTATAAAACCATATTTATGAATGGTTTTCGTGTTATAAATATTTGTTAGGTGTTGTATTCTGGCTTCCTTGTTATTTACAGCAGAGCTGATAAGCTGCAGGTGTTTTAGGAGGGCCCTGGGCATCTTGTTTTGCAGTGAGAAACTGGGATGCTTCCCACCAGTCAGGCAGAATCTGACTGCAAAGTCTGCAGATTTTTTCCCCCTTGGCAGAAGCAGAGCAGTAGCTGAATTGCTGAGCCCTGTGGAGACCTGGAGTCCCAGCACCTCTGAATGGGTGTGAGCAGCAAAAAGGCCAGCAGTGCTCTTTGGAAGCGTAGTGCACAGTGAAGTTAGTGTTTCACCACTGCTGAAACCTCGATTTGTTTAACTTTGGGGCTGTACACACCCGGGAACTTTACTGAACCCTGCTGATGGTGGGGCAGCAGGACACTTCATGTGCAGCAAAGGTAATCTCAGGGCTGACAAGTGGAGAATTTCTGATTAAAATGAAAGTTCCTCTGAGTCGGTTTTGTCTGTGGGTGATGATGATGATGATGCCATTTCCACTGGGAATGGGCAGAGGCATCCTTTGCTACCTTCTCCTGGGAGAGTACCAAAGCTGAAAGGAGACACCTGCCTGCAGCAGAGAGGAGGGGGAGGCAGGGAGAGACAGGTCCTGGTAGAACAAGGAAAGCTGGAAGAATCACAGCACTTGGACTAGTGGGTGTGTACAGATTGCAAAGCTTATCTCATTGCAAGGAACCAAGCAAATACGTATTGGCCTGGAATATGACTCTTCAAGATTACAGCAGTATGTGCTTCTCCTCCCTTCCTCTTGGGAGCTCAGCTGGGTTTGCAAGCTAAGGAAAAATCTACCAAAAGGAAAGAAAAAGCAAGTAGTTGAGGCAGAGGAGCAATCAGTCCTTCAGCCAGGATACAGTAGGAGTGGGAACTGAAAGGAATAAGGAGCCTCATTCACGTGGCACTGGAGTTATCATAATCTCTGACGTCACTGTAAGGTACTTAAAATGTCACTGACGTGAGTTTGATGGCATTTTTGTCCTTCACTGGCAGCGTGTACATGAAGGTCTGCAGCAAGGTCAGGGGTCAAGAACACGGCATCAAAAAGGGTACAGAAAACTTGTGTTTACCAATCCTGTGGTTCTTTGGGCAGGGAGTACCTGTCCATCTTTGTACAGACAACCCAGTCACTCAGTGATTAATGGAACCAATCTGCCAAGTTTTCCAGGCACTCGGTCTCACCCAGGCCTCCAGATCTTGAAAACACCTCTCCAGCAAGAGTTATTGCTCAGTAGTGGATAAGCAGCATAGCAAGGCATGCAACGTGTGTAATTTAGGGTCTGATGTAGGAATTACTCGGTTAAGGTGAGCCATGGGAAGGTGGGTTCAAGTTCCAGAGAAATTCAGGAGAACTGATCATCACATTGTGTATGACAGGGTGAAGGCTTTTCTCAGCAGACAGTCTTTGAAACACATGTGTGCAAGTAGAGGGCTTGGTTCTCCTGGGATAAAGAGGTGGGTTGGAGACACAGCAGCTGTACCTGCACAGGGTCCTCCCTGTCAGAGTGTCAAGCAGAATTCTAATGGGGAGAACCCTTGTGAAGGTACAACTTTTGCCAAGAGGCATCAGGGTCTACTTCTGGATTAGGTGTGTGCATGTGTGGACAGATGGGAATGATGATACCACAGGTGCAAAGACTCTGGAAGGATTCTTCTAAGTTCAGCTGGGAGTTCTTCAGCATAAATCCAGCCTCCTGTAAGGAGGGAGCAAAAACCAGTTACATCTCATGAAGAAGAGTCAATCTGATTGTGGCAATATCGCTTGCACAGAGTTTCTGGAGGGGGTAGGACAGACTTGCTGTTTCTGTATTAGCCACATATGCAGACCCACACCACCAGAATCATCCTGCCACTGCATTCCTCTTACATGGGACCAAACTGGCATGGTGAGGAAATCTCACCACTGAAGCACTGTCACATTTGGCCATTCTAAATGAAGTGACAGTGTTAGTAAACCCAACCAGGAGCACGTGTAGGAAAGCTCCGCTGTAGTGTGTGTTGCTGAGAAGGGAGAGGGGTGCTGCTGAAAGGAAGAGGGGTGCTGCTGGAAGAACTGTGGTCTTGGTCTGTAGATCGATGTTGTCTGAAATGTGGAAATAAATCATACCGACCAGTCCCAGAAAATGCTGCTGTTCAGCATGGCTTGTGTTGAATTTTTAGTGAGTGGGATACAGTAAGTCACTAAACTCCTTCTGGTGAGTGTGAAATAGCAACACTTGGAGGAAAAAATGTCTCCAGGGGCTTTGAGTCTGGTGGTAAATGGAAATGCACTTGTTGAATTTTGAGGGTGGGACTCCACATTTCAGACTGAGCATCAGATTTGCTTTCATTTCTGACAGCCCTAAAGGTCTGCATCCAACCTGCTGGATCATGTGAGCCAAGGCTGTTCCTGGTGACAGCCCTCCTGGTCTGCAGCACTGAGATGGAGTGTGGCAAGTGCCGGGCAGTGGCTTACAGGGCATGTTTTCAGTCCCAGCTCTGTTCCAAAGGTCCCTTTGTTCAGACTCTCAGCTGCAGCGCGGGCGGTTGCTTGCTGCATGATGCGAAAGGGAACAGAGATTTCTTTGTTGTCCGGGGCCGGCTGCCCTGCCGGCAGAAATTGAACCGAAATCAGCAATTTCCATCCCTTTCCCTTCCAAAATCTGGCTACTATTCTGCCTGTGTGTTCGGGCATGAATTTAGTGGTGCTGTGCATGTATGGTGGTGTGGGTTTGTCATCCTGGTGGTAAAAGAGAAACCTGTCATTTCTTCTTAATAATGTTGTCTAAGGTTAAAAACCGTAATTTCAGAGGGGATATCTGCTGGTATTGGTGCTTGAATAAACACTTGTTATGAGTGGCAAAATTACCAAGCACAGGAGTCGGGGACCTTGCTGAACTGTGGCTACTCAGGATCCCTCTGCTTCACACTGAGGACAGAATTTTTTGCTAAAAGCAACTCCATGCCAAGAAAACTACCCGGAATTGCTGACTAGTGTCAGTGGCATGTGGGGCTGGAGCAATGCTGCTGACATTTTAACACCAGCAGAAAGCACAGTCAGCACTGTTTCGGGAAATAGCCGTCAGAGCTGGCGTGGAGCAGGGCGCAGAGCCCGTTTTGCAGCGGGATGGGGTTGGAGGTGGCCCCGGCTGCACTGGCTTCCATCAGCTGGCTCTGCACACGTGCTGCCAAGCTCAGCGACTGGCTGCTGTCAGCAACAGGTTTTTCCTTGCTTTTTCCTTGCATAGCCTAAGCCAAAAGATCAGGATCATTGTGACAGCAGAGAGTGAATGGGAAAAAAAGAGAAGTGGAAAGGAAAAATCAATAAAAATCACCTTTTTTTCCCCCCTCTTTCAGGCCAGGTGTGCTGAGAGTCAGAGATGAAGGCTTAAGCATGTTGGTTAAAATACTTCAGAATATTATATCTGGAAAAAGCAAAGACTTATTTAGAGAGTAATTTCACTTGCTACTGAGATTTAATAGACTTTCAAGTAAGATTTAGCAGATACATGTATGAACATAAACTAGATTCAGATGTGCCGTAATGCAATTTTTCAATTGTCACCCTTGGCACAGGATATGTATGAATATTTATAGCATGTCTGGTTATTACATTGTTGAGTAATTTAGCACATTACAGATTTACAGAAAACATTGTCAATTTATTTTAAAAACCTTTTCATTCCATGACATTATGTTCCGTGTTTTAGGGGCCTAAATATTGAAAGAAGTGGGTAAAAGAGTTAATCAGGGGGTGAAATGGAGCATGGACTGAAAGGAAGGTGGAAGGGTGGCTGGGGTGGTTGAGGGGTGGGAGGTGGAGGAAGGTTTTGGTACAGATGCAGGAGCCTTGACAGCTCCTGCAGGGTCGGTCCTGTTGGGGAACCCAGAGGAGCAATGCCTGTGCTCTGAAGCATAGTGGGATAGACAGGAGATGGCAGAGGCAATTTCTGCCCTCCATGGGGTTTGCCTTAGCATACTTAATAGTGGCTTATGCCTGCCAGCATCTTAACTGGGCGCTGTGCCTGCACTCAGCTGCTGTGCCTTCTGCCTCCTGCTTCTTCTTGCTGCTCACCCACAGTCAGCGTCACCTGGCTGCTTTGGGGAAAGGAGGAAATCGGAGCATGCTGGTGAAATTTTCTGGAGCAGCCGCTCATTGGCAAGGAGAAGGGGAAAATGCAGCACTTGCAGTGCAATAAATACATTGGCTCTGTGGAAAGCCTGGTGGGTGTCGTGGAAAATTGGCAGGTTTTCTGCTCTCGAAACTTTCTGCTCGGCATTGCTGTAGTCAAGAGGGAATTTTGAGTCGTTAGCTTTTGTGTCAGATCACTGCACAGAAACTCAGGCTGCCGCTGAATGTGCGCATTCCTGGGAGAGCATATCCATTTGAAAAGCCAAATTTTTCTTATCTTTGCCTTGACCTTTTTATTTTTAATCTTTTTTCTTATGCCTGTACGATTTATCTTGCTTAAAATGTTTCTTTCAATAAATGAGATAAACTTGCTCAGTTCAAAAAGAACCAGAAAGTTTTGCTCGCTTCGTGCCAGCCTGAGTGCTGGGGTGGGCCCACAGCCAAGTGAGCATTTCAGTTCGAGTAGGATTTGGACAAAACAAAGTAACTAATTATTCTTTGCAGCCTTCTCTCCAGGTTTGTGTCAGTTTGGACTCTGGCTCTGAGTGCAGCAGGGCTTGGCGCAGTGCTGGGACAGCTTTCAGCGTGCTGGTTGAATGCACACAGGCAGCTGCAGCACGGAGAGGCAGGTCTGCTCTGCGAAAACCTGGGAAAACCAAGTGTCTGCTTTTCAGCAGCCATGTGTATGCTACTGCAAAGGACTCCCAAGTGGTTTTATCCCTGGAGTGTGAAAACTGATGGCCATGACTATTGGCTGCAGGAAGAAATTTTTACCCACCCTGGCAGTGCAAGCCTCATGCTGCCAGAGTTGAGTTACTTTTCAGTGCTGTTGTAAGCACAATGGACTTCTTCCTAACTTTCTCCAGACTTTTCCAATTACTCTGGAGCTTGCAGTGCCCCAAAAGAAGTGAAGTTTTGTTTACCAACCTTAGCATAACTAAGGATCTCCACCAAGATGATGCTGTCCCTCCTCTTGGGCCAGTAGGAGTGAGGTGTGACTGACAGTCCCTTGACCAGGGATTTTAAGAGCCAGAATGAGTGGGACTGGGTAGTGGTGCAAGGAAAGACCAGGAGGTGAAATCACATCAGAGTCACTACAGACCAGAGGCAGAAACCCATCATCTGCTTTTCCTTCACACTGCCCCTTATTTGTTTATTTGCTTAAACAGAAGTTTTTCAGTTAGAGGTAGTTAAAGGGTGATGCTGCTTTAAAAACAGCCTATCACAATCACGGGGTAATGCCTGTAGTAACTAAAGTGTCTTGATGTGCCATTTTCCTTGGTAAGAGAGGTAGGTGTCAGGTAGTCTAGCCCTCTTTTGTTGGGAAATCATTAGGGCCTTCAGCAGGCACAACTGGGGTCTGAAATGGATGATTTAAATGAGTTAAGTGAAGACCTGTGTTTTCCTCACACTAGTTGTAACCAACAAGCTTATCTTATACAGTGAATGGCAGAACCTGCTGGTCTGAGCACCACTTACTAATACTCACTGCTTTTGTGAGGGTCCTTAAGCAGGTTTAGATGTGTATAAAGGTTGTCAGGAAGGATGGGAGAAGTAAGGAGATGTCACTGTACCCAGACAGGACTGTTCTTGCGCAGTTTATTTTTTTTGCAAAAGTCTTTCACCCTGGGGGTTTGATGACCGTCATGACCTCTGTTAACAGCATCTCTCAGGGCAGGTGATGGTGAGGTCACCTACATCCTGTGGCTTCAGTGAACCACATGGTCCTAAGCTGTTCAGCCACCATGATGAGCTACATGTGTTGTCACCCAACCAGTGTCCCCAGCCATGCCCTTGGGTCCAATTTGTGACCTCTGTCTCCCTCTTCTCTCTTCCAGGTACCTGCGTGAAGTGCAGCAAGGGCGTGTATGGAGCAAACCAGGCTTGCCAGGCCATGGGCAACCTCTACCATGACAGCTGCTTCACCTGTGGAGCCTGCAGTGAGTATCCCTGGCCTGGTCTGATGCTGGTGCCAGGCCCTGCAGCAAACTCTTTGGGCTTAACATTTTTCTGGTGTAAAGAGGGGAAAAAAAGAAAGTGGTTGTTAAACTATCTGCCAGCTGGAGTCTGCTGCAGCTGTATGACTTGGTGGTGGTGGTGGTGCTTGCTGTTTTTGAATGGATTGTTGCAAGGCATGTAGAAAAGATATTTTGGATTGTGCCAGGCTTCTGCCTTCTAGTATGGGGGATGGTTGTCGTCATTCCTCTGCCTCTCAGTTATAGCCACATTTTCTTACTTACAAGAGTATTTTTTCAAAGTCGCAGTGATTATGCCTTAGCTGACATGTTTTTGTCTCAGCAGGCTTTACTTTTCAGATGAAGCTGATGCATAGTAAATCCAGTGACAGTGTTTTCACTGCAAGCATTATCTTTTACCTGCTAAAATCATTTTGTCCCTCTGAAAGACCTCCAGTCAAAGCATCTAAGTGCATGAATGGCCCAGGTTACACATCTTGCTCGCTCTTTCTGCAGAGAAATGCAGCTATGCCCTGAGATGAGGGTCATGTCTCTGCCAGCTTGGTTTATGGTTTTTGCAGGGGGGGAACTGGTTACTAGTGCAGAGGTCGCAGGCTGGGAGTAGCAATGATGAGCCCTGTGAAATCTACCCAAGAAGCAGAGTAAATAGTTCAGCTGGCCCTGCTGAGCTCCCTCTGGGTTGCTAGTCAGACTCACATCTGGAGCTTGCTGGGGTGTACAGCAATGTATGGATCCTCCTAAGCAGCTTTTTGAGGAGGTCTGTGATGGAGCTGGAGTGAAGAACAGGATACTTGATTTTAAATCGTGGCTATCGTATTTGTAAGACAGTGGTTTTTCTGTTTTATTATGTTTAACTCCAGCATTAGTAGCATATTTTTAGAAGTGTAGCTGTATATGTGGTGGCAGAAAAAATAATAATCTTCTGCTGCTTTAGTAAATATGACTTTGGTTTTCCCAGACAAGGCTTAGGGTTTTTCCTCTGAGTTGTATTTAGAGTTGTAAACTCATCAGGACTGCATGTGTTTTATTTGGAGTTGTAAAGTCTGAATAAATATAGAAAGATGTGTATGCTTTTTAATAATAGCTGAGCCTTGAACTATGCCCATTTCCCAGCTGTCCTACACCAGCTGCCCTGCCTCACCTATGTTTTTAGTAGAGCATTTCATCGTCATCTGACTAAAAATGGGAAAACTGAAAAGAGAAAGTGGTTTTTGCATATAGTGGCCGTTTCCTAGAGGCTCAGAAGTCAGCAGCTTACTCTTCTGTCCTCTCTTACAAATTAATTTGAAATAATTAATCTTCTCCCATGGAGAGATTCCTGGCTGCAACCAGGGCTTTGCTTCAGTTACCTCTCGCCCTCTAGGGCCAGGCAGTCTCTGAACTGCCCTTGCACCAAAAGCTCCTGTTAAAAATAATCCAACAGCAGGTTTGAGCTGTCTTAAATTTCTAAAATTGCTATCGTGCAACTGGTGCTTTAGAAAGAAACACTTTTGATCCTCCTTTTAAAATGAATTTCACAATCTTTATTTGGAGACCAGCGCTAGAACGGTACTTGTAGTTGTAGAGGTATCTGTGGTTACGTCTCTTTGTTTGTCTGTGTTTGGTTAAAAATTAGCTTAATCCCATTTCTGATGAAGTGGGTTGGTGAGGGTTGAAAGAATAGCTATTTGCTGCTTATTCTAGAAGTCAACCCTTTCCAAAAGTTTCCAGTGCAATGAAAAGGTGAGACTTAAAAAGGTGGAAAGAAGCCAAGTTTAGCAAAGTGAAGCCCATTTTCTCTCTTACCTAGGCTGTATCTGAGAAATGTGCTGAGTAGATGTGCTGGGGCAAAGGGTTTCAAACTGAAAGTAAAATTAAAAAACAAGAATAGTGAAAATGATGGGGGAGGGGGAAAAGGAAGGGGTGTAGGAGCAATAAGGATATTTCTCTCAGTAGAAAATACTGTATTCCAATACAAGATAAAAAAGGGGAAAGCATGTAAGTGAGAGCCTAATTCAGCTTGTTACATTTAGGAGAATAGTCATGAAGGCTCAAGTCCTTCCCGTTGTGGCAGTGGCCATACTAAAATGGAAATTGGAGGCAGTGGCAGCCGGCAGGATGGCATGGATGGATGGAGGGGAAGGTTTGTGGTGGCATGGGATTCCCAGCACTCCAAAAAGAGTGGTGCCAGAGGGAAGGCCCCACAATAGTGGTGTTTTCCCTCATGTGCACACAGCTCTATGAGCAGCAAGGTTTGCAAGAAACCTTTCAGTGCAGGGGTGGTTTCCTGCACCACCCCTGCGGTCTGCAGGGCCTTCGTGCACCAGTCGCTTGCTCCGGGGCTTTGTGGCCTGGCCTGTGCTGGGCTGACTTTCTGATTTATCAAACCTCTGCACTGCAGCTGCCTGCCTTATGCTGCCTGGGGAGGTACATGCCCTCCTGCCCTGCGCTCAGGGAGGAAACCTACTCAGGGGAATTCCCCCCTTCACAGCCCAAAGTCATTTCCCAGCCCCACAGACCATCAGCTGCTAGGGGGATAGAGGGCACGCACTCTGTTGTTCACCCAGAGAGGACACATGCCCCTCTGCAGGCTTTCTGTCACCTGTATCACTGCAATAAATGTGATGAGACCATTTTATCTGCCAGAAAAATAAGTATTTATTTGGATGGTGTTGTGTGTCTAGCTGCAAAGCACATCTTGAGCAGCCTATGTGGAAACTCTGGTTTCTAGTTGAAAAGTAAGTAGTGCTTTTAAGGTCAAGTGGAGTTCATCTTGGACACCATCCAGTACAAACTTGACTTTGGAAAAGTCAAGGTTGCTCGTGATTTCAATCCTAAAATTTCTGCTCTGGTGGAACACTGAATATCCCCCACTGCAATAAATAAAATATACAAAATTACCTATTAGGGTAAAGCATATTGTTCCTCCAGATATTTATAACCACTGTCCTGCTGTTTTCATTTTAGCAAGGATTTCTAATTTTGCTCCTAGCTGGATTTGTGTCCAAATGTGCACTGGTTTCCCCGACTGAGAAAATCAAGAGTGTCTAAGAAGCAAGGGGTTATGTGGGGGGTGATACCTCACAGTGCCAAATTTCCTTTGCCCTCTGCTTCCCAATACACGTATGTTCAGAGATAAATGATAGAGCAGTTTGTTGAACAGGGCTGTGCATACACTACAGGGTTCAGTTGGCAGGAAAAAAATGTACTGTCTTATCTAAGCCAATGGCATGTAATGCAGAAAATTTGGCTTAGAGGTCAAAACAACAGATTTAGAATTACTGCTTTGGCATAAATGTCTCATTTATCTTCTTGTTTGTTACAGGGCAGAGGCACAAACAAGGCAGCCTTTTGCAGAGAGGGAGAGGAAAAAAACTTCAGGCTCTTTCTGCAGGATTAGTAATAAATTATATTTGCTTTACAGGAGGGCCACGAAAGTAGGTAAAAAAAAAAGGCCTCCAAACGCCTTGAGCTATTTCCTGCACACTCAAGGTGTCTGTTTCCGCCTTGGGGTTTAGGGGGTTTTTTGCAGCTGGTTGGACAAACAGTTGTAGCTATCAAATGGTTTGTTACACATTAACCATTTAAATTAAATTACTACTTTATACCTCCTCAGAACACAAAAGATACATGTCTCCAGATGTTGATATTTACTATTTAGGTAGTAAGGAGACCTTGTAAATTATATACATTTAACTAGACATTATCACAATAACCTGCTGTGTTAGTTGTCGTGTTTCAGTGTTTTCTCCAGGATTCAGCCAGGCTTATATCCAAATGCCACAGGTTGCCTAGAAAACAGACCTTTTTATCTCTGCTAGCACTGTAATTTAGAGCATAAGGGTCTTGCACTTGAACCACTTGGTCCTCAGAGGAAATCTGAAAGTTAAAAGAGTGCAAGGGAAGTGTTAGAGATGGCTGTGAAGGAAATCAGTTGGCGAGGAAGGAAGTCAGAAAGAAAGAACTGATTGCAAGGTGATTTGAAGGAGGGCTTGATGTTGAACTACAACACGAGGGCCAAAGTGAGGACCAGATTTTGGCTCCTTACTGCAAAGAGTTGGAAGCCTTGCAGGTTTGCTAGGTTACAGAATTCAGTCTTTGACATGTTGACATCACTGCATTACTTTATTTTTCTTTTCTATTTTTGCAAGCTCAGATTAATATTGATGTCAGTGTAGGGGTTAACAGGCTGCTGTTCCAGTGATTTTGAAATCACATGAGCTGGCCGCTTCTTGCCACCCTCTGGGTACATATATTTTTTATTTAATATTTCACAACATAGTTGTGTTTGGAGGTATCAAGGGTCATTTACTAAACTAGGTAGCTAAGATATCAAAGCAGTATCTTCTGCAAGCATAGCTCTCTGCTTGGGCTGATTAGTGTTGCTGCAGTGATTATAAAGCATGGCTACTTAGAGCAATGCAGCCCTTGGTGTCTTTGGGCTCATTCTGTTAAACAAACATGTCCTGTATTGGTATGTAACTCCTAGAACAAGAATGCCATGGTTTTTATTGGCACCGTTAAATAGCTTTACAAGCAGAAAGTCACCTTTTTCTGCACATGACTTAATCCCAGACAGCAGGATAGCCAGCCTTGCCAAGTGAATTTCCCCGTGGCCACATATATGTGTATGGTTATCTTCAGATACAGAAACTGCTATCTCTTCTAGTGGAGGCAGAACTTATGCCTATAATTGGATAAAAACCCACCACACCAATCAACTCACTTGAGAAATGTGTAGATCTTCAGAGTGGAGAGTGCAAAGCATTGCAAGTAATCCATCCTCAGCATCCCTTAAGTAAAATTACCATGCCAGAGTCTGCATTGTAAACAATATAATTTTTTTGGCAAAAGTCATGTCAGAAAAGATCCAGGTTGCCTGCATTTACAGTTTAGGGGAGAGGCTATTCATCAGTACATTTTTCTGCTTCAGTCTAAATTGCTGTTATGTTCTTGATGACTTTTTGTCTTCAGTCTCAGCTCACTGGTGAAAAATCCTGTTGTTTGTCACAAGAAGTGCTTGCTATAGATGAGAAAAGCCAGGGCAGCTTTCACAGTAAGGTGACAGTACTTGTTCCTCTCCTGGCCAGATTTCTGGGCGGTAGTGATATGGGGCCTGAGCTGAAGGGCCTTTGGCATGGATCAGGTGTCCTCAGTAGATATCCTTGATGGAAAGGTGCAGATGTTCAGCTCACACAAGGGAATGCAGTCAGGGATTTATCAATGTAATAGTAGTTTCAGTCAATTGCATGTGTTTTAGTGCTGGCTGAAAGTCTGAAATCATTAGGACAACATGAGGAGAAAAAAAAGGTTGAAATCTTTAGTGGAGTAAATTTCCAGTATTTCTGGTCTTTTTATTTTATAATGTCATCTTCAAAGTACTGATTTCTCTGAAGAATAGGCATAGGATTAATTTGTGCTGTAAAGATTTTAGTGGGTTTCTTAGAATGTTTTAATGACACCTGTGAGTACTTTTCTGAGTAGTGTCTCAGTAAGCAAAGTAACCCTTTCATGACCAGAGAAATTAAAAAATTACTCTCTCATGTCATTTCAATGCACAGTTACATTCACTGAGGTCACATAGATTGCCTCCCCCTCCTTCCTCCTCTGAGGCTTTCTGTGTTTCGATGAGTCACTGGGTGACAGGGTGGGAGGCCAGCTCTTGAAAGCCACCTGGTTTTTGTGCATTTTGGGGAAAAGGGTAGCAGTCCCCAGAGTGATGCAGAGTGGCTGAGCACTGGGATGAAAACCAGTTACTGAGCAGGCACTATCTGGATCAAAAGCACTGCTTTGTCCCAGGGTGACCGTATTTTACCTCTGAATTTTGACGCTTCTAGGGGTTTTCCCTAAAAAGAAGAACTCTTGAATATCTTCTTGCAGTGGTTTGCCATCAGCAAAGGAGAGGTGTTGCTCAGTTGTGTGATGCTGTGGTTTTGCAATGTTTCCCTCTGGGGATCCATTTCTGCCCCCACCTGCGGTGCCCTTAGAGGCAGCTGACCTTTCTTGCTGACCTTTCTTCCATGTGCCAGAGCATGTTTTTGGCTTTCAGGCAGCAGATAGTTTTCTCAGAGTTTTGAGGGTTTTTTGCTTGGGTTTGTTTGGTTTTTTTCCTACTGCCTCAAATGTATGGCGAGAGCACAGAGGGTATGTTTTGCAGTCTTACCATACAGCTGGTGGGGTTGAGAGAGACTGAACATCTTACATGGTAATGGAGTTACTGTGTCCTAGCACAGTTTCTTCTCAGAGATATCCTGTCCTCCTGCCCATGGTTTCAGCAAGACTTTGGTCTGTCCTGGGATGTGTGCCATTTACCTGATTTGGAGGATGTACAGGCATTGAATTGACTCTTTCATGCAGGCCCAGTTCTAGAGCAGATTGGAAATACTGAAATATAAGTGTCAGCCTCGGTGCTGCATCCAGCTTTAACGGTGCCCAAGAGAAATGGGACAGATGGCAGAAATTAAGCAGAACTCTCTGATGCCTGACCTAGTCTGCTGCACATGGTAGGGCACCATACTGCCTGTCAGCAGAGTGTCCACGGAGGGCTCCCGAAACACACGTGCTGGCTGGGAACAGGGGGGCCTCATGTGTTGTGGGCAACAGGGACTTTAGAATGGTTGGGAGGAGCCAAGGTCCTTGGGCTCTGCCTGTACCCATTTTACTGCCTGAAGGGTGTGCATGGATCAGAGTAGGTTCTTTAATCCAAATCTCCTCGCAGATTTCCATGGGGAAATGGAAACTGGGGGAAGGACTGCAGCTTGAGTCAGAGCCACCCAGGACTGAGTAGAGCTTCCTTTGATCCTTAGCAGCCAGGCTGATGGTGTTTCCAGCCTGCTGTCCCACTTGTCAGAAGGTTACATCCAATGAACCCAGAAAATAAAATCCTTTTGAATTTAACCTGCCAGCAATAATCACATATCCAAATTTATTTTGCAGCTGTGGTACTCTAAAAAGCATTGATTTTTGTAATGGCAGAGGCCCAGGGCTGTCAGCGTGGAAGGGACCCAGGAGTAGCTGCCAGTCAGCAGTGATTTTTGCCCATCTGCTGTGCGGATACCACAGGGAGTTCCATGGTGCTTAGAGAAGTGATAAGTGAAGTCCACACACTGCCTCTCCACCAATGCAGCAGTCCTGGTCGTGCATCCCCGTGGGGCCGTGGGATCCAGACATGGCCCTGTTCCATTGTATGCATCGCGAGCTATCTCTTGTCTTTGAATGGGGGTTTGTGAGCCCCACTGTCCTTTTAATAAATAATGGAAAAGCAACTTCAAAAGAGAAAGTTGAGTCCAGCTCCCCAGCAAGCAAATGATGCATCTCCCAGGATCCTCCTTGCCAGGGACATTGCAAGTCCCTCGTAAAACTCTCTCTGCATGAACTTCAAAAGGAGAGAGACATCATTTGAGAAAACAGTGCACAAAAGCACTGAATCCTGGGAGTGCAGCCTGATGGTATGCCTATTATCAGCTGCTAAGCAAGGTGTGTTTATTTCAGCACAAAGGCACTAGTGACTAAGCTTGAAAGATTTTGAAATTGGTGCTGAAATGACCTTGAGGTCATCCTGAAGGTCCCACAGCGAAACAGATTAGACAGACGTGTGGGGGATGAGCAGTACATAAAAGCTCAGGGCTCAAACTTCCTGTCAGGGAGATGAACAAGGTACCTTGTAACAACAAGTGAAGACAGTAAGGTTGAAATGCCGAAGAATTTTAATTGTCTGAATCTTTTCAGGTGTGAGATTAGCTAAATTCAGGGTGAAGTGAAAGTGAAATACAGTCAGGAGCCAGCAGCATAAGACCAGTAGAAAAATTGATACTGAAAGCAGCAAGCCACGCATTAAATATTCCTGGGTTTATCAAAGGATATTTCATCATGATGCATATTGAAAGTAGGCAGTTATCAACATGTGATTCCTTATATGCCTTTTAACTTCTTAATCCTTCCTTTTGGTGAAAATAAAACAGCATCTTCATGCTCCAGTGAAACTTGTGCCAGCCTCTGCGGGCACCGTGAGAAGTACTGCTTTTGAGAGGGACTGGTTTAGTTGAAGGCACTATCCCTTGGCAGGGAGCTCAGGGCAGGGACAGAAGCCAGTGCCACCCTGCTCTGCACTGTGGGGCAGCCCCAGTGCTGTTTCTTTTACTGGTGTGGCTGCAGCAAGAACGTGCATTTCCCAGCTCCACCGGGACCGTCCCCAGCGCAGCGTGGGGAAGTGAACTTTTCCTGCATCTTACCTTCCCAATTGTATGATGAGAAAGTGCTTCCTCATCTCAAAGAGACACTGGGAGAAGTCCATCCCAGAAGTGGGCAGGGAGAAGCTGAGAACAGCAGAGGAAGAAATGGGCTGTGTTTGCATTAACCACGCCCACGGTGGCTGCAGGAGCACCTGGTTACTCGTGGTTTCTGCTAATTCCTTTTAGGTTTCTGCCAGGAGCTTAAAGAGAGTAATGGAGAACTAAACATAGTTAAAATGCTCACCTCTTCCCTAACAAAAGTAATTAAATCATCCCTGTCCTGCCTCAAAGTGCTCTTGGTGTCAGCAGATCTTCTTCAGGGACTCACGTAATGCCAATGGCCAAATTATAAATCCTTTATAAAGGAGTTTATCCCTCTGCTGAATGAGCTGCAGCAGAAGCCCAGACATAGCACGCTGTCTGTGGCACCTTCACTGAAGGTCTGTTGCCATCAATCTTAACCTGCTAATGTCACGGTGTTAAAAATACACTGGGTGCAGAATGGCTGGTAAATGCTTTTTTTGTCACCATGGAAGAATGACATCGTGGCAGCGATCCAAACCTCATCCCTTCTGTCGGAATGGCTGCTGCTCATGCACCAGGCCAGGGCCTTCATCCAAAGAAGTGTTTCCTCGTTGCATGGTCCCGTGTGTATGTTTTTCTTCACCACTGTCAGTTTGTCTTTAAGGAGACACATTGCATGCACTAAGAAAGTCACTTGGGCACCTGCCCATTGCACTGAACTGGAGCCCTTGCCACCACGTAATTTAAAACCAAAGTTAAATGGTTTTGTTTGTTTTTCATTTTTAGGAGTGCCAAATCCCAGTGTTGTATTTCAATCAGTGGGAGATTTTCAAGAGTACTTCTTGCTGCATTAGGCTTGCTGTTAACTTGCTTAGGACCACCCTTGACAAAGGTGCTGCAAATCTCAGGTATTCCCATGCCTCTTCTGTCCCTCCTCAGAAACTGTGACTCTAGAGCTGCTGGTGAGCATGCCAGGCTTACCTGTGGACAGGCAGGCACACAGGTGGGGTGATAAAGGAAATACACACCCTGGGTTATGAGCCACAAAGATTACATGTGGTGGAGCTATGATGCAAATACACACCCTGAGTTATGAGCCCGAAAGATTACATGTCCCAGATTAGATCCTTTCTGTTTTGAGTTCTGCGTCCTGTTTTGGTTTCAGCAAAATCAGAAAAATCAGAGTGGGATGCTTTCAGGTTTGTCAGGTTTTCTTCCATATCCTATCCAGTGTCTGCTTTGGTGCAAGGATGGGCTGGTGCCCTGGGTCACCTCTGACCTCCAGGTTACATGGTTGTCCCTAGCAGGGATTAGAAGAGAATGGGGGACAGTGAGTGTGATGGGGCTGTGTGCTTTTGGCTCCTGCACTGGTCCAGTAAACACAGAGCTGAACAATGCCCACAGTTTAACCACAAAGCTCCTGCACATGCAAACCAGGGCTCGTTCCTTGAGAAAGCACACTGCCCTGTCCTTCACCTGCCTTGCTGCCTGAGACCTGGGCAGGCCACAAAGGGCACTGGTGAAATGCTTCTCTGTCTCAGTTCACTGGCAAAACTTGGGTGCTTCCCTGGAGCATCTCCATTTTGCAAGGTGCTCCACTGGGACAGTTCCCAGTGCAGCCTGGGGAAGTGATCTTTTCCTGCATCTTGCCTTCCTAATTGTATGATGAGAAAGTGCTTCCTCATCTCAAAGAGACACTGGGAGAAGTCCATCCCACAAATAGGCAGGGAGAAGCTGAGAGCAGCAGAGGAAGAAATGGGCAGCAGGAGTTGTTTCCCAACCTGAGGGTGCCCTCTGGCGTATGCAGGAGGCTGTAAAGCTTGTAGTTTCTTAAGTGAGTTTACTCGGCTTCCTCCTTTTCCTAAAGCCTTACAGCCAGCATGGTTCTTCACTGAAGGCTGCCAGGTAGGTGCATACCATAAAGTGACCCCCAGACCAGTCCCATGTGTTGTTCACGTTTATACACCCAGCAGTTGACAATCACTTTTTTAATTATACTGGCCACATTCAGCATGTCAAGCAGGAGGCTTCTGAGTCCCAGTGTCTCAGAACCAATTTCCTTCCAGCAGTGCCTGGTAGGTGTTCAAAACCAGCCTGCAGCAGGTCCTGCTCCAGATGTGCCCAGGCAGTGCTGCTCCCCCTGCCCTGGGCACTGTCTCCTGGCACACGCTTGGGGCTCCAGTGTAGAACCATTCCAGTGCCAGGCCTGCATTTCAAACCCTGGGCTCAGTAAGCAAACCAGGCTGCAAAGAGGTAGGAGCAGCTTTTTATAAACAAACAAAACCTAGCCTTTTTTTCTTGGGGGAAGGCAGGGTGTTTAGGAGTGGTGGCAGCGTGAGCAAACATTGCCATGATTACACGGAACTGAAAACAGGCGGTGAATGAGAGGCATAAACACAAAAGCTGCAGTAAATACAAATCTTCTCCATATGTAGAGTCCTTTCTTGGAAAAACTTTGTCATCTTCTCTTGATTACAACATATGGATTTTATAACAATTTTTTTTTCCAATAGTTTCAAAGCTTTTTGTTGGCAGCTGCAGTAACAAATGTGCTGGTAGGTAGCAGAGAAGCCTGTTGAGTGCTCTGCTGGGGCAGAATGGGTGCTCAGGTATTGCAGTGCCTTGTCTGGCAGCTGCTGCTCATAGCAAAACAGCAAGGTCGTGACATTCTGAGGAATTAAGACAAGTGTGGGTCACTCTCTCTATGCCCTTTCTTCCATCCACCTTGCTCCTTTCCTGGGGTGTTTTCCAGCATGAGTCAGTGTATCCTCACTCACTCATCCCAGAGTTACAACACACGCAGTATCTGCCAGGAGGTGGTCCAGGCTTGCAAAGCTACCACCTCCTACTCAGAGGTGGGACTTTCGTCCAGATCCACCAACTGGCATTCATCAACAACCACCAGCGGAAGAGGGTTTGGCAGGCTGGAGTCTGGGAAGACCCATGCTGGAGTTGGGTGCTCTTTCCCAGCTGTGTGAGAGCTGTCCGTGGATGTTATCATTGTTTTCTTCTCAGCAGCCGAGTTTTGTTCACATTTTCTCCCTGCTCTCTGCTGATCTTTTTCTTATCTCTGTGTTGTTTTCCCTTAGGTCGAAAGCTGAGAGGAAAAGCCTTTTATTTTGTCAATGGAAAGGTGTTCTGTGAAGAAGACTTCCTGGTAAGCACCCAGTTGACTCTTGTAATGAGACATCTCAGGGTTGCCAGCAGACACACAGCCTTTCTGCCTGTCAGCTTTGTCTGTGTTTCACACACTTCTGGAACAGCATCCTGCCTGGCCCTTCTGCTCCAACATTTACCCAGGGCCAGCCCCAGCCGCAGTGGCTGCCCACACGTGGTGCTGGAAGTAGTTGAGTGAGAGGCCATGGTTTTCTGGCACAGAGCCCCTAGCTGAAGCCATAATCTGTTGTGAGGTCTCCTTCACAGCATTGTCTCTGTGGCCATGCTGTGGAGGCAGGAGTGAGGTGAACGGCTACAGAAGAACGAATGGGTGAATTTTCCTTTTCACATAATGGACATCTTAATGGATATCTTTCTGTTGCCCTCAATGGATTTTGTGTGAGTGTACCTAAGCATGAAGCAATCCCACAGTCCTCTCCTTGGCTGGTGCAGATAAAAAGCCATATACCCTTCTTCCCCTGAATCCTGATAGATTAAGCCTTCCTTGAGACTTGAAAAGGTCGTTATTTCCTACTTATTAGTGAAGCCTAGTGATTTCTGTCTGGGAGAGGTAAGTTCATCTTCTTTGTTCTCATCAGTATGTTCTATACAGGGTGAAAATAAAAAGATTGATTAAATGCACCTAAAATATTTCATTTTCCGAGTTTACATTTCCCTCGTGCAGACAGATGAGGTGCTGTGCCCAAGGTGCATGTCAGGGACATGACAGACAGTTCCTTACCAATAGATCTCAGCAAAAACAGAAAAAAAGTTGCTCTGGGCCAGACTTGATTGCTGTCCTAACAAGGAACTGGGACAATACCACTGACCTCAAAGAAGCTTCAACACAATTATAACTGTGTAACCAAAGAAAAATTTGGCTTTCCAGGCCTATATATACAGATATTGTGACATGAATATGTGATAAAGACAAGTAGGTTCCTGCCTTGTAGATTCATGTGGTCAAATAAACATGTACTAAGTCTTATTAATAACTGCCTTGTTTGCATGTGCATTTATGCTATTTATTTTTATACTTTAAATTAAAGTTAAATTTTGGACTTGGAAGTTACAGAAACTTGTACTCTTTCTGAAACTGGGCAGCCTGGTGTCTTTATTTATATCCTCTGGAAACCCATCCACACCTTTATAGAATGAAAGAAGCATTGCAAAGTTTAGCTTTTCTGTGTAAGGAGCATAGAAAAGAGACCAATAACAAATATGCAAATAGCACTCCACAGTACACTGTTGTTTATGCTTGAGTTGCCTTGTGAAATTTTAAGTGAATTCTTTTTTGTCCTTGCAGTATTCTGGTTTCCAGCAGTCAGCTGACAGGTGTTTCATTTGTGGTCATTTGATAATGGACATGGTAAGTGATCATTGCTTAAGGAGAAAAAACTCCCACAGCTTTTTAGAAGAATGCATCAAAAGCAAAATATATTCATATCCAATACTGTCTGTTATCATCTGGTAGTTTGCCTAGTGTGAGACTGGTATCAGAAGGAAAATCCACTGAGCCTTTTGATTTTTTTCAAGGAAGTGAAGCTGGCATGCTACTGTACATGGTGCAGAGACACTGCTCTGCCTGTTTTCAGTGGGTGTTGAAAAGCAGAGCCTCCAGCTCTTTCATCCCTTTTTGGGCTTCCCTGGACAGTGTATTTGTAATCCTGTTGATGCTTCCTGCACAGCAGTGCCGTGGCTCTGCAGTGCTCCCTGGCTGTGAGGCACCAGTGCAGCTCTCTCAGCCTCTCTTTCCTGCACTCAAGCCGTGGCTTCCCACGTGTCTTCTGGATGAAGTCAGTCCCTTGTCATTTTCTGTGGGTACTGATATTCTGGGGAGCAGGTTTGATCCAGAGTGTGTGATCCAGCCCTCAGTTCAGATCTGTGAAGCAGGATTAGCCTGCAGCAGGTACCATCCATTCCAGATGTGCATGGGGTGGGCGATGCTCAGGGGGTCAGCATTCAGTTATAGGACGTTCAGAGGGAGACCGGTGTAGCTGGTGGTGTAAGACGACAGCTGAGGCAAAGAAATTAGGAATTTCTGGTTCACAGCACACCTCTCTACATTTTCTAATGCTTATCATCAATTATCTTTGTTTGCCTGCTTACACTGGAAAGCATTACAATTGGAAAAGCTGTTTCCTACTCAGAAGTCTGATCCTTCTGCTGACGGACCATGGTATTCCAGGTAGTGAATTGCAGCTGTTGAGTTCAACACAGTTTCCATAGTCTGTGCTAATTAGAAAGCCAGGCTAGCAAGTACAAAGCCCTTCAATATCTAAGGAATTATGAAAACCTAGCAATAACATTACTTTCAACTTCTCATGGAGAATATAAAAGTGTATTTCCTTTGTTCGGCTGGAACATCTTGCCTTGTGATCTTGATAAGCATTCTCTACCTGTTGACTTCAGAAGTTATTGTCTCTCCTTTAAATTCTGTCACTTCTATCCTTTGTCATGCTAAATACCTTGACCGAGTCTCTAAATTGTTTCCTTACCCATGCTAATAATTAATATCTCTGGAACCAGGTGCTATATATTGATTCCAGCTGCCCTTTCCATCCTTGTTAACTGATTTTTCAGATGAGATGGGGGAAAAAAGACACAGCCCTTCTGATGAATATGCAGCATTATCTGGTGTAAAGCTGTGTGTTTACTATTTTCACCTTGATTGGCTCTTCATGTGCATTTTTCCTCTTTCTTGCTCTGTTGCAGATCCTGCAGGCTCTAGGGAAATCATATCATCCAGGCTGCTTCCGATGCGTCATCTGCAACGAGTGTCTGGACGGTGTGCCATTCACTGTAGACTCTGAAAACAAAATCTACTGTGTCAGAGATTACCACAAGTAAGGGCAAAATAAACAGCAGAGATGTTCCAAGCAACAAGCCTCTAATTTAGCTTTTCAGCTAGTTAGAAGTGCAGATTAGTAAAATAGCGACAGGGTTAGAAGTTTGAGGATGGGGCTAGACCCTAGAAATTCCTCCCCTCTCCTCTTACCCGTCGACTCCTGTATAACTCTGATGAAGTCAAATGGCCTCTGGGCTTCAGCTGCCCCTTCTGCAAAGCAGAGAGAGTGAGAAATAGTGCTCCTGAAGTGTTTGGTGATGTACAAAATTAGTCTGCTTTAAGGTAACCCTGTGAACACCTGTGGAAATCAATGTGATTTACTTTTTGAGTAGTTGAAGGGCTGAATTGGACTTCTAAAGAATCGCCACTGAATCTGCAAAGAAAAACTTTTACCCAGTTCTAAATTAAACAACTGATAAATCCACTTTAAAAATCATTCCTTATTTAGACAGTAAAATAAAATGGCTGTTCTCTTGGCTGGTAGTTATGATATTAGAGCTGCACACACTTTGTGTGTCCTTCTGGCTTGCTTTGGTCCTTGCTCCATTTTCTGAGCAGGGAGATTATTAAGTGTTGCTCAGGCAGCCCTTGGAACTCTTCTGTGTGGTGCCAGGATTAGAGTTGTTACAATCCTGTTGCCAAGATTAGCGCCCTTGTATGCCATCGTTATTCTGAAATAATGCATATTTCTTTGCAATTTAATTTAATTAATTATTGTGTTATAAGGCCTTAAGAAGCTGTACAGTCATGTGGTATTTTCTCAGAAGTTTCCTGCCCTGAGACAGTCACTTCTTTCAATGTATTTTTTGGGGGACAGTCCTGCTCAGTTCCTCTTCATTTTCTTTTCAAATCTCTCAGTAGCAGCCAAGAATTTTATAGGGAATTTTGTATTTTTTCACTAAGTGAAAAATATAAGGCAGTTAGTGTAAAATATAAGGTCTCTTTTTGCCTGATTGAGCAACGTGTGCCAAGCATTACTTAAAATCAATGCTAAAATGAATTTATGATCTTGGGAAGCAAAGCTTTCCCATGGGTAATTATTTACAGCTGCAGCGTTTCATGCTATCAGGGAGAACATATAGGCCTCTCTTTTTATGTTGATCCATAACTTGCCTTCAATTTCTCGTTGCTCTTCCAGAGTTTTAGCTCCAAAGTGTGCAGCGTGTGGACTTCCCATTCTGCCCTCCGAGGTGAGAGCCTTTTATTCCATATCCCCTCGGGGGAGGAGTGTCAGGCCTTGCTCTCTTTCACACATGACCCTGTGAGACACTCTTGTGTCTCTCACACAAGACAAATGTGCTTGTGGATGGGGAGAGATGGTCGCTTCCTCTGGAGTGCAACCCTCTGATATAAACTCATGCACTGTTCTTGAGATGTGACCCTTCTTTTGTTCAATAATGAAGCTTCTTCTTTCTTGGCCAGGCTGCTTTTTTCATCTCCTGTAGGATTACGCTGCTGCTGGTTTTATGTTCAGGAGAATTTTCCTTTATGTCAATAGATGCTGGTGGTACTCATGAACGTAACTCATTCTAATACTTGGAGGAGATGAATCTTGGGCAAAACTAATTTAAAATGCTGAAAAATGTGATCTATTGTAATTACCGAGTCATTAATTTGTTATTTCTGATGGATGTTACTTTTAAACAGAGGACATTTTTACGTTTCTGGTGTTACATTTTAAAGGATATCTGCAGTCAGTCGATGATAAAGCTTTACTGTAAAAATAACTGCAGGTGGCAGGATTTATTTGTGGTCTCCAACCAGCTGCCCAAATGCATTTCCTCAGCATTCATTCTGTTGCAGGAAGCAATCTGCAGAGTGCATGTGTCTGATCCTGCTGTAATCCTTTGTAATTTCTGCTTTGCTCAAATGCGCACAGGGGTCTGATGAGACCATTCGGGTTGTGTCCATGGACAAGGATTACCATGTGGAATGTTATCACTGCGAGGTAGGTCAGCAGCTTTCTCAGGGAGTGGGCGTTTAATAGTCATAACTGCTATTATTTTCAAGATGGAAATAAATCTCCTGCCTTCCAGCAGCAGTAGATGAGCAATTCAAACCTTGCAGTGTGAGACCCTTTCTGTCAGTGACTGAGAAATTTCCAGATTGAGGACAAAAGTTTTTGCAGCAACATGATTTCAGCTGTAATTTCATTTGCTATCCATAAAGTTGTGGGCAACAAGTTAATTATTGCTTTTCAAACTTGGCAGTTTATTCGTTAATGAAGGAAGCACGGTGACATAGTAAGGTCTATTGCTGCCTTTCAGAAACCTCAAGCTCTAGATCACATTAGTGTATCTGATTTCCAAGTCAGATAGTTGAAAAATGCTAAGGTGGTGACTGATCCTGTGGGGTGTAAGTTACCTTCACTCTCATGGGAAATGAACGTGTCATTGGGGCTGGAGAAAGGATATGGCTGCACAACAAAAAAATTCCACGAGATGCCAGCTCTTAAAAACCATTTGGTCTCCATGCAGGGCTTCTCGGAAAGCCTCCATACTTCTGCATTGTGAATTAAGATAAATAGTTGTCTTTTCTCACTGTGCTTATAATGCAGTGAAAAGAGGCCCTGACTCCACAAGCTGATTTCGCATCAGTACAATTGTAATGTGAAGAGGTGAATCCTACCTGACAGTGTAAGGGGACACGAGCATGTTTAAAATACAGAGGGTTGCACCTTACCACAAGATAAAGCTTATTCAATAAAACTGCTTCAAACAAATTTGAATGAGGCTGCCCATCAAAATGCCTATGTCAGATGTCTTTCTTCTTGTGGTACATGCTGGACCTATTAGGAAGGAGCTGTTGGCTAGGTGTCTTCTGTCCTTGTCACTAAATCACTTTCCTGGAAGCCAGACCCCAGTTGACACTGGAAGATGAACACAAGCTCTAATAATTTGCACGGCCTCTCTTTGCAGGACTGTGGGATGGAACTGAACGACGAAGACGGGCATCGCTGCTACCCACTGGATGAACATTTGCTTTGTCACTCCTGTCACCTGAAACACATAGAGAATGGTACAACCCCAGCAGCTGCCTACCAGCACCACTACTAGTCAGCATGGCCAGCGTTGGAAAGCCAGGACAGAAGACTTGTTACATGATCTCCCTCTCCCCACCTTCAGCTGATTTCCTGTGCATGTTTTATGCCACTTGGCAATGTTCCTGTAAAAGGATATGAGAGATTTTTGCTGGATTCACAAAGTTTGTATGCTTGTGGGTTTCAGCTGCATCAAACCATGTCTACTTGACCAAGAATGTGGCATGTTACCTAAACCGATCAGTTTACTTTTACGTGCCTTTTTCTGCTGCCTGGAGATTCCTCTGGGCTCATTTTGGAAGATTCTTCAGTGAAAGCACAATTTTCTCTCGTGCCTATGAACTCGGATCGTGCCATGCACAATTAAAAAGCCAGAGGCTGGCTTGCCTGCCTGCCGGGGACATCCCGTCAGTCTGTTTCCTGAAAGCACATTTCATCAGGTTCTCTGAAGGACACCGATCTATTAGTACCAGTTTTTTAGACACTCTCTGTTTTTATTAATTCTCTAGGAAAAGAAAAGAAAGGGGTCTCTGCAAAATGGCACACTCAAACCTTTCAGTTAATTCCCTGAACTCCAGAATCAAGTCTGGCTGTAAAAGCACCAACTCTCCAAGCACAAACCAGGCAATGCTGTCTGGCAACTGGAGGCCAACATCCCATTTCAAACAGAATAAAAAATTGGAACAAGCTAGGCTAAGCTACTCCAGTGACTTGGGGCCCAGGCTTGTGTGTCAGCGTGACACACAGGGGCCAGTCTGCTGTGTCAGAGTCTGCATAGTAGATCATATTTGGAAAGGAAAGGTCGGGATGCTGAAAGCGTGGACATGGGGGAAATCCACCCTCATTCTTGCTTGCAGAGCTCGCTTTGGAAAAAAGCTCTCCATACACATACAGTTGCCTGAGTTTTCCAGTTTGTCCTCACAGCTCAGCCCTCAGCCTGGCTGTTCCTTTTCATGGTGTTTACCCAGCACAAAGCCATTTCATAGTGGTGCTTATTTAGAGCTCGGGGAGCAAACTCGAGACTGTTATGAAGGCTTTGTTACACAGGGATTTAGAGCCCAGCTCCACAACCTGAACTCATATGAGTATGTTGGCATAAACAGATTTGCTCCCATGAATAATAACAGCTTATCTGAGCAAGGGGTTAGAGAGTTTGGCCCTTACTTTCTGTTCTGCTGAGAAAGCAGGAAGGCAGATTTTTTCTTTTCTTGACCCCCCCCGCTTTACAGTCAAAGAAATCTGTCCCCCCCCATATGTGTTACATGTATGATAGGTGTGCCTGGAGTCCGTGTTCTGTACCTACCAAAGCTGTGCAGCCCCTCATGTACTGGTACTTTTGTTTAACAAAAAGCTCTTAATTGAAAGCCTCAGATGCAGCTGGGGATCTTAACTACTCCTTCCCTCATTTTGTGTGGAAAATTAGTTAAATCCTCATGTATGTATGCTAAAGATGTAAACTTGGTTCTGACTGGCAAAGGATGGGATGACATTCTTGAAGATCTTTTTGGTGAGGAAACTACAGTAAATTAGCTGAGCCATGGCAGTGGGACTCGCAAAACGTGCCCATGCTGAAAACCCATTACAGTTCAACTAAACCTCTTTTCCAGTAGCATGGATGTAGCTTGAACTTCACTCGATGTAGTCCGATAGCAATGTGTGCCCACCTGGAGCAGCACAGGTGTCAGGGAGCAGGAAGTTGCCTGTCTCTGCCTGTGCTAATAAATCATCTTGCCATTGCTGAAATGTGAAAACTGCCCCATTCAGCCACAAGTGCCTCCCCCTGTTTCTGCTTCTCTTCAGGATGGGGATGGCAGCTCGGGGCTGGAGGCTGGTCCTGCCTGGAAGCCACCCAGAGCTTTGGTGTAGCTTGGCTCTGCGGCACCATTTTTCCTGGGGATGTGCATCCCTTCAGTGAGTGACTGAAAGCTCAAGGGAGGGCACTTTACCACTGTGAAATACATCTTCTGAGAGTTTTACCTGTGATTTTAGAGGAGGTAAAATTGACCCCAAATATGTGAGCCCTCCTACAGCCTTAAATTTAGCCTCCAAGTGCTGGTTAGGAAAGAGATGGGAGCTGACACAAAATGTAAGCAGTGCTGCATCCAAGCAAAATGGATCGAGGGCAACAACAGCCGGGGCAGATCCCGTAGTGCTCTCACCCCAGTGCACAACATCTTGTGTCCTGCAGCACAGCTAGGCTGGAGCTGGGAGGGGGTGTTCAAGGTGTGACTGTGATCTTAGGACTGTCTGAAGGGGCTGAGGTGGAAAATAACACTAGCTCACAATCCCTAGTAAATAATTCAGATAGTCCTGGGCAGGTGGTTCTCTGCCCTGAGCTGCTTTTGGCAGCAAAGGCAATGAGATATCAAAGTGGCTTTTGGAAGTGAGCTGGAAACACCAGCCTTGGTCACCTGTTGCTGTCTGAGAGACCAGCTGCTACGTAGTTCATGCTTTTGCTACCTCTTGATTTTTTAGAGCGAGCCCTCATGCGCATTTTTTGCCTTCATTTTGTAAAGATCTGGAAACACTAGTGGGACTGGTTTAAACTGCAGTTTAAACTTCTGACTCACCCTTGCAGCCTTCCCCACAACCTCAAAATAAGCAGGAGAGAAGGGGATGGGGAAAAGGACAATTTTCCTTTGTGGAAAGCCTCAAGCAGGCAGTTTGTGGCAAGCTGTCTTGCAGGAGCCCTCTTTGCATCACCAGAAGGTTTGACCTCTACTCCCACACAGAACAGCTGACAGTTCTTACTCCTGTCAGCCATCCTGTATCCCTCAGTGCTGGGGAAATGAAGGCTGCCCTACCTCCAGTTTTGAGGTCCCCTATAAATTATTAAATGCCAACACTCTCCTTTCCTGTATTTACAAGGAGCTGGAAATGACAGTGTGAGGCTCTTGAAAAAGGAGCCTGTGAGCTTGTGGTTTTGAAGCTAAAGCATCTACTGCACTGCCCTGCACCCCTGTGTATGCTAACTTGCACTGCTTCTGCCTCTGGGAGTTTGAATTCCTTTAGGCTCAGTATTATTTCTCACAGGCTGTGAGTGTCTGAGTCTCCAGATCTGTTGATCTTCACCAGTTTGTCCCCAGCTCTGCAGCTGCCTGACAGTGGGTCTGGCATGTGGGGAGGCAGGGGCATCCTGCACAGGGGAACCTTCTCCTCCTTCTGACCCTCCACCAGCCATTTGGGGAGCTGCAAGCCCTCACTGCCTGCCTTCACGCAGCTCCCCCAAAGGGAAAAATAGCTCTGGAACTGGAGATGTGAGGCTTTGTGTCCTCCGCAGAGGAATTTCAAAAAACATGGTAAATTCCACCTATCTCCTGGCTGGTACTCATTGGGTTTTGCTGTTCACATGAACCTTGTTGCCTTTTAATTTATGAAGATGCTATGAAAACGTGCTGTGAACAGTTAGTCTTGATTCCTCCCCCAGCAAGTTCTTCTGACTGGTTTTAGAGTAAGGAACCTTGGAAATTTCATTGTGCTGTTAATGAGTAACTCTCATGCAAATAGTTACTCAAGTGAATTCCCTGAGGCCTACTTTCAGGAATCAGAGCTTAAAAGATTTTTTCATTCAGATCATGCTGTTAAATTTCTATTGCTTAGAATACAGAAACTCATTTAAATAGGGATTTTTGCATAAGAGCCAGGAGAAAGCCCCAGCTACAGAAGCAGCAGACATTTTTTGTGTAATTTAAAGTGTAAGAAACACCTGTGATCAAAGCAATTTAGGAAACTGCCCTGATGTTAAAACACAGGGAACAGCAGTTTCAAACACTCTGGTGAGGAGCATTTGAAAAGGTCTGTGGTTCTTCAGTTTCTGAATTTCATTTGGGGGCTTTTAAAACGTTTTCCCAGTCTTTCAAGGTTTAAATGCCCTTTTTTTGGTAGATCTTTTTACTACAAAGTGAATAGCTGCCTAGTCTGGAAATGGTGGAGTTTCATCATCAATCAGGTGTGATGTGGCAGCTTTGAAAGGCGGAAACTGGGCTTCCAAGAGCTGGCATGGGTCTGGCTGGCCATTCCAGAGAAAGGATTATCTTTTTTTTTTTTTTTGAAAAAAGAGTCCTACGTGGGCCTTGACTGCTTGCTCTGTGCTCACTTTTGGGGTGGTGTGTGCAGTTGTGTCTAAGCACATGGACGTGTGGCACGTGCTGCCTGTGAGACACCTGCCTTTCCCACCTCTGTGCCCGTGCCAAGTGCTTGTAGGTGCATTTTAAGCAACTTTCTGTGCATGAATGCAAGGACAAGTTGACCCAGGCTTCATCACTGGGAAATACCCCTGGAGTCAGTACCTGCAGGCAGGGAAGGGCTATGACCAGATACATATCCCTTTCCCCCACCCTGTGAGTGCCTGTGCCACTGGGAGAAGCTGGGAAGGGGTTTGCATATCTCATCATCACACAGCATTTGTGCATTCATTTTCCTTTTCCATTTCTGTGTCCTGCTGCTCACTGGCTGCAGTGTTAAGGCTGTACTTACTGAAGCTGACTGGGCAGACATCTTCCTGTCACCAGCCCAGACAGAGCCTGGAACTGCTCGCCCACCCTTTTCCTAAGGAGAAGCAAAGCTTTCCTGAGCAATAAAAATCCTTACCCTGCTTTCTTCCAGGGCAGCCAGAAGTTGGTGTGGCAACATGCATCTGCAACCCACTCAGACATGACAGGAGATGGGAAGAAACTGTCCCCACGTGCAAATACACGGCAAAGAGCCCTGTAAAGGCAGGAATGCCCTGCGGCCCTGGTAGAGGGATGACTGGGCTGCAGTTCCCAGCCCTGCCGGCACCAACCCTTGTCCCCACGCAGCAGGTCTGCGGTGCGTGGCCAGGCAGGGACCCAGGAACACACACCCAGGCTCTGGCTTTCTGGACCCGGAAAGCAAATCCAGAGCCTGGCTAATGATACTGAATGGTACTAATTATTTTATGTTTCCTTCAAAGCTCAGATCCAGGAGAGAGTACTTTAGGATTTGTGCTGGTGTAACTAACCTTAGCCTCCTGTGAACACAGCCCTCTTTTCTTCTGTGCTGTTAAGTATTTATAAAGAATGAAGACCGGTAGCAGAACAAAGCCACTGGCCTGTTGTGATTTCAGTGATTAAAAACAGTATCTTAAGCAACACTCAGAGTCAAGTCTTTCCTAAATTTGCAATGATTGTCATTGCCCAGAGTCCATAGTGGGGGGAGTTATGCTGCGAAATTATTGTTTCCCAACCTCTTCCTTACTCCTATTCCCCCACCTCAGTGGCTGAACTAGGGACTGGTGGGGAACACCACCTCAGTGGGGTTCACTGGGAATTTCCAGTCCTTTGCAGGCAGCTGGTATTTGCTGCAGCTCCATCGGAGGCTGTCCTGCTCTGGCATCCTTCTGGGGATGCCAAGTCCCAGGCTGAGGGGAGGGATGTGCTACCTGTTGGAGCAGGCTCTGATCCCAGCATGCGAGTCTCCTTTGCAGCGTTGGTGGGGAAGGGTTCCTTAGAGGGTTTTGGGCAGTGTTCCCATGGCTCTGGGAGTCAGGCAGCCACTGTGCCCCAGCTACCAGGGTGCCTCACGCTCAAAGACTGGATGTTGGCCAAGCTGCACCACAGCAGCTTGGAGCAGCTAAAATGAAGCAAATAAATATAGTTCCCCCTCCTTGAGGCAGGAAGCTGCCCAAACCTGGGAATGACACCCAGAGAGCTGGATCCGGTGGGAAGCTGGCCAGGAGGTGCCCCAGGTTTGCCCCTTGCCAAACCCCATGGCCTGGGGGGTCAGAAAGGGTGCCCGGGTGGACAGCAGCTGTCCCTCAGTTGGGGGACTGCCAACGGTGGGAAGCCCTATAACACTGCCCAGTCCTGGGAGGTTTGGAGACCCCCACATTGGGGGCATGAAGGTGGCAGCGCTGGGCCTATGCAGAAGTGGCGGGGGGGGGGCTGTAGGCAGCACTCTCGCCTCGAAGTACAAGAGGGAAAAAAAAAAATAGGAAACGGGGAGAAAGAAAAGGAGCAGCCGAGCCAGCCAGGAGTCGAACCTAGAATCTTCTGATCCGTAGTCAGACGCGTTATCCATTGCGCCACTGGCCCTGCTCGTTTCCTATGTGCTGCCCCCATGCAATTGGCTGCAGGTCTCCTGCGCGGGTTCAGCCAATGGTGGCGTCGCCGAGCCCGCCTGGCCCTGCCCTCGCCTGCCATAGGCGGCGCCCCGCCCTAGGCTCACCAGCGCGCCCGCGGAGGTTTGTCCCGAGCGGGGCCCCGTCGCTCCGGCCCAGGGACGCGTCAGTCGGCCAGGGAGGGAGCGGCCGGGTCGCAGCAGAGCTGGCGGTGGCCGGGGAGAGCCCGAGGGGACGGATGGCGACGGCGGCACCAGCGGGAACCACGGCAGCGGCGGCCTACGCCAGCCTGAAGCTGTGAGTGACCCGTTGGGACAGTGGTGACGCGGCTCTGGTGCCTGCTGAAGGGGAGGGAAAGGGAAGGGAGGAGCCGCCGGTGGAGCGACGGTCGCCCGTCCCTTGCTGTCCCCTGCCCTTCCCCGGCCTGTCCTCTGCCCTTTCTGCCCCTTTCGACTCCCTCGCTCACCCGGGTGACCGCGAAGGGCTTGGCCTGAGGCGGTAGCTGCCTCAGGCAGTGAGAACAGGAGGAGGGAGGACTTTGGCCGCGGACACGGGTCCCCTGTTGCCGTCCATCCGATAGCGCTGCGGGCGGGCGGCTCTCGTGTCTGTGTCGATTCCCACCCTCGTATCCAGGAGGTCAGTGCCTGCCGGGCTTCCCTCGGCGTGAGGAGCCGGGGCTGCCTGCTGGGCGTGGAGTCTCCCTCTCTGGAGATATTCCAAACCCACCTGGACGCATTCCTCTGTCACCTGCTCTGGGTGACCCTGCCTTGGCAGGGGGGTTGGACCAGATGATCTCCGGAGATCCCTTCCAACCCTAACAATTCTGTGATTCTGCCTTCCTCCTTGTCGGTGGCTGCTGTAGGGGCTCGGGCACTGTGTAAGGCTGTGTGTGCGCAGCGCCGCTTGCCAGCAGAAGATTCCCTAGGCGTGCTTGTCCATCGGTCTCTCGTGACACAAATGGGCTTTTTTTGTGGTGTGTGATGGTTTTGATGCCAGTTGATGACTGAACTTAGAGGGCTTTGAACTTTTGGGATTCTCCTGTGCAGTGCCGGCTGTGACTTTTCCAAATAAATTCTTCTAACTACCCGGTGTAATTTTTTTATTAAAACAAATACATTTTTTTTAGGGGAGACTGTAACCCTTTGAATGTGTGTGTATGCCACATGCTTGTTTGCTGCCTTTAATGCAGTAGAAGAAGTTGCATAACCGAAAGCAGTGCAAAGTTAACACTGCAAGAGGCATCTCCGTTATAAACACTCACACCAAGCAGTTCAAACTCACAAGGATATTACTCTGAGCATGAGACTCTTCATGACTGTCTTAAACCAGAAGCGAAGTGTCTTTGTGTGTCCTAAAGGCGTTCCCAGGCTTTTGACCTCTAAACAGTAGCTGGAAATTCCATCATTGAGTTGCCGATGCCATTTTCTGGCAGCAGTATCTGAAAGTGATTCTTAAGCTTGATTTAACGGTACTTTATGGTCTGTTAAATTTCATTTGACAGTCATCTTTTGGATTCAGAGCAAACATACTTAGGTCTTTTGGAGGTCTGTGTAAACAGTTCGCCATAATGTTGTTTCGTGTGTCAAAGTCACTGGGTTTCTTATTTTGGTTAGGTAGTTATACGAGGGTACACAGACCCTGGAGATAATTGAGTATTGCTGGAGAGTAAGATCATCAGTGATGGCTGAAAGACTTTACTTGGCAGAAAGCTTCTTTTTTTCTCTTGTCACCTGTATAGTATTTGTTTTTCTTTAAGCTGATCTTGTGATCTTTTTGCCTGCAGAGGAGCAAAGGTGAGCTCTGTTAGTAGCAGTTGTGTGACTTGTAGTACACAGTTGTTCTTACTGAGAGTTTTTTCAAGTAAAAGCACTTTTCTAGATACAGGCTAGTAAAGAATTCTCTCATTCATTAATCTTGGCTAAAAGTAAGCTTTGATCTTTTTTACAACAAGGCTGTCTCAGATGTAGTTTAACATGAGTTTTTTCATAAACATGAAAACAGAATTGTTTTGTGTTCTGAAAAATGAGCTT
>VZRQ01010288.1:211113-240321 GCA_013397975.1 Machaerirhynchus nigripectus | reverse complement strand
TTTTTTGTCTTTACACTAAGTTGTGGTAATGGCTGCAGACTTTCTACCAAGCGTTTGAAGATACAGGGTCATAACTTGGGTGATGAGTCAAACCTGCTGGGTTGTCAAGGTCAAAGGAGAATAGAATGTTCTTATGAAAAATCCAGGCTAGACTTCAGTTTGGGGATTTAGTGGTGGCAGTGTTTTGGTTTGGATTTTTAACTGGCTACTCATTCTCAAGATGAAGTCAGATTCTGCAACTGTACCTCTTCTGGCTAGTCTGGTGGCCCTGTGTGGAGCTTCCCTGATTGCAGTGCTCTGCAAAGCCCCATCCTGTACATCCAGCCACAGGTTCTAGCTCTTAACACAAACCTCTTGTGTTCTTCACCTTATCAAAAGTAGTGGTTCACACCCTTTGTGCTTTGACCAGTGACATCAGTCAAGTTCAGGTGATACCAGTAAAAGTGCTGATGTCTGGCATTTGTGCTGCTTATGGAACTAATTGAGTTACACAAACAGTTATTGGGGAATACTGTGAACCTGAAAACTGCTATCCATAGTTGTCGTCTGTGTCATTGCTATGCTTAATTAACTTCTTCTGGTAGCGTTAGGAATAAATTGTAAAATTCAAACAGCTATTGCACGTGTTGCATCCACAACTGGTAGTGGAGTTGTCAGTCCAGTTAAAATATAAAAACTGTTTGTTAAAGCTGTCTGCAAAATAGAGAGAATTCTGGCTGTTGTTTTGGTTCAGTTAAAGTCACTTTTTTTTCATTTGTGCTTGAATGAAAGCTTATCTTGCTGATAGCCTTCTCAGTATCCTGTGGGTCCATGACCCTAGCTGTGTTTCAAATTTAACTCCTCCTACCCATAGTTATGTTGCCTCACATGCTTTGTGAAAGTACTTGTCAGTCTTTAGTAGCTACTGCTCTTGAGCGCAGTGCCTTCCACTTGTGTGTGTTTGGGGGAAGGTCTAAAAGGGCATTTTGGTTTGAATAACACTTCCAGAAAGAACGGCTACAAATCTTTTTCTTCCAGCTCCATCTAAGTGGCTGTCATGGTAAAGCTCAAGGATGTTGGTTGAGCAGGACATTAACTTATGCAGTAAATTATTTTCATCTAGAGTGCAACTTCACTGGAAGTAGACATTTTGTAGCTAAGCCTTTAATAAATGCCTTTTCTGTTTTGTTTGTAAATGGTATTTCCATTAGTGTTTTCTAAATCCTGGGGTTTTTCTCCCTGCAACAACTGCTGCTCTATGGGAGATGTTCCAATTCCTTGAGCTGTTTCTGATCAAGGAGTAATATTTATGGGAGACTTATAATTAGCACACCTGCTCACCTAGAAAATCTGGAATCTCTGGAGTGCTGAAACCACCAGTGTATTAGTTCTGTTACTTAACATACTGTTGGGACTCTGCATAAACTGACATCTTTCCTGTATCACTGCAGACCAGTTTGCTGTGCTCAAGATACCAAATGCATCTCTGTGCAGTACAGGGTGTGCTTTTGGCTTGCTTTATTACAGTATTCAGAGTCTGACATCAAAGAGTTTCCTGCATTAGAGCAATGTTAAGTATTTATGGTGAAATAATCAATTACTGAAGTAAGGGTTTGGCTGTTGAGGCCTAGAAGGCTTGAGTCATATTGAGTGAAGTACTATCTTTAGTGGCCATTAGAGCATGATGGGTCCTCTTTCATGCTGTATCTGAACACAGGAATATTCCTGTCTGTAAGATCGGCCTAATTAAAATGTGGAATGCAACTGTGCATCATCTGTATTATACACAATGCTGCTTTATAATGTAACTAAGGAATTGAAATTTCACAACAAATACACAAACAAAAGAAATACTATCTCACTTAACTGTAAATGAGTCTGACTTTACACTTGGCATAAGCAACAGTGTTTTTTTCTTTTTGGGGGGTCTTTTTAAATGTTTCTGTTATGTTGGGAATCAATATTTTTTTCCCAGTACTTTGAATTGTAGGAATGAAATCTACTGAGTTGCTTTATCTCCTGGCAGCAATCCACACAGTTTCATTTGGAGAAGATTATCGAAATGAAATCCAAGTCACCTTCAGTAATATTTTAAATGGGAATTTGGTGATTGCAGTTCTTCAATACTTCTCCTTCTCTTGAGTAATGTGAGTTATACTATCAATGTAAAAAATTTGCGTTTATTGCTTCCTTTGTTATTTAGTAATACTGAGAAATAGTTCATTATAATAGTTGTAAGTTTCCTTTATGTAAAAAAAAGGGAATAAAAGGAGTCCAATTTTGTGAAGATTTGACATGCTGTTAAGTTGTAAGCGAAGCAAGATCCTGGTGGTGAGAGTTCTTGATGTCTTGTATGGTTCTAGACAACAGTGACAATGTAGCTGAGGAGAAGGCAGGCTCCAACTGTCAAATATGAAGTTTATACAAAACCAGAATGTGGCCTGGTGTATGAAAACCAGTTCTAAACTTAACTACAGACACTATAGCCTTCTATAAAATACTGCTTTCCTTATTGTTATTTTTGATATAATACTGGCACTTGGACTTTCATCTGTCCTTATTTCATTAAAAGAATAGAATGAATCTGCAGATTCCTAGTCGTGAATGATCCTTTCTTCACCATTTAGTATCTCCTTGTCAGATCAGTAAAATTAGCATGTGTGCTATCTGTCTAAGCTTGTGATAGGCATACAGGCTTGCTAGTGAGTACAGTTTGGAGGTGAACCTATTCATGTAGTGTTCATCAACTTCCTTTCTGAAAGACAAGTGAGAGGCAATTATCTTGACTATAGCGATTTTACTGTAGAAAAGGTCATCTAAGTGAGAATGAGACTACTAGCCTAGTTCTGGTAATTGGTAAAGCTGTAAATCAGCACTTGGGCTGGAACTGCTTTGAGTCTTGGCCTCTTCCTCAACTATATTTATTTTAGGAAACGTTGAACTTCTTGCACAAATGAAGCAAGGACTAAGTGAATCATCTTTCTGGTGAAAATTTTGAAGAGCGCTGATTATCCCACTTCTTCTGAACCACGGATTTAATATCTTGCAGGGCCTTAGGCTTTCCAGTTTGTGTTGCACAGTTGTATTTAAGGCAGTTTTTAAAGGTGATACCAACAGTGTAGTGTTTGTTCAAGTTCTGTCAACTTTGTAGATTGGTAACTTGATTTCTTCTTGCTCCTGTCTCCCCCCTCAGTCGAGACATCCAAAAGAGTCAACAACAGTTCTGTTTCAGAGCGCTGCAAGCTGCTGAAGCCTTTTTGGTCCCTTGAGCTGAAAACAGGGATGCATTGTCTTGCATTCTCTATGACACTTGTCACCAAATTTGGTCCTGGAGAGGACCATGGGAAGGAGGACTTCGAATGAACGTGAAACATAAATTTCTAGCTTTGCTTAAACTATAGACATTGTGTAAGAGGAGATAAAGGTGACAGAGTTGTTAAAAGGGCAGTGGTAGTGGCAGGAGATAATGTGGTCTCGGATTTGAGAGAAATGCTGGGATCTGATCTAGTAAAGTGGGGCCTATGACACACTGAGAGACTGAGCATCATTGGAGTGGCAGCCTTAATTCTCTCTGTTTTCTCTTCAGTTTGGGGATATTGAGAATAAAAGACTTCTTGCTCTTCAGGGAGAAATTGTTATTCTTGTATGTGGTAAAGAAAACACTTGTTTATATGACAATTATTTGACATTTGTAAGCTTCTTCTCAGCTGGTTAAAAACAGGCTTTAACCAATATGCGTGTGAATGTCTGTGCTGAGACTGTAGTAGTGTCATGGCCATGTTGCACTTCATAATGTAAGGGGCAGCTTTTAAAAATACTGATTATGGATGGAAATGCTCTTTGTGCTCTGTCTGGTCAGTGTAAATGTCTTGTCCGTGTTGTGCTCTTCATACAGAGTATTCAAAAACTGGAACTATAGTTCTCAGCAGGTTTTTTTTGAGACTGTTCAACCCCATAGGTTAACGTACTTTTTCAACTTACTTTGCTTGAGATACTCAGATTAAGTAAGATTGTAAGAGAGTAAGATTGCATAAGCATCTGTGTTAATGGCACAGGAGGTCCAATATTAAACTTCATAGATTCTCTTCATGGCTGTTTTTGTAGCTGGACTCTTATGTGTCAGCTGACGTCCCAGAGAAAGATGAATGTTCAACTAAACCAATGGAAGATAAGCTGCAGCTTTCTCTTGTGGAAAAAGTGCCTCCTGCTGCTTCCTGCCAGCTAGCAATAGGTTTCGGGCTGCATCTTAAATAGTATATCCTGTTTTCTTCTTAGATGCTTTAACAAACTGAGGGTTTGTAGATGTCTTTAAGCTTGTCTTGCCCCTGTTCTATCTGTGTAAGCTTGTTTGCTTTTTGCCATGGAAACAGCTGCCATTATTGCTGTTAAACTCCCCTAGAAATCTGGGGTGCACACGTGCACTTCATCAAAAACAGAAGCAATGAAAGCAAAGTAGGTGTTTTAAGACTTCAGCGTTCAGCAAACTGCATGTTTATATTTCTTACTCTGATGTTTTTATTTTCTAAGCTAAAGCATTTAATGTTTGTACATGAAAGATGTAAGGATGCTGATTTACAAAGGAAATGTTGTAGATGTGTTTCCCACTTTAGGACCCATAGGCTAATTTTCCTGTAATGAAGTTAAATTATCTGATGAACACTTAACTGTTAATTGCTTTACAGTTGGTTGTGTTATGTTGTTTGGTGGATTTTTTCAGTTCAGTTTTTGCTCTCTTCTGGCTTTCCTCTTAATTTCCCAGTGAGGTTGTGGAATCACCATCCTTCGGGAGAGTCGAAACACACCCTAAGAAACAGGGTTTAACTCAGAAGTTGAATAAACTTTTGAGTTGGCCCTGCTTTAAGTGGGTGGAAAGTGGGGTCTTCTAGATTTCTGTTTAAGGACTCTGTGGTGAGTTGATCCTGGGTGCCCCCTGCAGTGGATCTATCACTCCCCTCCTCACCTGGCTAGGGAAGAGAAAATAAAAGAAACGGCTCTTGGGACAAGATAAGGGCAGGGAGAGATCACTCAGCAATTACAGTCACTGGCAAAACAGAGTCAACTTGGGGAAATTAGTTTAATTTATTAACAATCAAATCAGGGTAGGATAATGAGAAATAAAGCCAAACCTTAACACCTTTCCCTCACCCCTCCGTTCTTCCTCAACTCCACTCCTAATTTTCTCTACATCCTTCATCTCCCCCATCAGCACAGGGAGACTTGGAATGGGGTTTGTGTTCAGTTCATCACACTTTGTTTCTGTTGCTGCTTCCCCAGTGGAAGGACTCTTTTCCCTGCTCCAGCATGGGGTCCCTCTCCCAGAGACAATTCTCCACAAACCTCTCCAAAGTGAGTCCTTCCCACAGACTGCAATTCTTCATGAACTTTTCTAGCGTAGGTGTCTTCCATAGGGTGCAGTCCTTCAGGAACAGGCTATTCCAGCCTGGTTTCCTGGCAGGGTCATAAGTCCTGCCAGGAGCCTGTTCCAGCACAGGCTTCCCATGGGGTCAGAGCCTCACAGAATCACAGAATATTCTGAGTTGGAAGGGAACCACAAGGATCATCAAGTTCATCTGTTAAGTGAATGGCCCATGTGAGGATCAAACCCACAACCTTGGTGTTATGAGCGCCATGTTCTAACCAGCATTTCCCTGCCTTGTCGTGGCCCTCCAAGGGCTGCAGATGGATCTCTGCTCTCCATGGGCTGCAGAGGGACAGCCTTGCCTCACTGGTCTTCACCATGTGCTGCAGGGGAATTCCTGCTCCAGCTCCTGGAGGACCTGCTGCCCCTCCTTCTGCACTGACCTCGGTGTCTGCAGGGTTGTTTCTGTC
The DNA here is from genome assembly GCA_013397975.1 of Machaerirhynchus nigripectus. NCBI lineage: Eukaryota > Metazoa > Chordata > Aves > Passeriformes > Dicruridae > Machaerirhynchus > Machaerirhynchus nigripectus. The sequence goes on along the minus strand of VZRQ01010288.1, from coordinate 234,513 downwards.
ACATGTTCTCACTCCTCTCCCCTGCTGCAGTTGCTGTTGTGCCGGGCTTTTTCCCCTTCTTAAATGTGTTATTCCAGAGGTGCTGCCACCATCCTTGATGGGCTGGGCCTTGGCCAGCAGTGGGTCCATCTTGGAGCTGGCTGGCATTGGCTCTGTCAGATACAGGGAGCTTCCAGCAGGTTTTCACAGAAGCCAGTCCTGTAGGCCCCCCCTCCACCAAAACCTGGCCATCAGAGTCCTCTGATCTAAACTGGGTTTCTAATTCAGCTTTCTGAAGGATTAAAAAAAATAAAAGATGTGTAGAAATGCAAGATCTATTTAGGGAGAAGGAGCCTAAAAATACCTACCCTGTTACCAGAACAAGAATTTTAAAACTCTGACCCCATGTCTTGTCAAGCCTTAAACTGAGAAAAATCACTGTAAGAATTAAGAACACTGGTTTAAGAGTGTTTGGGGCGTTTTGTTTGTTTGCTGAGCATTTCCTGTGAACGGCTACAAGGCACTTCTGTATAACTCTCCTACCGATGCACAGTATAACATGTCTGGCTTCTTGCAAATATCTCAATGGGTGTATTTTTAAGGAACACTTCTAAAAACTGTTTGACTAAAGCTGGGTTTTGTGCTGGTTTTGAAGGGAAGGAAGGGAAAGATGGCAATGAAGTCTGAACAGGAAGTCAGTGTGTGACTTGTCTGGTGGGGAGGATACATGTTATGATGTGTGTGTCATGTAGACCTGGCTAACAAATAATGGGAAATGGTAGTATTTGAGATGCCTGTTTCAGTAAATTAGTGTGCCACTTGAATTTTTCCATGTCTACTGTGTTGTTTCCAGTGGATTCTTGCAATACTTATAACACTAATGTGAAACAGGTGTGTTTATCATTTCATACATTACTTTTATGTTTATTAGACACGCATTAAGGATGCGGTCTGATGTGTTAGGCAGTTTTTGGTTTAAAAAACTTCTGATTTTGTGTTGGGTTTTCGTTTATCAGATATGGTTCAAGCTTACAGGAATTAGAGTGGATCAGTATGTACACAAACTCACTTTCATGTCTTTATTTATGGTAATAAAAAAGGATTAAGATTATTAAACAGGCTGTGAATTTTACAATAACTGATGAGCTGGATTTACTTGTTGTATTTTTTTTCCACACTGTCAACGTCAGTGGCTGTTGGGAAGCAATCCAGTGAGAATTTTGTTATTTCGCAGCTGAAATTATGTGGAAAGTTGATTGCTCTGTCTTCGGGTGGTGAAGAATAAACAAACCCAAAGTAAATTTTACTAAACTAATTCCTTTTTCCTCGCTATTCTCTTAAAGGCATATAACACCAGAGAAGTTCTATGTGGAAGCCTGTGATGATGGAGCAGATGATGTGCTTGCTATTGATAGAGTCTCCACGGAAGTCACTCTTACAGGTGATTCTCCTCACCAGTATTTCTCAATACAGTCTTCTCTGTCCTTTCTGTCTGTTTTGCTCTAGGAGTCCAAGAAGATGTTCAGAACCCTACTGAGATGATACTGACATAATTGTTTTTATTTTTAGTTACTGTTTAAAACAGTGCTTTGTATTCTGCTCTGCAGAGCTTTGTTTCAAATGCCTTTTCGCTGTGGGATTGATGCTGTGGGTAACCAGGGTGATGGTACTTGCCTGTGTTTTGGTAAGACTGTCCATCACAACAGGGGAAGCTGACTCATGCAGGCTGGTTGGGGTTGGTGCTAGAAGTTCAACATCAAACAGGGCAAGGATTGAATGCTGGGTTTCTGCAACTTTTCCAAATTGTCCCAGTGCTGTCTTTTATATAAAACTGAAACCTGAATTTTCATAAAGCCTCTAGAAATAGCCACAGTAAAACAACCATACTGTAAATTTTGTTCTGTGTTGCAAATCCGGATTCAAATGTCAGTGGGAGTAGTCTTAAGCCTGTTGATGTCTTGAAAATTTTAGTTTCATTTTTTAAAGAATGTGAAAAAAAGAACTTTGATTAAATTCCAGTAGAATGAAGGCAGTGGGAGACTTCTCTTTTGATACTTCAGGAGTTTGGAACCACAGTATTACTAATCTCCAAACAGACAGAAATGCTACAGTAGTAATATAAAAGCAGTCGTTCTCTCTCTTTTATTAGGCTTCTTATATACTTCATGTAAGAGCAGTGTGCCCATCCCACTAATACTTCTGGTATTGTAGTATATTATTTCAATTTCTCCTGCAAAACTGTCCCTTCAAAACTGTAAAGATTGTTATCCCTAAAAGACTAACAAGTCTTTTGTTAGTCTAAATCTCTCTCACTAGTGGTGTTTTATCAGATGAACCTGCAAGGTGTTTAAAGCAAAGGAAGATTCAAGGGTTAGCTTTCTCAGTTTTCTGAATTCTGGGAAAATGCATCATTCTGGGGGGTATTTTGGGTTTCTTTAGATTTCTCTAATATCCCTTCTATTGCTTTGGAAATGTAGGTAGATGAAACTTACACATGCTAAGACTTTTAATTGATATTTGGATACTTTTTGGATCTTGGATCTCTTGGTATGTTGTTTGGAATACCGTGTCCCTTGCCACATGTATGCTGCCATTGGTATTTTTGCAGAGATAGCCTAGGTCTTCTGAGACAGAAACAGACCAAGGCACAGAAGAAGCAAACAGACCTGGGAGGCACGAGCACTTATGGTTTGGTTGTCTGTTGTGTCTTGCTGGCTTCAAAACAAAGCTTCTGGAAGGTGGCAGGACAATACGTTATTGAGGAGTCTACTTGCTGTGCTATCATGTAAATAAGTTTGAATTTATTCAATGGAACTACGACTTCGATTAAACATGAGAAATTGATTAGAAATTGGGTTAGAATTCCAGATCCTCCTCCCAAAGCCTCCATCAGGCTTTGAAATTCTGATGCTTTGTTTCTTATACTTAACACTGTAGCAAAACTTGATTTAACCAGGAAGGGTGGAGAAACCTAGTTTTAATAGTGTTCCAATACAGTCGTGAAAGAAGCAGTCTGAAATTCTGACATTCTTTTCTTCTGCTTTTCAGTTAAAAAAGATGTTCCTCCTTCAGCTGTTACAAGGCCTATATTTGGTATTTTGGGAACAATCCGATTGGTGGCAGGTAAGGGGAACAGAACTGTGCTCTTTAAAAATACGTAGACAAAATAGATTGCTAAAGAAGCTCTAAAGACAAAAATAGTATTTGCAAGTATCTGAGGTTGCACTTTCATCAGTATGATAGGCTTTCCTTGTGGCTTGTAGAGGATGGAGGCATCCAAATCTCCTTTATCATGAATGTTTGTGTAACTCATAAACCAGGAGGTGCTCTAAAGGTGGGGTTAACTGGCAGTTGTGTCAGTTTTAAGAAATGCATTCCAAATGAGTGCAAAGAACCTCATCTGCTTATTCTTTGTAACTGTTTTAATCTTAGCTGCAGGATTTGATGCGACAGTCAAGTGTTGCGTTGTGAAGCTTGACTTCAAATCAATAATTGTGGTACACTAGTAGCTGAGAGTGACAGGGTGATAGACAAGTAGATGCAGCTGTTCAAGTAATGATTGTGTTGCAACTGCCCTACAAATACGAAGAAAATCCAATGTGAAAAGGAAAAGGGCAGATGGGAACAATTTTAAGTTTAGGGAGTTTTAGGATAATGTAAAAATAAGTTGTCCAGTTTTTCTAAGTGTCTCAGTGGTCAGATCTAAGCAGCCACTGCCATGAATAAACCTGATGCATAAAGTGTAAGCTTCCAGGAAAGTAAGCATTGCTGCTCCAACTATTCTTTGTGTAGATTTTGGTAGAGTTTGAGGCTGAAGTAGTCTGAAAAATGATGTAATAAGCAGCATACATACTGAATGCAGTCTCCATGTGTGGAAAGGGTAAAAGATCACTCACTGAAGTATTCCCAACTGAGACAAAGGGTGATTGTGTTGAATGCAGTGACTTCTGACAGGATCTCAAAACTGCTGAATTTTCTATGCCCGTATTCTAAAGATTTGTGGGTCTTTCAGAGTAAGAGCAATATAATGAATACATGTGTCTTAGGGACTTGACGAGTGCTGACTGTTTTAAAAGTGAACTGCCCCAAAGGGGAATTTTCACCACTTACAGGCTTAGTAATGATTACTATTCATCTGACTGAATATTAAATAAAATATAGAATATGTAAGTCTCTTAAAAGCTTGGGGTTTTTGCATTCTACCCTCTAGAGCTTTGCACGGATTGTTAGTATACAGCTGTCAAAGTAAAGATGTTATCAGTTAAATTAAATGTTTAGCTAAGTGTTATTAGGCAGTTCACTGCTGTTAACTGTAAAACCGGCCCTGTATCTAGGAATGCAGCATCTTTAACAAATATAAATATTCTTTGCCTATTGCGGTATTAAGAGTAAACTTTTTCTTCAAAAACAAGGTGACACTGAAATACGCTGTGCTTGGAAATAAGGCTATGTTGTGTTCACCAGCAAGGGTAAATTAATTGCTCTGAGCGAACTGTCCATGATTATGGGGTGGGTTTTTTGCTTCGTTCCTTACACAACCAGGGAAATAGCAAACTTCCTGTCTTAAATGGCTAAAAGACACCCAAATGTCTTTGTTCTGTTTTGAACCTGTTAGGAGGAATATTTTTTCGTGATAAGTTGAATAGTCTTTTTGGATTTTGAAGCATGCTTCCTTTCATGTATTTTGGACTTGCTCTGGTGCTTTTCTAACCACAGTCAAGAGCACTGGCCTCTTTTTGAGTTAGCAAACCTGAAGACTTTCAGACTGTCTCTGATCGGAAGTAAGAGTAGGTGACACTTTATCTTGTCCACTTCTTTTAAAATTCCTTAAACTTAATGAGTAGCTCAAGATGTCTGAGCATAGAGAAGTGGGTGGCTTAGCAAGTACATTTTGCTTTTGCTCCAGCCCTGTCTGCTTTTGCTGCACTTAAGAACATAAAGTCCTGTTGGTTTCAGTTTTCTGATATGGTTATAGGCTGCTTTTCTTAATATATGCAGCTCTTTTTTTTTTTTTTTTTTTTTTTTTTTTTTACTTTATTCTTTCTGATTTACAGGCACGTATCTTATTGTAATAACAAAAAAGAAAAAAGTAGGTGAGATTTTCAGTCATGCAATCTGGAAAGCAACAGACTTTGACATCCTCTCCTACAAAAAGACCATGCTGCACTTAACTGATATTCAGGTAGGTACATTGATTAGGGGAGTGTGGAGGAATGTTATTGTACATTAATGTTCATTGCCACAGGACCTAATTTGATGAAGCTATTAATGCAACTTAGAATATCATCTGTTTATGGATGTGCATTTTTGCTTCTCTTAAGAGAGCCCTTCCTAATGCTTCTGTTAAGTCTTTCCCACAGGTTTACTCTTCTGACAGCCTCTACAATAAACTGCCTTGCTGTCATCTTATGTGTCTTGCTTTCTTTATGGAATTGTTCACTTACATAGTTACCTAGCAGGGAAGAATTGACTTTTGTTTTTTGAGGGAGGGAAAGGTGGAAGATTTTTTAAAACAGATACGTAGTGGATTGATAAAAAGCAGGTCAGGGTGTCTAACCAATGGAGCTGGAAGGGATTCTGATGCTTTTTCAGGAAAGGAATGATGTTCATCAGAACTTGAACCAGAATACACATTATAACTTTAGTGTCTAGATAGCTATTCTTTTGTCTTGCCATCTTGGTTTGGGGTTTTTTGTTTGTTTGGGTTTTTTGATTTTTTGTTTTGGTGGGGTTTTTTTTTGTTTGGGGGTTTTTTGGGGTTTTTGGGGGGTGTTTTTGTTTGTTTGTTTGTTTTTGTTTGGTTTGGGTTTTTTTGATGGAATGGTTTTCAGGGAAACTTAACAGCTTCCCTTTTGCTTGCAAGTTGTTAGAACTAGTTTAATATCAGTAGCTATTTACCTCACGGGAGTACTGTTTTCTGCTCTCCACTGTTGTTGCAGAATTTGGGTGCAGTGTGCTAGCTGCAAGTTATCAGTGAACTGGTATCAGAATTGCACTCTCATGCTTTCCTTCTTTTATGGTAATCTCTGGATGATGTCATGTATTGCTAGAGCACTAGCAAAATTCATCTCATCACTTCAAAAAGTAGTGGTAGCTTACAAGAGTGAAATATTTTGATAGTATATGACAGCTCTTCTATTCTTTCCTCATCTCAACAGTTGCAGGACAATAAAGTATTTTTATCAATGCTTAACCACGTCTTGAGCGTGGACGGGTTTTACTTCTCAACAACCTATGACCTAACGCACACCCTGCAACGGCTGGCCAACACGAGCCCAGAGTTCCAGGAGATGAGCCTTCTAGAGAGGGTAAGGATTTGAGTTTGCTTAGTGTCTGTGTCCTGGAAATTATCAGTCAGTTTTATGCAGATGATGTTTAAATTATGCTATCCAAGCTATTACGGGTTGTGTCTGAACACGCTGGTCCACACAAGTCTCAGAGTTTGTGAGTTGTATGATGTTCTAGGGATCTGTTCTGATGTGATGTCACACTTCCAGATCGGCAGTTGGAAGTGCTACAGTCTTTTCTACAGTCTACTTTAAATGGATGTTGAAAAATCCAAAAGAAATTCAATTTTGGCTCTAATTTAATATTGAACACTTCTAATTACAATAAGAAGGAGCTAAGCAGAAAAATTGTGAGAAAGCAAGTAATTCCTTTGACCTGGAATGGGGGGAGGAATCCAAAGTAGAATAAAATGTATTTGCGTTCGTATTCTTTTCCAGGATAACTTGGAATAGAACTGCAGGTTTTATGGCTGTCAGTCTTGGGATGTTGTATTCTGTCTAAAATATTCCAATTCGTTGCATGAAGCATGAATTTAGTATGCTGTTTTTGTCTTAAAGACAGCAGCCAAATGCAATTTGAGCTTGAAATTCTCTTGTGTCTATATTGATGGGTTTTTGTTTTGGTTTTTTAATACTGGAAAAAATGTTTACATTTGGGGATTGTTTTGCGTCATCAAATGCTGCTCTGGCGATGCTCTTGCCAGGGAGAGCAAGGACACAAAAGGATTGGTTTGCCTTAAAATTGTGTCACTTCAGAAGGTTGTTTGAAAAGCAAAGTACAGTTAAAAGGCCTCAGTTTCAAGTAAATTCAGATCTTGGATGGTTAAGATTATTTCAGTGTAATTTCATATGCCCATGACTGCAGTATAATGGCTTATCAAAAGGATGGTGGCAATTTTGAACATGTCCAGTTTGCTTCTGCAAGAGAAATCTGGTCTGTGTTTGTGTGGGTGTTTTTGTTTGATATTTGGTTTTTTGGTTTTTAACTGTACTGGTAGAAGGAAATAACCCCAGTTTAGGGCTACCAAAGCTATATATACTAAAGCATTATGTTCTGTGGCTCCGTTTTTAATGGTTTAGAAGTACCAGGCAACACCCTTAAGAACAGTTAAAAGAACAGTTCTCTCCAATCTTTATTTAGATTTCTAGTTGAGGATGTGAAGGTTACTGCTGAAAGAAGGGAACTTCATCTCCATTTGTACCTGTTCACCTAAACTTGCATGACACATGGATACTATGATATTGCGTTTATGTTGAATTAAATAGAACTGACAGTCTCTAAAAGCGTGTTGGCTTTTTACTTGCTGCAGGCAGATCCACGGTTTGTATGGAATGGACACCTTCTGAGAGAATTTATTGCTCAACCAGAGGTAAACACTTCATAATGATTAGCTTAATAGAGAACAAATATCCTTTTACTATAAGTATGCAACAGTTTTTTGTAATTCTGTCTCTTTCAGACAGCCAGAATCTAGTATAACGTGGCTATTCATCATCTAGTTTAGCACAGTGAGTCTTCTGCTTTCAAACTTCCAACTTTGTCAGTGTCCTCAGTAGTACTTCTAGAAAGCTAATTTTTTGGAAGTGTCTGTATTTGAAGATACTGTGCTGTGAAGATACCTGCTCATATAAACCAAAGGGGAAGTTACACTGCAGAGCATATGCTTCTCAAGCATTTTGAAGTTTAGCTACTTATTTATTTTTGGCTATAAGCAAGGTCCAGTTCATCACTTTTCTGACTGTCTCACATCATTCTCCATGAGTGCAGTTTAAATTCCATTTTCCTAGTGAATAGATCATAAAGGTGGTAATTCAGAGTAAGACTGACTGTTCAGATTCTTTCAGTTTATTTCCAGTGAAGATTAGCACAATGTAATCTTTGAATTCATTTGATCCGGCTAATACAAGTGCATGACCATGAGCCACAGCTGTGGCACCTTAATGGCCAGACTGTCTAAGCTCCTTCCTACTGGAGACATCCTCTGTCTGTTAAACTCCTTGAACTGCTTGCACTACAGCAGCCTTCTCTCTATCAGTCCTTCGCATTTATCAAAGCAAATGACGCATGACTTCTATTTCTGCCTCGGTAACCTGTGGAGATGTGCTGTTACTTTGGACAGCACTGTTCCAAAAGGCTGGATTGTGCAGTGCTTCTGGAATGTGAAGATATGAATTAGAGAAGCGCTGTTGTGCATATTCCAGGGGCATATGACTGGGTGTAAAGTTTGCATAGTGCTATGCAAATAAAGCTTGGGAAATGAGAGGGAAGCTGTGGTGGGAACAGCAAAGGAAAACCAAGTGTGGCTGGTTAGTGAAAACAGATGTAGGGGACAAAACACAGAAGCTGAAAAGGGAAATAACAGTATTTTAGGCTACGCTTCCCCTCACATTGATTACAGGTGGCTTGATGCAGGAACAGTTTTAGGGAATGAAGTGTAGGAGTGCTGACTTCTAGTATTGGAGAACTTTAAAGTTTTCTTCAAAGATTAAGTTATTCAGGAATGGCAGGATAGGAAAAAACCTGGAACAAGCATTTTGAGTATTAATCACATTAAAATATGTATTACTGAAGGCTTCTGAAACTACTGTCTCTGCATATGTCCTACTGTGAAGGTAAAGCAAACACACCATGTCAAAAGATTTTCAGCAAGTATTGTTTTATATCTGGCATGTTTGTAGGAGAGTAAATGCTATGTATGGGGAGGACAAAGCAGCTTGCTTTTTGTCCAGGCTGCTTAATTAGGATTAGACTTTCACCTTTTTCATCCTGCTAATAAGGATTACATATGTTGCTGTTTTCCCTGAACTTCTTTTCTCAGAAAGGAATGTTTCACCCTAAACAAAAAGTAAACTATATAAAGTATATAAAACTATCACAAAACTCTTAGGCAAAGCATACTCACTCACTTATCTTTTCTGGCTACTAGTGTTTAATATTTTTAACATGTATTTGCGTGTTTCAGATCCATAGGTTTGCTACGCCAGTGATGCATGGATGTATCCTTTTGTGTTGTAAAACTGAGTGCTGGATATGGGTAGTCCAGTAGCAAAATGGCTGCTGCTGAGGCTGCTTTGTTGTTACATTGGCAATTAGAACATAGAGCACAATGTCAGAAACAAGTTATAATTTGCTCATATATGGGTGTTACATATTGTTTGATAGCCCACTCGTGTGTTAATGCCCTTGAATATTCTGCTTTGAAGGCTTAATGTATTTAATTTTACAGGCATGGTTTGCATAACTGTCTTTCAGTGGGAAGGTTAAGATTAATATGGCAAATGCTCTTACATCAGCTTTAGTACTTCTTTATCTTGCTATAAGGATGTGTTTACTTTAGATACAAAATAAGGGAGAGCAGTTTTGACTTGAAGGAGTGCTTATGGATGTTCCTGTTGATGAGCAAAAGGATAAGAAGTTCTTCTGAAGGCTCACAGGATACTTCTCCTAGGCAGCTGCTCTTCCTGCACCAACGCTTTGGGTAACAGCCTTTTTAGCAAAGCAGTCATGAGTTTATTTTTAAGGAGGGATGAATGCTGCAAGTAAGCTGAACGCTTTCTGGAGGCAGTGTGTGAGCAACAAGAAGTCCCAGGTAGTTGCTCCTGGACAGACAGCGTGAAAAGGACTGGCAAGAGTGGACAGAGCAACTTGTGCCATGTACTGCTTTGCTCCTCTGTTGCAAAGGTGTGTGCAGGGAATGGCTTCCAGATGGAATCGGTTGATCTGGTAGGACTGTCAGCAGCTGGCAGATCTCCAGTCCTTCTTTCCTGTGGCTTCATTTCATGGAAAATGTTGTGGGAGTAGGCAGAGAGACAAAGGGAAGATAGCAAAAGGGAACTGTCAAAACACCCTAATCCTTATCCTGCTGGTTCTGGGTAAATTGCTGTTAACACTTTCCTCGATCCTGTTTTTCCACTATATAAATAATCAGCATAGGTAATGTTTGGTTAAATTAGAATTGCAGCAAAACCTTAGAGAGCTCAGGAATTTGAAGAAACTGGATTTCTAGCAGCAAAAATGCTAGGAAGAGCCCTAAGCAGAACTGTTACAGTGCCACTAGTAGATATTCCAATAATATCAAAGGTTCCTATCCCTCCCCCCTGGCCTTCCCCCCTATATAAACCCAAATACATTTTTTTCAGCTGTGTGTACTGGGCTTCTAGTCTTTCACTGATGAGAAATAATGGACTTGGATAGTTGAGACTTTGATCACCTAAAGCCCTAAACTGTGTTTCATATTTCCCTTGCTGCTCCAAAGCAAAAACCCTTCTAAAGAACAGTAAATTCTGTCTTGTCCTTTTTTGTATATGTGGAAGTTGCTAAGAGCAAGTTGTCATTTTAAGTGAGGGCAGATTGCCAGCAGAAAACAGGCTGACAATTGCTAAGCAGCTAAGGTTGAAGGTAACCTTTCTTGCAGAATACTGTTGGCTGTACAAATGTTGAATTAAAGGGTAGGGGACCTGGCAGTAATTTTCCAGGAAAACAGAGGAATGGGTATTTTTCAGCCTTAATTTATGAATTGCGAGAACATCCTGGATGGGGTGAATTTGTATTATATTTTTTTGCGTTTTTTACAAACAGTATTGGCATAAATACAAACAGAAATCAAGAAGACTTATGTGAAATCGGTGTGTTCTTTAACATAGCTGAGATGCTCATGTGACACAGCTGCTTTATGTCCCATTTGAATCATAGATGGAGAACCAAATTTTATTTGAGACAAAGTATCTAGATTCCTCAAAGAGAAGACTGCAGTACACTAATTAAAATATTGACCATTTTGATCTTTTGCTTGCTTTAAAGTGGTAGGTTTCAGTTTTTAGGGGCAAAATGTGAAAGCTGGTGAATCTGCCTTGAGAAATTTTTCATGAGTGCTGATCTCCATTAGACTTGATAGCTTACTGCAGTCCAAATAAGTGCTGTTATAAGCAGCACAAAACAAGACTAAAGCTGAAACTAGTTGTCATTTTCCCTGTTTGTTGGTTAGTCCAAAGTGCATTTGGCACTTTGGGTCTGCAACCTGGGCAGGAAACCATTCTTGTGTAAGAAGCTCGCGCGGGAGTCTTGATGTGTGTTCATTCTCTTCTTCTTCACATGGATTTGAAAGCCAGTCAGTTTTACTGCTAGTTCTGGTATTTGTAGATGTGATGTATGTAGCACTTAAGGGTGCAAAGTATATACCCCAAGATATTTACTCTTCTAAAAGCCTAGAAAAAAATTTTGAAGAGGTATTTTTTGAAGTAGTTATTAATTTCTAAAATGAATAAAAGCAATAGGGGCAAGAAACTGTTAAGGTAGTTTAATAAAATTACAGATGAATGGATTCCTAATTTTTAATTAGGACCTTAAAACCCAGAATAATCTTCTTGACTCACATTTTCTCAAAATTACAGCAGTTTTAATGTCTGTTCATCGGTGACATCACCATAGTGTTGTATTGTGATGTGCATATTGATCCTAATATTTTTACTGTCCCTCAAGTTTAATGTTCAACTGTTGTTGGGGTGAGAATGTTTACAGATTTATTTGAATGTAGTCTCTTGGTTCCTTGGTATATCCTACCTGTTCATGTATAAAAATATCCTAATGGAATGTTGGGGTTTTTCCTTAGTGTTGTTCATCAGTTATCACTATGCACTCTTGTTCTATTAATGGCAAGTGTTTTGACTGGCTGCTTGTTTCCAGAAGAAGCTGTTTCAGGGCTGGTGTACGCTACTATGTAAGAGGTAAAAGAGAAAATCGATTTATCTCAAAAATAATGTATATTGCATCTGCACATGTGAGTTACCTTTGAGTAATTGCTATATAATGGCTTGCAAAAAAAAATTGCTTAGTTTGTCTTGAGGTTCTTCCTCTAAAGGAGATATTAGGAACTGAAGCATTTTCTGGTATTTATTAAAAGTGAGTCCTCTTTATGTCTCTAAGACAACTGCAGAAGTTTTGTAGTGATTTTCAGCACCTGACTGTTTTCATTGCTCTAGCAGTAAATCCAAATCAAGAGCATCATTGCTGCTGGCAGGGGAGCCATGAGTGATGTTCTTTAATTGTTTCAAGTTTAAAAGCAAACAGGGAAATGAATTTGAATTACTTTCTCTGTTCTTAGTCCCAACATACATGCTTTTAAAGAAATGAGTGTGTTTCTGCAGCACCATTGTTACAGAATTGTGAATATTTTGATGTCAGAGCGCTGGTGTTTTATTTCATATTAAATTATAATTTCTAGTGCTAGAAAATCAGAATGTGTTAACTTGAAGAAGCACAGTTCTGCTTAAATTTGGTGCAGATCATGTTAAACTTTTACCAAGGGTGTGTTTAATTTTACATTGTCAGGCTTCCTGTGAGGACTTAAAAGAGAAGGAGGCCTTTTGCTGATGTACTGTCAATGTTCTGTAGGCAGGCTGAGCTGGCTAACAAGGTCTTTTTCCTACACAGGTATTGATTCAGAAGGGCACGCTGCTAACTTCGTTGAGACAGAACAAATTGTGCATTACAAGGGGAGCAAAGCATCGTTTGTTCAGGTAAAGTCACTGTAAGGAACACAGATACATAGATAGCTCTGTTTGTGTTCTTAAATACAGATTGTGTATAAGATATGCAAATAAAACTAAACAGTCTGAATTAGTTTAACAAAATAAACCAGTCTGCTTTATTTTTAAATGTCAAGTGAGTTTTGTAAATTCTGATGTTTAAACCATTTCCATTCTTTTTTAGACCCGTGGATCTATTCCTTTTTTCTGGTCTCAAAGACCAAACCTCAAGTATAAGCCAAAGCCACAGATCAGCAAGTCAGTAAATCATGTATGTGAGTGTTTGTGTCCTGGGTTTTTAACGTGTTACTGGGCTCATGTTTTTGTGATAGGGTAGCAAACTGTAGACAGAAGAATAAAAATCAGCAATACTGGATTGAGCTTTATTTTTTAAAATAGCAAGAAGCCTTGTACTTCTTCTCATGAATTCAAAGGCTGAAAAAAAATGCAGACATCAATGGGAGTAGTTTCTCTTTGGATCCAGTTTGCAGCAGTTTTAGTAGCTGCACAATACACCTTATCTGCAGCATGTTTAATGAGAACTGGATGGACTGGGAGGAGGAAAGTGGAAATGTATTGGCACAACAGAGAGCAGCAAACAGTTATAAGAATCATTAAAAAGATTATAATGGAGATTTCTTGTAAAGCACAGATCTTAATAGTAGTGTACGTCTGTCAACACATTTCCTTTCTCTTCTAGATGGATGGCTTCCAAAGACATTTTGATTCACAAATAATTAGCTATGGAAAGCAAATGATTGTCAACTTGGTATGCTTTCACTTGTTCTTCCTGAAAAAGCTGTTGTTCTTTTAAGCAGGCTTTTGAGTAATTCTGTCTCTCTGTTTTCCCGTTTCCCAGGTTAACCAAAAAGGCTCAGAGAAGCCTCTTGAGCAAACCTTTTCAAAAATGGTGAACAGCATGGCAAATGGAATGGTCAGGTACATGTGACATGAAGTGATACACTCTGTGTTACTAGTTAAGCATTGCCTCTGAGACCCACAGAGTGGTCAGTTCTTCGGGGGCCTTTACCAACCCTCTGATTTGTTTGCATTTTATTTTTATGAAGTAACTTGCTAAGAGAGGAGACAAGCAGGATAAAGAAGGAAATTCAGAGGCAATGGTAATGCCAGTATTGGAGTCTTTAGTATGCGATGAAGGTCTTCTGCATTTTAGGAAAAAGAAAATCATGCCCTGTAGAACTAGCTTCTGGCAAAAGGGCTTGGTTACATTGCTAATGTAGTGAGGGAGTGCTGAGTGTGAGAAAAACAGGATGGAACAGTAAGGGGAACAAGTAATTTAAATGCCTGGAGCTCAGTGGAACAAAGGGCCAAGACTAGAGAATGCACTTGGATTATGAGAAATTGCATCTCTTTGGGCATGTGGAGTGCAGTACACAATTTTACAACCTGTCTGTGCTTGCTTTTATTAACTTCTGGAGGGAGGGTTCACATCCAACTCACACAGATACTTGCCTTTCTACTTTATCCTTGAAATTACTGTGCTGTGGTTTTTTATTCTGTGCATATTTGCTATAAAGTCATCTGGTGGAAACAAAGATGTGAAATTATGTGAAGGTGCATTGGTGATATTCTGTATACGTTCAAAAGTGGTGTTTGGCAGCCCCATTTTACTATTGCTACCAAAATCCTCTTTCTTTGTTAATTGTTTTTGATGGCGTTTACCTGCCAGAGTCAAACTTGAGTCTTCAGTTACTTGTTTCAGTGTGCATAGACCATCTTTCTTCATGCATAGTCCTGAAATCTTGTCAAATAACTTTTGGGTTATGAATGCCTGAGGGGAGGATGTAATGCCCTGGAATTCACAGCAAACATATACATACAAATATTTAATTAATCAAGCACCACTCATTTAGAGTACTTCTTGCCAGAAATTGGCTGTTAAAATTTTGTTCCAAGTCAGTAGCTGCTTAATTTTCTTACGACAGGTTAGATGCTTAAACAGAACCTGTCTCAGGTTTCTAGAGAGTTACTGAGGGAATTATGCCAGCAAAGAATGTTGGATTTCAACACCTGTGTCTATTCCAAAGGGAAGAGAGAACAAAAGAATCCTGGTGAGGAAAAAAAGATTCATATCCCTTCTGTACTTCTGGAGGACAAATATTAGCTGGAGCATAGAACTTGGAACTGAATTGTGTGCCTCCCCAGACCAGTGGCATTTTGTAAAGAATTTTATATGGTGTCACCATTCACGCTAAGGGTGCAGCATCAGGAAGATTACAGAGCACTGACAAAATCTATAGATGTGCTGAAAGTCAACTCTAAAGAAAAACACATCCTCTGTCACTACCTGTTTTATAGATCAGACTTTTGCTGTAGGGTTTTCTGTAACCTTCACTGCAGTACATATGTAATCTAAAAAGATGCTTCTCTCTCTGAACAGATACGTGGCGTTTGACTTCCATAAAGAGTGCAGTCGGATGAGGTGGGATCGGCTTCAGATTTTAATGGATCAACTAGCAGAACAGCAAGATGAGTTCAGGTAAGGCTTTGCAGTTCTTTCACTCCTTTGCTGTTAACATGAGAGCACTTCCTCATAGTTTCTGTTGTCTTGCATTAAGGCACAGTAATACAGGCCTGTAATCTTCTATGAAGAAGATGTATTTGTGTGCATTAGTGTGTCCATATTCCTGCTATCTTGCTGATACCACGTGCAAGGGTAGAGACCTGGTGGGGGGTAAGATGTAGAGCCCCTGTTACCTCTCAAAGTGGGTCTGAGAATTGCAGCAACCCTGAGTTGTGACAAGAGCTGCCCTTGTAAGGTTTTGTAAAAGGTTAGACAAAGAAACAAGCATGCATACAACTGGAGCTATTTAAAAGGAAGTCTCCTTAGGTGTTATTTTTCTTTCGTCCAGTAGTAATTCCAAGTGGTGTTGACAGCAAACTGTTTTGCCACGTAGTGTAAAACACTGGGTGTTTCTTCCACAGGCATTTGTAAAAACATTTGCTCTAACACACACATTGTAGCATCTCCAAACCTTGCACTGGCATTGATTGTTAGCCCTTGCTAACAAAAGTAACCCACATGGAAGCAAGATTTCATTTTCTTTAGTTATATAAAAATACACAAAATGTCCAAATCAATTTAAATCTTTAGTCCCACAAGTGTGTTTTTGCTCTTAGCTATTTGTAAACATGTGGATTGCTAGGGAAATAGTTTACTTTGTTCTGCTTTTCTGATTGCTTCCTTCCTGTTCCTGAAGTCTTGTGCCTGAAGCACAAAGCAGATCAGCTAAAACATTACAAAACTAGCAGTGGTATCGTCTATCCTAACAAAATAAAACAAGCTAGGGTGTGGACTAGAGCAGGAGTCTTAATAAAGTCTCTTACCTGGAGTGATGGCTATGGGAATGATACAAATTAATCAGATTATAGTTAATGTTCTGTCCACCACAAAAAAAAAGGCCTTAAAAACTCATTAAGACCTAATGAATAAATTGAGTTTGAGCAACTCAAGTAAGGAGAAATAAGACTGTAGGCTTTTCCTATACAGCAAAGATCCTTTATTCTCAGAATTACTACTGAATCCCATAACTTGTTTACTGTCAGCCGCCATTGGAGGCGTAGGAAATAACCAGGTTTCCTTGAAATGAAAAAAGAAAAAGAGCAATTCATCTCTAAAACAAGATACAAAATTGAAGACTGTTTCTCAAGATTAGGCTGGCTCTAACTTAACTTGTTTTATTTCATCTGTAATGACTATTGCTTAAATAGGAGCAAAAAAGTCTGAGTTTTGATCTTCGTAGAAAATGATTTTGCAACCCCTAGGGAGGTAAACAACTCTTATTTTCTGCAGGCTAAATCCAGTTGTGGAAGATCTGTCAGAAAGGAGAGATGGGTTTGTGGAGGTGCTTTTTCTTAGTTTTTAAACTTTTTAGAGCAGTTATAGGAGATGGAGCATTTGAGAGTAGACATTTCTAGTTAATTAGGATAGTAACAAACTATCTTATCCTAATATCAGTTGTAGGCAAAACTCGGGGGGAAGAGGAAGATTTCACAGGTATTATTGTCTCCTTCAGTCTGCAATGATGTACAACATGGTTTAATAAAACTAGTTCAAGAATGATGAAAATTGCTCTTCAAAAGACAGCACAAAGTTAATCAAAATAAATTCATGTGCCTCTAAGGCTTCTGATTGCAGTACTGCATCACTCTAGACTTGATAATCTTAAAATGCTCAATAGTGGATCATATGCTAGTCCACGTTCAGAGTTCATAATTACATATTGGAGTAACTTAATCTATAGATTATGATCTGTGAATCTGTAGACAACTGAAGTTTCATGCTGTGGCAGGACAGGCATAATTCTGTCCCATTCACACATCCAGTTGATAAGTACATTGGAATATTTGTTCTACCAGCTCAGTATTGGAATGCATGTGTGCAGTTCAGTATTTAAAATGAGCTGTTTGTTATCCACTACTGGAAACACCTGGTTTAGTGGATTAAAAAGATTGAGGTAACAATTAGCATATGCAAGAGGAAATGTCTGGTTCCCCCACATGTTCACATAATGGAGAGAATGGCATGTGACAGTAGCAGATCTTTCCATATTTTCCAAGCGGCCTTAAAAAATCTGAGTACCTTCCTGTAAGAATTGTGCCTGACAACTTAGGTGACTTTTTATGCATTGCTGACTGGATTGGACTGGGTGACCAGTTACAAACAAATCTGGTTACTTCTGCTGTTAGGCTCTGCTAACAATCTTCATATCTGTGGAGATGGGACACTAAAACAACAGGAAAAAAAAATACAAGTCCCTGATTTTGCACCAGAAGCTGCTCTTCCCAGTGGCATATAACTCAATATTGCTGGTTGGCTTTCTGAATGTAAGCGTGAATACTGCCCTGAGATTGCTCAGTGTTCATCCACTGATGCTGTTTTCCAGCATGGGAAGAATTCAGGGAGGCATCAAAGTTGGAAGACATGGCTGAGAACTCATCAAATGCTCAGGACAATTGTGTTTTGGTTGCTAGGATATTTAGTTGTGAAAACATGTGGTTTATATGGACTGTTATCTCTAAATACGTGTTGTATGTGTTAGTTACTTTCTAGTTGACTCGGAGGGTAAAATTGTGACTCAGCAGGAAGGAACATTCCGCAGTAACTGCATGGACTGCCTGGATCGGACTAACGTGATCCAGAGCTTGTTAGCACGCAGGTCTCTCCAGGCCCAGCTTCAGGTAAATGTTTTACTCTTCTTTAACAAGCTGGAAGAGGAGCAAGTCTTTCCATTTGGAATGGAAATGTAATTTGAACACTCAGTAAAAGCTTGCATAGTGGAGTTACTGTACTACTTACTTGAACTGCATTGACTAGACTCAAGAAGTTTGATAAATACAGTTTTTTCTGAAAACAAATCCTAATTTTTCTATCAAACTCCTAGTGAACCGCAATGTGCTTTTTGTTTCAGAGACTAGGTGTTCTGCATGTGGGACAGAGAATTGAAGAGCAAGCAGACTTTGAGAAAATCTACAAAAATGGTAGGGTGTTTATAGAGTTCAAACAATGACTTTTTCTCTGAAGGGAGTATATAACTTCCTTAATACTTCTTATTTTCCTATTCACAGCATGGGCTGATAATGCTAACGCTTGTGCCAAACAATATGCTGGAACTGGTGCCTTAAAGACTGATTACACAAGGCAAGTCAGCCTTTCTTGTAAGGGCCTTCTGGGTTTTGAGCATGTTCGGGATTTTCTTCGAGTCCTCATATCTGAGAAGGTTAATCTGGAGTTTAGGCCATAAATGAGTTTGTTGCAACGGTTCAGTTGGTAAAAAGTCAGACTAAAATCTCCAGAACACCATTCTTTGCTGTGTTTATATGAAAAGTAAAAGCTATCTGGAAATGAAAACCAAGGCAATGTGCCATGAAGATGCACATTTACGTTGTGTGATGGAAAGAAGTGTCCTTTTAATTTCCAGTTTTGTTACAAGTATTGTGGTAATAATGCAGAGGCAGCACTAGATAAATGTATTCCTGTGTAGGTGTTCATCTAATGTAGTACACGTCTGGATAGTGACAGAATGTAAATCTGAAATTCTAGTCCTGAATTTATGCATCTTATTTTAAATAGTTTAGTTTAAATATTTTTCACAACTTCTTTCTGCAGAACTGGGAAGAGAACTCAGTGGGGCTTAATAATGGATGGCTGGAACTCATTAATACGTTACTACAAAAACAACTTTTCTGATGGATTTAGACAAGTAAGTTAAGCTTTTAACCATGGGGAAGTGTATTTGATAAACATTGCTGTGCATTCTAACTCTTGCCCTCCCTTTCTCTTGCAGGATGCAATTGATCTTTTTCTTGGAAATTATTCAGTGGATGAAGTAGAACCTGCTAGTCCTTTACATGTCAAGAAAGATTGGAAGTTCTTAGCTGTGAGTATGGAGACTTTATTTGTGATAAGAGAAACAAAACCGTTGAGTCACTGGCTTCATTATGCCTAAGTAGGACTTGTCTGTTGGTCGTGAAGCATCCCTATAATCTGGTAATGTCTCTATGATACCTGCTTATAGGATTAAACCCAGACCATTCCCTTGCCAGAAAATGGAGTGTCCTTGAGGTATCGGCAAAACTGCTGCTTGCTTTTTTCTAAATATACTTCACCATGTGGAAAAGGGGAAATTCTACTACTCACTATCAATGAGTGTTCCCTTCTGCACAAGAATCTTGTGGAGTTCTTTTCTCACACTTCATGCAGAAGCATAGACTGTAACACAAAAACCCCACTTCTTTCATTTTTTTCACCCTTCCCTTTCTACTTTGAAATGGGATTTGGGAACATAATGGGTTTAACTGGTGGTTTGTTGTTTTTTTTTTAATAAAGCATAAACCTCAACCTCTCTTTTAATGCACAGGTGGTGTATTTTAATTCTCAACATAGTTACTGGACACACTCTTCCAAATTTTGGAACTATCCAAACTTTTATTTGTACCTGAATGCAGGTGAATTGAGAATTAAAGCAAGTTCATTGCAAAGCAAGTAAATAGCTTTACAGTACAAGCCATCTTAAAGGAAATTAAGCAACATATATACTGCTGTATCAAGTGATTATTCTTTTTCTCTTTCCTCAGTTGCCTATTATTATGGTGGTTGCTTTCTCCATGTGCATTATTTGTTTGCTAATGGCTGGTAAGTCACTACTGAGTTTAATTTTATAAAACTGGCTTGTTTCTCTGTGAACTTTGTGTAAATGGTTACCAGTAACTGTTCAGCATTGAATTGCTTCTCAGTCATTCTAAAAGGTGCTTGAGCGTGGCTCTGGAGATTGAGGTTTAGCACTGTGTCATTAATGTGGAAAAAACTGAGGTGCTATAGAAAACAATGTTAAAACTCATGTAGAAGTCAATTAAGGGACAGTTAATTGTCCCCAAATTTAGAAGCACCTTGGTAGACCTGTAGCTTTATTGTAGGCTGGATGAAGCCCCAAATGAATACCTGTCTAATTTTGGGCAGAAAGACAGAAGTTCAGAACTGTCAGATAAAGGCATAAACCTGGTTCTGATGGATGTCCCTTTAATATCAGTCTGTGTTGGTAGTGGTGAAGGTTTTTGCCTTGAATTTTCTAGCATTAGTGCCAGTAGAGTTCTTGACTGACTTCCACAGATCTCTGTTCCATGTGTTCCGAGAACTGTATGGCAAATACAAGTTTTCCAAGGTAAGGAAACAGAAGAGGATCCGTGAAAGACTTCTGATTTCATTTGACAACAGATCTCTGAGGGAGAGCTTGAAATATTTGCCTTGTACTAAAGTCATACTCTCTGGTAATTGGAGATAATGAGCTAAAAGGTTTATCTGACTCTTCTTCCCAGGTGATACATGGACTGAGACACTGGCCTATGTGCTTTTCTGGGGAAGTGCCAGCTTTGGAACTTTTGCTATCATCCTTTACAATGGCAAGGATTTTGTAGATGCACCCAAGCTGGTCCAGAAGGAGAAGATGGACTGAATTTGTGTGTGTGGAAAGCGGCTTGGTACTGAGGATTCTTCAAGCCACACTTGGAGTCTCTACTGACCTGCTTTCCACACCAAATAATGCTCTTATGAACATTCTTCCTTGGCAATGGGGGGGTCAGGGGTAAGGAAGCCGTGTCCTGTGGTGGTGGTAGCTTTCAACTGAGACCTGACTTGACAGTCTTAGTTGCAATGGTCTTTGGAATATTGCATTAGTGGACAGGGCTCCACTCTTACCAGGGTGATGCAAAGACAAAAGCCAGCTTTTTGGTATCTGGAATGTTTTGGAGCTTAAGTGGTCTGCTGAAGCTCATGCTCCACCTGGGCTGGTTCAGCTGGTTTTTTGGTCTTGACAGGAGAGAGCTTTGATGCTGTTCGTGTCTCAAAATACCCAAATGTTGAAGCATTAATAATGGAACATCTGATAGTGGTCTCCGCACAAATGTGGCTTCATACCAATAAGAAGTCTAGGTCCAGACTTACAGCTGAATTACATTTGTTGTGATAAAGTCTGTGTTAAGGAGTCCTTCGTGCATATTTGTGTGTGGATTCTTTTCACTAAATATGAAAGATTTTAGAATTCTAATGCTATTCTAAAATGAGGTTTTTGTCCTGTCTTGTTAATCTAGAACTGATGCAATATTCTGCTAATCATTGTTTGGGTGAAAGGGCAGTGTAATTGGATGTTCCTGAAGTTGCAAATGTCTTGCACTGTTTCAATACTACAGTCTCCATATGAAAATCCAGTAGTTAGCGAGTTAAAATGTAGAATTTTCTTTCTAAAGACGTAAATGAAATCAAAGAATGTAAAAGTCCTTTGCAGTGTTTATTCAACCTTCCTTATGCTAAAGTTCCAAAGTACTTCATTACTTTAAGAATGGGTCACAACATAAAAGGTGAAGTTCATATTGTTTTGCTAGTCAGCTGCTTCTGTCCTTGGTTATGTTGAAATAATTTATGAAAGAAGGAATAACAGCCTGAGGAGAAAGCATTACGTCTAAACTCCATATTTCTACTTGGGAGCAGCAGCTTGCTTTTCATGCATGATACTGTAACACACTCTTTTAAGAATAAAAAAAGGAGAAAAAAAAAGCTGCAGACTAATTTGTGCTGGTTAATGTGTGTCTTTAAATTTAGTGCTTCCAAGCTGTATAAAAATAAGGACCAATTTTAAACTATTTTGTCATTTATTTTATATGGTTTGTTCAAAACCAGACATGGAACTTGCTTAAGGCGCTGTGCATTGTTTAATATTTCCTGTAAGTACAGCTGTATATTCAGATTGCGAGTATAAAAATTTAAAGGGGGGGAAGGGACAAACGTGTAGAATACTACTAGGACTAGCACAGGTGTCACTATTGAAGCTAGAACACAAAACACTGATACTCCAGTGTTCCCTTGTGTTATGACTGAAAATATGTACAGATTCTTTTTTTTTTTTTTCCTTTTGCAACTGTTCATTTTAACCTTGAATGTTTCTGGAGGCCTCTCTGGGTTTTGTGTAAACATAACCTGTTCATGAGCACTAGTACTTGCAAAGTATCTGTTTGCTTCTAGATGCTGTAATGGAAAAATACCAGTTTGGTGGTTAACTGGAAAATCCTTCTAACTTAAAATTTTAAAGGTGAACTCCCTCATGGGCACAAAGTACAAGAACATCATAGACTCACTATTTGAAAGCAGTGGTTCTGATGGCTCACTGGCAGGTGGAGTTTGAAACTTGGCTCAGTTGTCTTGCAGTCTAGAACTAAATTATTGCATCTTTGGTGAAGAACTTGTTGCAGCAAAGACCAAACTTGAATTGCTAACACAAAAGGTTTGTAAGACATAGAATAATGTAGGTTTTAGAAGCTGGAAGGCACCTGTATTTCAGTGCTTTGCAAAGAGTCTGTATTTCTAAAATCACAAACGGTGTAATACTCCTAAATGACAATAAAATGTTCAACTTTTCTAGATGTACTGTCTGTGGTGCATTTTGTGCTTTGGAGCAGACTGTTCCCAAACTGTTCCTTAGAAGCTGTTTCACACCTGATGGACACTTCAGTTTTGTGTCTGCTCATTGCAGGTGGGGATCTTCCTGTGCTGTGCTCAAACAGTGAGGATCTCACGCAGTGCCTGAAGTCAGCCTGCACTGTGCCATGTTCCACTCTTCCCTGCCGTGGCTGGATGTCAAGGGGGGAGCTACTGGTGCTGGAGTGCTCCAGTGCTGCATTCCAGGTGTCACCTCTGCTCAGGGCCAATGGCTCTTTGCCTCTTTCCTCACAAGGGCACTTCAGAGTCCTACAGACCATACCAAGAGGTGAAAATTCAAGCTGTCTTTTCCTTTTCCCTCTTACCTTCACCAGGTGAACAGACTGACACACAGAAGATTGTTACTACTACGGTTCTGGATGCTGAAGCTGTAAATTTTTCACAACAAATTAGTGCTTTACAGGTTCTAGGCCTTGGACTTTTCTTTTTGTAAAGCTCAAAGCAGGTTTAAAATGAAGTACGCTATTACTTTTCTTTTCTAAAATGTGTTTTTAATTAAGGAAGGCAAGCTGGTAGTTGTAAAACCGTACAAAAAGCCAGGGTTTCACGGACCCAGGCGGTGCTCAGCCCTCTCCTCCCTCCTCACTTCTATCTGCTCCT
>VZRQ01010288.1:168142-210643 GCA_013397975.1 Machaerirhynchus nigripectus | reverse complement strand
CCCCCCGTTTTTGGAGGGCAACCCCCCCGTACTGGGGTAGCGTTGGCTTCCCGGGATTGTAACGACTTGTAAAATGGCTCCTTCTTTGTACAATAATGGCCGTTTCGCCTGGAAGTAGATGCTGGATCCGGCAGTGTGTCACTCAAGCGTCCCGGCTCCCGGTGGCTGGGCAGGACATGGAGTGTGCCACTAAACATCCCCACCAGAATCCATGAGCGCCGTCTTTGGGAGCTCAGGATGCGGAAATGTTTGGTGCTGCCTGTCGAACACATACGGCTTTATGTGGAAGTGAACGGGTTTGGGTTTCTTTAAATGTGTTTTTAATTCCCAGGTTTCTAATGAAGCTGAGCCATGAGACAGTGACCATTGAGCTGAAGAATGGGACGCAGGTGCATGGAACGATCACAGGTACGGCAGGATAGGAGGATGCAGCAAAATACTCCCCGTTGCCTTTCGGCAAACAATTGGCAGCCGCGGCTTGAATGAGTTTTTGTCCTGTGCTCCCTCTTGCGGGGACCGGCACAGGAAAATGCAGGAGATGGGCTTTGTAATTCATATCTTTGCGTGCAAGCGCGAGGTGCGTTTGTGTTACAGGAGCGTCTGGATATGGTTGTGAGTTGCTGGGAGCTGTGACCAGCCGGCTCTCCTTAGGCAACCACGGAAACACTTGGGAATTTCAGTGGGTCGCGGATTGTCTTTGGTGTATAGTAGTGGATGAGTCCACCCGTGGTCAGACCGGCACTGGGGGTGCATTTTGTGATCAGATTTCTTTGTTTTAAAGGTTCTGCTGGGAGCTGTAAATTCTCTGTAGCACTGGGAGCCTCTGAGCCCGGCTGCAGCTTTGCCTGCAGACAGGCTCGGGGGGAAGGAAGCAAACTCTACCAAACCTTGCTTAGTAGTCTCTTAGAATTGTAGCAGCACGATCACAGAATCACGAAATGGTTTGGGTTGGAAGGGACTTTAAAGATCATCCAGTTCCAACCCACCTGCCATGGGCAGGGACACCTTCCACTAGACCAGGCTGGTCAGAGTCCCATCCAACCTGGCCTGGAACACTGCCAGGGATGGGGCACCCACAGCTTCCCTGGGCAACCTGTTCCAGCTGATGTGGTCTAGAATTGGTTAAATTTTGTGTGTAGGCCGTTCTAACCTAAAAAACAAAGTTAATGATTTCTGTTAAGCACGGTTTTTTTAAGGTGAATCGAGATGGAAATGCGTATTTGCATACGTTTGATTTCATGAGATGGGTTTGAAAACACAGAGCTGGCTGTGGGATACAGGGCAAAGAGGTCTCCTGGCCATGAGAATCTGCTCCCCCGCTGTTGCCAGAGGTCTGTCCTGGCAGTTCGTGGGAGTTCCTGATTACCAGGTGCTTCTTTGTATCACTGAGCTGAAAGTTGCAGGGAATTCTTTCTAGTTCATTATGTGGTTCTCACATATTAAAACGCGTGCAAGCTATTTTGTTTGCTTTAAAATAACCTCAGTGAGGGGCATTGCTCTGAGAGTGTTCCTGTGAGCCTTAGGTAGAGAGAGCAGGTGTGATGTGGGTGGGGCACGTTGTGTTCAATGAGACAAACCCTCACGGGTGAGCTGAGGAAGCTGCTCCATCTCCTTTCTTGAACTCACCCCCAGGTGGCTTTTAGAAACTTCTGCTCAGGCACTCTTGTAAAAAAAAATATACAGCTCCTGTTAAGTTTGGATTTTATTCCAAAGGATTGCTGAGGTGCTTTTTTGGCCAGTAGTAGTGGTGGGGATTTGGCAGAGTTCAAAACTGGCATTGTTTTGCAGCCGGGTCGATCAGCCTTGATTAGAGCTGAGTGAGCCCCCTCGGTGCCCGATTGCAGCATGCTCTGCTGAACCCAGCCAGATGGGAAGCAAACGCACTGCTGGGCTCCTGACCTCACTGCTCTTTCAGGCTTAGTTGTTGAGCAAAGCCTCTCTCATTTTCTGCTAAGAATCTGGAAAAAGATTGCACATCTTCTTCCCTTTGCCAGGGCAGGAGCAGGGATGAAGCAGCAGGTTTTGTGTAATGCCCCTCACACCAACCAAGGGACTGGGTCGGGTGGAGCTGTGTAAAATCTAGAAGGAGGGAGAGAGGACAGAAAATAAAGTCACTGTAATTTGATCTTCGTAGCTGGAGATCAAATCCCACATAAAGCTCCTGATGGCAAAATAAAAACTTCTGGGTTTTTTTGTTGCTTCTCACGGCTGTTACACAGTACATACATCCAGCTGAGATTTTTTATCCAGTTAGGGATTATGCATAACACAGCATAATGTGCACAGGACTGATTCCCTGCAGTTCTTACTGGCTGTTCTCAGAGTTTGTAACCACAGTGGTTGTTCCTTGCAGTGGGGTATTTTATGTACTTTGATAGAAAATTCAGCCTGGTATTGGATGTATTTTATCAGAAGATAAATGCTGCTTTTGTGGCTGGGTTTTCCTAAAGCTTATAGAAAAAGGAAATTATCCAGGTTATTTTCCCTTCTCCAAGGTTTGTTTTACTTTTTTCTAAAGGACTGAAGATTAGTATTAGCCTTCTGTAGTAAGCAGTAGTTTATTTGTTGTTCAAAGGAGTTACTTTAACCATTTACAAAGCAGCTGTTGCCCGGACCTGGATAAAGATCTCTAACCATGTGGTTAGAGGCAACAATTGGTAACTGGCATAATTCAAGAGAGAAAAGAGATGTAGTTTCATTCTGTGAGAGGCTGAAATAATTCATGAGTGGCAGAAGCAGGTGTTGATGAACAGGATAAATCCTGTTTCATGTGCATACTTAAAAACAGGCAACGAGACCTCATCCCTGAATTCAGGCTTGTGTTGTTTCAGGAGTGGATGTCAGTATGAACACGCATCTCAAAGCAGTGAAAATGACACTGAAGAACAGAGAGCCGGTCCAGCTGGAGACACTGAGTATTCGAGGGAACAACATCCGCTACTTCATTCTGCCAGACAGTTTGCCTCTGGATACTTTGCTAGTGGATGTTGAACCAAAAGTCAAATCCAAGAAAAGAGAAGCAGGTGAGTTTGTGCTTTCCTAGTCTGTTCTACCTTTGTGTGCATTTTAGTACTGTGAGTCTGGAGATGTCTGATTTGAGTATCTGAACATCTGCATTTGGTATCAAATTCCTTTATCGCTGAGGGTTTGACATGATGCTGGCTCAGTCTGCCTTGCCCTCCTCCTTGGCATCTGCAGAGCTTTCATTCACATGAAGTTGTGTTACGGCTTTTCATGTATCTATTTTTAAAGATGTAAATGTTTATCAGCTTGAGTAAGTCTTAACCTATCTGAGTCTCACAGTTGGCACCAAAGAGATTTACACTTCCTCTTCTCCAGATGTCTGCTGCATTTCCCCAGTTTGTATGGGGAGCTTCACATAGATAATAAGTACAGGACAGTATCTCAAATGGTGCCAAATGGTTCACTGAAATTTGGTGGGGGATAAAAAGGGTATCTCTGAGAAGGAATCTGAGAGACTTGAGAACCTGAGGGAATCTAGGCTGTAATCCAGCGAGTGCATCTCCAGCTTTGGCTCCCAGTAGTGTTCCAGTCTCTGCTCTTCCTGGAGGTTTTTTTTTCAGAGTGCTGCTGAATAAAAATCCTCTTCCTTATAAGCCTAACAGTGTAGACAGTAGCTGAAGTTCAATCCACCCTATTAAAGATGAGTATCCAGTAAACCCCAAAAAATCTCCAACAGTATATATTCTGCCCAGCAGTTGTGTGATTTTAAAACAGTGAGCTCTAAGTGAAAGCTAATTGTGCTTCAAAATCATGTTGTACCATTTCTCCTGTAACTGGTGTTGAAGTATTTGGGTGAGCAGGGTGTTCTGCATTGGTGAGCTCACCTTAATGACACGGGCTAAGGAATCTCGGCTGTGCAGCACCAAGGGTGAGCGCTGCGGCTGCTGCCTTGACGGGGAATAAGGATAAAGCTCCCAAAGGGGCTTTGCTCCTCTCATGTTCATTAAAAACAATCTTACCACACAAAGAAATGAGTGTGGTTGGATTGCTTTTTTCCTGAACCTCACGATGTGGTGTGGACGAGAACATCCCTACTTGGTGTCAGCTTTGGGGAAAGCAGCTGTGGTAGCTCCAGTTACCTCCGTTTGACGCCCCCTGCATCCGCAGTGCACAAAAGCGCACTCAGACCAAAGTTGTGCTGTGCTTTGCCTTAATCCATAAATGCCCTTGGTCTTCAGAAGTGTAAAACCATTGATCTGTCCTTGACAAGTGAAGTTGGCAGGAAGGGGCAGGATGCTGGCTGGGGTGTG
The DNA here is from genome assembly GCA_013397975.1 of Machaerirhynchus nigripectus. Taxonomy (NCBI): domain Eukaryota; kingdom Metazoa; phylum Chordata; class Aves; order Passeriformes; family Dicruridae; genus Machaerirhynchus; species Machaerirhynchus nigripectus. The sequence continues at coordinate 206,369 of VZRQ01010288.1, read as the reverse complement.
TATGCTACATGTGCCTTGGATCCGAGCGTGCTGGCGCTTGGCAAACGCAGCTACCTGCTGATGCTGTCATCCTCCACCTGGGGTTGATGCTTCCACGGATTTTACAGGGTCAGTATATTACCAGCAAAATAATGACACCTTGCTTATATCAAATTTGTCCTGTGTCTCTGCTCCTTCTGTCCTTCCTGCATTTCTAACCTACGTCCCAGAATAATTGATAGATCCCGCTCCTTGAATGTGGATGCCAGTGGATGTCTCTTAAAGAGCCCACCTGCTTCCGCAGTATTTTCAGTATCTTTTTGAGCCCTGCACTCACAAACACATTTGAAATGAGCCAATAATCTAAAGTTTGCAGAGTGCATTTGCAACCTGGTGGGTCGCATTTCTTTGGGCGAAAGAGCTGCAAAGGCACATTATCACCGTATGGATCATACGACCTTCAGCAGTTGCTTGTGGCCTGCATTATCCTATGATTCTATCTTCCCTCTACAATTAAATAGCAGTAATTAAAACTGGAAACACACAGTCAAGACCTTTGCCTTAGAATCACATCTGCAATTGGCAGAGGCATCACTGAGACCAGTAGGAACTGTTGGGTGCTGGGATCCTCTCAAAATGCTGACGTTCTACATGGTGCCTGAGACAGGATGAGTTTGGGTATCTCACAGTGTCAAAATTTGCAATTCCCTCTAAAAATCTAGATTGTATATATATAGAAAAAGGAGGAATTCTAGTTTCCTGTCAGATCACCCAATCATTTGGGAGCAGCCAACTGTTTTATGCCCTTGTTTTCTGCAGTGAAGCCAAGGACAGACAGTAGCCTGTGGAAGTTGTATACTGGAAAAAGTAACACAGAAGATAAAAATACTGTCTGAAACTTACTGAGCATTAATAGACTTAATACCTAACTTAGTGTTTTATCACAGGGAAGCAGTGTGCTGATTATCCTCAATACAGAATGTTTTAATCGAAATGAAAGTATTCCTGGGTCTCACTTGATTTACCCTTTTTCTTCTACCTGCCAAGTTGCTGGAAGAGGCCGTGGAAGAGGCCGTGGCAGAGGCCGAGGTCGTGGAAGAGGAAGAGGAGGCCCAAGACGATAACTTCTCATCATGCAACTCTTACCAAATTCTGGGCAATTTCAGCTATTTTTTGTACAGGTCTTGTTTATGGTATCCATTTTTAATAAACTGAAATGTGAAAAGGTGTCTTTCCTTTGCTAGCAAAGCCTGGGGAGGGAGGCAGCTGTGTGCTGTTTCTAGGGCTGTTGCAGACTAATGGATCTTGTTGATTGTTGCTGTCAAGATTTTGCCTACTCCTGAGGGCTGTACAGTTCCTCTTGCTTTTCACCCCAGAATGAGAGACTTGCGTTGTGCTTTAAGAATGTTTGAAATTAATCCCTCTTTTCTAAGGTGCTTGCCGCCTTCTAATGGTTACATAGTTACGACACTGTATTAAGAACGCTTGTCCCATGAGTGTGTCTCTAATATGGTTCTTCCGAGCAACCTTTTTTAAAGTTCATAGATGAAATTTTAATGTTTTCTATTACATGAAGCTTGCAATTTAAACATGTTGCTTTCTTTATAAAACATTTACACAGGGAAATTAACCAGGTCCATGGAACTGCTGGATTGTTATATCTGATGATTAAAGAATACCTGGATATGAACTTTGTCAAAGCTAATTATGTGGCATACTTTTGTTTGGGTGGGGCTCATAAAGCAGCTTTATCACAGATACCTTCTAGTGTACTTAAAGTGCATCCCTAGAAAATAAAAAGTACAGCACAGTGCACAGATACATACTGGAATTGGAAGCTTATTTCTGGAGGTGGGAGAACTTGTGCAGCTCTCATATGTGTGCATATATATATATATGCATATATAAATATATATTCACTGCTTTGCTGGACACAAGTATAAAAGAAGCCATGTTGGCCACATTTATGTCCCAACGCCATCCTACTGATTTCTCTCATGTAGGAAAGCACTGTCACGTTCTCATTGCCAGACTTCAACAGTTTCACCTGTTGATAAAATACAGATGTCATTTCAAATAATGAGTATGCTTAAGTGTCTTGAATGGTTGGGGGTATTTGCTGGTACTTTGGTGCAGGAACATGCTTGGTTGCTCATGTTTCCACACAGGCAGTGGTACAACAGTGGAAAAGAATGACCTAACGTGTAATGGGCTGATAGGCTGTTAATTTGTGCTAGCTGGCATTTTGTGAGCTGCTCTTCTCCTTCTCACCTCTTTTACGGAGGCCATTTTAAAGCTTCATCCTGTTACAGAGGAGCTTTTTTCATTCCAAACCATTGTGGAACCTCCCAAGAGCACTTTTTGGTCAATATAGCACCCACCATTCTGAACTCTCTAAATAGCTGCTACAAATAATGGTTGCTGCTGTCTTCCAGAAGTGCCCAGTCACTGATGACGGGGGGTTAGGTCTTCCCAAATCCAGCTGTCAGCTTTCATGCAACGGTTAAAACTCGTTCCCTCTTCAGTCTCTTCCTTATAAAAGTCACTAGTGCTCCCAGGGGTATGCACAAGGTGGATGCCGCCACCAGCAGCCCGATCACCGCCAGGGCGTAGCCTGGGTAATCCTTGGTCACCAGCTGCCCCTGCAAGGGAGAAAAGCAGTGTTGGATCTGTGGGATCTGTCCCAGAGTTGGGCCAGGAGCAAAGCTGTGTGCATGGATCTCAGCAGGGCCTCTGAGAAGCAGTTTCAGGCTGCCCTCAGTGCTGCCCAGCCATGCACACTGAAAACTGACAAGAACAGAGCTGCTGACAAGAGGTTTGGGGAAAACTTCTGCAAGCTTTGGTAAAGAGCAGATTTTGGCTTGAATTGCGCTTCTTAATGAGGTGGCTGGGCCCTGACCTCTGACGGGTCTCTCTTGCTCTCCTGGAGCCTGCGGGCTCCTGCGGACACCCAGTCAACAGGCCAGGCCCACCGTGGGTCCCAAATTGGCCATGACATGAAAACAATTATGTACTTTGTTTCTGCATGGTGGAAACATTTTCACAAAAGGTTATGAAACCAGTGATTAACTTACCCAGTAGTAATTGCTCTGTGATGAATACATAGTCCAGTATTCTTAAGAAAATGTTCTGGCCATCAAGAAAAATGTGTATGCAAATTATGAAAACTATTTATTCCAGCAGCAGCTCAGTTCTGTTAAAATACCACTCATTTTGTTCAAAATAAATACACTTTGAAAGTAGGGGTTTTTAAAGTGTATTTTAAAAGATGATATTTGGGTCTTCAATATGAATGAAATTTAATTCTATGAAGGGTTGATTAAGAACCTCATAGAGGGAAAATAGTTGATTTTACAGAATCATTGCATCATCACTAAGTCAAGTTTTCCCTGTTTTTCCTTTCCACAAAATTAAGGGATGGCCCTGACTCCAGCTACTTGCTTTCAGGCCATTTTGTGGAATAGTAGAGTTAGGAAGGAAGCTTGTATCCTTGCAGGAGCTAAGGAAAGTGTTTTTTTAAAAAGCCCAAACCCAAAACTTTTTACCTTTGTGGCATCCCATGCTTGATATTGCAATGTTCCTGTGAGGATATAGTCGGTGAGGTAAAAAATAAATAGGCTTATAATTAGCAGTGGACTAACAAAAGCCCACATAATTTTCCAATACCAGTTTGGCTTGCGTCCAATCATGGTGTAAAGATCTTTCTCAAATCTGTTCAAAAGAAAACCAGACATATTTTTGTAAAGAAAACCAATTGTGTATTTTTGAGACTGGCTACAGACATTTGGTCAATACCTTGTTCTGAGGTACTTCAAAAACTACCTTCAGAATCGAGTATGTCAGATGAGAAAGGGGAGTACAGCTGACCCTAAATGAGCAGAAAATTATTGTCTGAAAAGCTGGCTCAATAGAATTAAGGTGAGGGTGAAATGAAAAAAGACAATGAGGCTTCCAAAAGAATCCCAGTTGCAGAGAGAAGCTAGAAAAGGTACAGCAAGAAAGTTCTGCCTGAAGTGTAAGCTTGGGCTGTTACTGCTGTCAGCTGACAGAAAAGCAATGACGCTGAAGTACTGTGGAGAAAACTGCTGGGTTTGCGTAGCTCAGCGTTCTCAGTGCTGGTATCTGACTGTCTTTGAGGAAGTACCAACACTGGAGATGGTACCTAAAATCTCACAGGAAACCTGGATCTGACTTGAAGCCTTTGAACTCGTCAAGGGGTAATACCCATGTATGTGCCTGGACACCTTCTGTGCTGGCAGACTAACAAAGCAAATGCTGAAGCCTTTCCCTTCAGCTATTTTCAAGCCTTTGTTGATGCAAACTTCTGATTCCAGAGCTTCCTTTTACCCACAAGGATTTGAGGGGAGACAAACAATGTGCGAGATGACCATCTTTGAAACCAGACTTGCTGGCACTGTTGTGCTCGTGCTGAATTCCTGTCGTGGGAGGAGCAGAGTTTTTGCAGAAGTTGCTCCTGAGAACAAGGACAAGAGCAGGGAGCCATGTACAGCTCCTTGGTACTCCCCTGCCAGCAGAGATGGTGCCAGCCCAGCCTGGCCCCTCACAGCCCCGAGCCAAGGCCCTGGAAGGGGTCTGCAGGGCAGGGGAGACCCCCACCCCAGGAGAAACATTTAGCCCAAGGCTGTATTTTTATTTTTGGCCCGTGGCCACTCCCCCACCTGTCCCACTATGAAGAAAGAAGGGCTCAGGTTTTACCTCCTTATCCCATAGATGTAACACACGGCAATGGTTTCCACCAGCACAATGAGCAGCAGTGAGAGGGTGGCTGCGTAGTCGTTGAAGATGTCAAACCAGTAATTTCCAGCCTCCAAGGTGAAGATCAGGCCAATTATACAATTCACGAAGCACACAACACCTGCGTGGATAAAACAGGAATCCTGCCATTACACCTGGAAGTTTGTGTAGGCAAAATGTCACACTTCTCGTGACTGAAAAGCTGGTGGGATTTCTCCTGAGCAGCTTTCTCTGAGAAGGATTTTATCTTCTTTCCCCCTGTGGAAAAGACCTGTTCCTGTGCATGTGTGACTGTTGTTAAACTGCTTCTCCTTAGACCTGCACAGTCACAGCACATCACCCCAGACACGGTCAAGATAACCAAGTCTTAGCAATTAAGCCTTGTCACAAGTGCATGCAGCAGCTGCTGTTGCCGCTGGGCATCCAGCTAACACAGGTTTTAAGGTGGGACAACTGAGTTCCATGCCCGAACAGGAGCACGTATTTCTTTTGGCCGAAGACTGAGGTGGTTCACAGTAGGGATACTGGCAGTGTGACTGAAGAGCTACTTGCTGCAACTATCTAGCCATTTGTACCCTCCCTTTGAGTTTCACCAGTGAGTAGACACCGGTCTGAAGGAGCTGGGCTGTGTCGGGAAGGCTGTAAATTCACAGCCACGACTGCCCTGGTGCTTTGGGAGCTCCCAAGGGAAAGTGCTGCACAGGCTGGGCAGGATTTCACAAGGGCAGGCAAACCCTTCCAGCAGCGTATTTACTATTCCTTGCTCCACCCGAGGTCAGAGAGGGACCCTCCGTGGCAGTGGGACACCACAGCATCTGGACACACACACACACACACGGACACACAGACACACACGTGCTCACTGTGTGGCCTGCGCTGCAGCCTGGCAGGCGCTTACCTGAGATCACCTCCTTGGGAAAGCGGGAGGCAATGACCTTGCTGTCGGTCAGCGGCGTGAGGATGGCGGCCGTGTTCCCCAGCATGCTGCCAATGCCCAGCATCAGCAGCATGAAGAAGTAGAGCACAGAGTACAGCTGGGGCACCTCCATGTTTTTGATAGCTTCTGAGTAGACTATAAATGCCAGTCCCGTCCCCTGGACAGCCTGACAGAAACAAGGGGAGGGGGGAACTGAGTTACAGGCAGCTCCTCAGCTTGATAAAGGATGTGAGATGTAAGAGAGTGACTTTGTGTCATGACAAAGTACACCCGAGGTGTGGCTTTGCACAGCAAAGGCAGGTGAGGTCTTTGCTGGTTTATCCCAACTGCACAGACACTGGGTGCTAGTGACCCAAGCGAGCCCCTGCCCCATCCTGAAGCGTAGAAATGAGCCCCAGCCCTTGGTCAGGCAGCTCCTGGGCTCACATGGGGCACGTGGGCTCAGTGGGAGCAAAGGAGACAGCACAAACTGACAACTCACCGTGTCTAGCTCAGCTTCCAAGCTGCAGTTTTTAATCTGTGGTGCTAATTGGGCATATTCCTGTGGGTGGGTGGCCATGAGGTAGTCTTTCATCTCATTGAGGTTGTCTGCTGTTAAAGAGCCTTCCTCCAGGTCAAAAGCATTCATCAGCAGCAGGATCACCCTGGGAAGGATTACAGAACTTTAATGGCTTTCAGGCCCAGGACTCCTCATCCCTTTTCTCCATGGCCCCCATGGGGATGTTTTGCTGGCCCCAGGGCTTCTGTCTCCCTGGGTGAGAGCGGCACTTCCAGCAGCGTGTTGGGACGTCACAAACTTGTGCTCATCTGTGCCTTGGAGGCAGCAGCTCCTGCTCCCAGGAAGGTATTTTGGGTGCTGGCCAGTGCTGGCTGGTGTCTCTTCCCCTTTGCCCTCCAGTCTCACGTCCACACCCCACCAACTTTGAAGTCTTTTGGCAACAAGCAAGAACTAGCAGCTTGGTTTCCTCTCTGATCAGCAGATAGATTGAAAGCTCTAAAAATATGAGTAAATGTGTAACTGCCGTGGGCCCTGTGCCAGGAAATGCATGCAAGCTTGCAGCTACAGGACACAATCCTGCAGGCTGCTGGGCTCTTGCAGAGCATCACAGCCAAGGAGGCTGAGCTCCTGGAACAGGGCTTAGCCTTAAAAAGTGGGATCTGAGCATCACTGCATTTATTAATCAGCTCCCCCACACTCCCTGGAGAATGTGCCAGGACAAGAACACAGGGGAAAGTGTCTCTGTGACCTGCCCAGACAAACTCCTCTTGACCAGGCCTGTGCCTGGAAGCAGCACCCAGGTGTCAAAAGGCAAAGCGCTCTGACCTTTCATCTCAGGCTTCATTGCTTTGAATAGCCCCTTTAGCTTTATTAGAGCAGTATTGGGTCTGGTCTTGGGGCAGCGCTGGCAGTGCTGTGTGCTGTTATTTATTTACCTCCCCCCTTACCTGCCCCAGAACAGCTTGCAGTGGGAAAGCAGTGAAACAGCAGGCTTACTTGTTGATGCAGCTCTCATAGTTAAAGGTCGCCTTGAAGCCGTAGATGGAGAAAGTGACGATGCTGGCAAATATGGAGGTGGTGCTGTTGATGAGGGACACAATGATGGCGTGTCTCTCGCAGTTGTTGCTGGGCTCGTTGTAGCTGGCAAAGGCGATGAGGCTGCCGAAGCCAAGGCCCAGCGAGAAGAAGATCTGCGTGGCAGCGCTGATCCAGGTCTTGGGGTTTGACAGCTGCTCCAGCTGCAAAAGCCAGATGAGAGAGCAAGACCATTAAGTTTCACACCAGTGCCCAGCACTGCCCCTTCCAGCCTGCAGGGATGGGGACAAGGCCAGGGATGGGGCTCTTTGTGCACTCATTATAGGTCAGGAAGGCTCTAAATTCACAGCCATGACTGCCCGGGTGCTTTGGGAGCTCCCAAATAATGAGTGGTTTTGGGCAGGTTTTGCTCTGACTGAAACTAAGAGGTCATGCTAATGGGAAGGTCTTTTTCTGCAGAAAAATCAAGCAGCTTACAGGGATCATGGCAGAACAGCCTCCGGCCACTCCCAGCTGGGGTTTCCAGCTGCCAGACCTATGCTACTCCTGCAAAAATTCAGTATAAAAAAGAGGAAGACCAAGACCTCTTAAAAACTTACATGCTCAATAACCAATAGCATTTCCTGAAAATTTCAATACCGTTTTTCTGTACCTTTGGTGTGAACATGTAGATGAGCCCATTCACAGCTCCATGAAGTGTTAATCCTCTGATGAGGTATATGATGAGAACACAGTATGGCAAAGAGGCTGTCACATACACGACCTGGGGAAAGAGGGGAAAGATCTTGGTCTAAAGAATACATAAGACAAAGCTAATCTGCTATGTCAGTCTCACTTTACATAAATAATTTCCGTTATTGTGTTTGTTATCATGTCTTAATCTTTAAAGAAATATTATCAGACAAATAAAACTTCAGATTTACATTTTAGGGAAACAAGTTTTTAATAATACTGAAGACCTGCACTACTCTTCCCAGGGTCTTCTTTTTGATGGGAAATCCATCAAAAACTCATTAGGCAAAGGTCATTCATCATCTGCTCTATAAGGAAAGCAAGCAGAGCTCATTAAAGGTCAAAATCAAATTTGAATTGAATCAAATTGAATCAAAATTTAATTGAATCAGTTGCAGCAAGTTTAAGAGGTTATTCCTAGTTTACAGTCTCTTGGCTTTCTGTATTTGGCTAAGATGATTTGGGGATTACAGCCCTCAGCTTGCTGCTTAGTGCAGGCTCAGCCAGGACATTGGGGTTTTTCTCCCCACTTCCTCATAATTTGTGCTGTGAATAAAAAGCAAGCAAAAACTGTTCAGTAGATGTCTTTTTTTTCTTGCAAAGACCAAGGAATAGACGTCTCCTGACATGGCTCTGCCGTGGCAGATGGCTTTCCTCATGGCCAGCAGCCTGGCAACTGCAGAGAGCTGGCTGTGTTTAAAGGACTTTTCTGGATTATTTTTTTAGTATCACGCAGTGTTTTGGTTGATCCTGCTTCAGCTGCAACTTGACAGGGCAGCAGAGGCAGCAGAGCTCGGTGCTCCGGGGGAGCTGCCGTGACCCCATCCGTGAAGCAGCCATCCCGCACCGCCTTCCAGCGCTCGCCTCCCCTCCCCACGTCCCGCCCGGGCTCGGCAGGGCTGTGCCCGCTCTCACCTTGCCGGTGGAGGCGGTGCCGCGGAGGATGCAGAGGTAAACCACGAGCCAGGCCAGCGTCAGGCACAGCGCCTGCTCCCACTGCACGCTGCCGCTGGCCTCCAGCGACGGGGAGATGTTCAGGGTCTGCCGGTACCAGAAGTACTGCGTGGACGATGTCTTCTCACACTCCTCCTCGTAGCCCGTGCGGTTGCTGTTGAGGGGGCAGGTGGCCCATGGCAGGGGGTCCTGGCAGGGAGGGACATGGAGTGAGTGCCGTCGGCACGGCAGGCAGAGCCGAGGTGCCGGTGAGGAACAGCGAGGACGATGGAAAGGGTGGCTTTCTGCCCGGGCTTTCTTCTCTCTGCACGGTGCTGCCCGGGGCTGGGGGTGACCCTCTCCTCTGGGGATGATCTCTTTTGACACTGTCCCTTGGGAATGACCCTCTCCTCAACGATTGATACTTTCTGATCTTCTCCCCTGGGGACGACCCTTTCTGACTCTCTACACAAGGACAGATCTGCTCTGTCCCTCTTCCTTGGGGATGACCACACTGATTCTCTCCCAAAGGACTGAGCCTCCTTAACATTCTCCCCTGGGGATGACACTCTCCAAGCCTCTACCGTGGGGCCAAACCTCTCCACTGCCATTGGACAGGCCCATCCCAGGATGCAGGACACCCTGGCACCAAGGCACATGTGACCAAAGCGTCACAAAGCTGGCCTTGATCTGAATCTCATGGTGAGGAGAAAACAATGGCAAATGCCTCTGGGAAGACCATGGAGGGAGACACCACTGTGTGACTTTTCCCTCCAGAAAAGCCCTGAGTTTCTGAAGCTTTTGACACCCTTTCACCTCCCTTTCCCAGCTGACAATGGTGCGATGCAACATCCAGCACCAATGGAAAGCCACCATGACCCTCCACAGCCACAGCGGGGCCAAACTGGGCCATTGGGAGCCTACACACCTGGAAGGAGTGGAAGAGGTACCAGAAGGCCCAGGCGTTTATCACGTTGTAGTACATGGAGAGGAAGAAGGAGACAACAACACTGGCAACTCCTGGAGGTATGGAGAGAGACACTTGGTCAGCAGAAAAATCCAAAAATGCCCAGGGTTCTGTAATATCTGGGGGGTGTGGGAGCAGCACCACCATGGCTAATGCAGCAGGGGCTGTGTCCCTGCACAGCCATGTGCACAGGGCATGTCTCTGTCACTGTAGACCCTCCCTCCTCCTCCCGCCAGGACTATTCTGAGCTGGATTTTATACTCTAGGCCCCAGGGAGGGAATATTCGAAGTATCATTAAAAATAGAATGTGTGTGTATGCAAATTAATGATAGCTTGGGTTTGCAGGGTAATTTAATAACATAAAGATGTATCTAAGAGTGGACATTAGTAAATGGTAGACTGGAACAATAGGAAATCAAGGCACCATTTTATCACTCATGTTGAGCTTATTGGGAAGGTGCTCTTGGGGTCAAAGCCCAGTGTAGGCAGCCCCAAGGGCTGGCCTTCACACCATGATTTTGGCAGTCTGCCTGAGGGTAGGGGGACTCACACCTCTGAATCCAGACGCAACACAGCAAGCTGGGGTCTGGCCCCAGTGCCCCACAAGGAACAGAATAAATGCATGCCATGAGGTGTCTGGCTTTGCTCAGCCTCGTGAGACCCAGTAAAACCTGAGCTCCCACCTGTGTCTTCCCTGAGAGACAAAGCTCTCCAATCTAAAATCACCCACATTCCCTGCGTGCTAGAAAATAAAGATGGAAACTGAGAACGTACCAACACCACAGAGGTAGGGGCTTATTATTTTCCAGGCACCGATGCTGCCCTGCCGCATACGCTGTCCCACGGCCAGCTCCAAGTACAGCAGCGGCATCCCCTCGGCAATCAGCATGATAAGGTATGGGATCAAAAAGCCACCTGTGAGAAACAACCTGACAGTCAGCCTTCAGCAGATCAGCAGCAAGAGAAACACCACATGGCCATATTTGTGTTCAAACCATGCTGCCAGTGTCCCAGAGGCTGGCTGGGTCTGGGTCCTGTCTAGGCACCTTGAGTACTGAGGGCATGGCCCAATCCTGAAGGACATCTCACAGAGGTTTCAGGCAGCGTCCCAGAGGCTGGTGGGCGCTGACTGCCTGGGCACAGGGAATTTTCCGCAGGGACTTGGCAGGGCTGGGATTTCTGCTGTTAAACTGTGTTGGTCGGCACTGCGGTGGGGCAGAGCTGCCCAGATGCGTCAGGGCGGTTTGAGCAATGCTGGGGGCTGGGGCTGTTAAAGGGTAACCAACCACCTGCCAAACCCTGTTAACGATAATGAGACAAAGAGGACGAGGGAAAGATTTACTTCAGTGTGGGGTGTTCTACCGCACAGCCAAAGTGATCAAAGAAAAAGTAACAGCAACGTCTGTGTCAAACAGAGAGTTCTGAGTTACATATTGAAGTCTGGCCTTGTTTAAAAATAAAAAAACAACCAAAAAGCCAAACAAAAAAACTCCCAAATCCCCGTGCTAAGCCCACAAGCACCAGCAAGTGAATGCAGGCTTTTCCTCCAGGGCCCTACTTCTGGGAGCAGACCCTGGGACAGAGGCATAGAGTCTCCTCCTGCATGGGGCTACTCATCCCTGCTTCCCTCCACATGGAGAGCCACAGAGATGCTCCTGTAGAAGAGGAGCAGCAGGAATGGGAAGGTTGACGGTGCACCTTCCCACCTGGCAACCAGGATGTGCTTCGGCTTAAATTTCTGCCGGAAAAAAATAAAATCCTTTTATTCGACTTGGGGCTCACTTCAGAAAGAGCTGCTGACTGAGTCAAAAGCTGGATTTTTGCGAAGGCTTCCCTGCTTCCCTTTTTACAGCAAGCCAAAATATTTACGTAAATATCTCTTATTTAGGATTTAATCTGTGGCATTAACATTCCTTGCAATGGGCTCTGTGCAGCGCTGTGGAGGAATGAACTCTGTGCAGAGACGGAGGCAAAGACCTGGAAATAAACACAGAGCAATAATCCGGTTTATTCTGGGAATTAATTTCCCACCTCCCAGCTCTCTTGTTATTAACAACCCCTTTGTTAGTCCGTTAGATAACGTCCTATGCCGCAAGGGAGCTGTCGGAGGTTTAAGAGCTCCCGCAGCCGCTCCGTGCCGGTGGGGTGCGAGCTGCCCCAGCAGCCACTGAGGGGAATTCTGCCATGTACCACAGGGGAATCAGCATTAGGCCCTTGTGAAGGCTTCTCCACCCTCCCAGCAGCGCTGCCACATGTTTGGCATTGACTGTGCCACCTGGCAAGGAGGAGAAATGCCTTCAGGCTTGTTCTTCACCTCAGTGTCCCCCCGCAGCTGGGGGTGCCAAGGCTAAGCCCCTGCCCCTTGCTCTGCATCCTGTTTGCACACAGGTCTTGCTCCGAACGCCACTCTTCCCAAAGAGTAAAACCAAATGTCTCATATAAGTGACTCTGGGCAGCCGATAAACCAGCTCCTTATCAGCTGTGAATCAGCACAGCTCCACTCAATTCCTTGCTCATTTACACGGGCGTTGCTCCCTACGGTGCCAGCTGTCTGCAAAAACCAGCCCCCAGGCCAGATCCCTGTAGCTGGCAAAACACGCGGAGTGTGCCCTGAGTCTGCTCAAGGCACTGGGCTTGGCCGTGGCACCCTGGCCCCTGCTCAGGCTCCTGCCTGGTGCTCAGGAGCTTCCTCGCCGGGGGCTGAGCGCTGTGAGCGCCAGCCCCGCTGTAGACCCATCCCAGCTTCCTTTGAGCCTGGCCCTGCCTGCCTAGGGACAGAGTAACTGCACCTACGAGGTTTGAATGCCCCCTGCTCTGCTCAGGTTGTGCTCTCTGCAGGAAAGCAAGAAGGACGAGAAGGAGGCAAACTGCTGATGAACTGAATGACAGGTTATAAAGTCTGCAAATACTCTTGTTTATCAGCATCATCCACCATAAGGGTCCTATTGCCCTGCTGGGCAGGACAGGGACTGGCTCTGTGCTTTACTGCAAGTAAGATGCCAACAAGCTGGCATCCCCCCTAATCCCAGAGCCTGGCATATCCATCTTTTAAGTTCCTGAAATGATGTTCTGTATGCGTGGGTTTTGTGACCCCCTGGAAAGCCACAGAACCCTCTTTAGCAGGGCAGTGAATAAAACAATTAAGAAAAGCAAAACTTCCTGTCAGGAGTTTTAGTTTCACAGTAGAAAGAGTTGCCTTCCCCCACATAAATATAAGTGGTGAAGAGAAAAATCACAGAAAATATAATGAAAAATAATGGAAAAACATTCCTATAAAACATGCTTTTGAGAAAATACTTGAGTGTATCATGGAATCATAGATTAGTTTGAGTTGGAAGACACATTTTAAAGGTCATCTAGTCCAAAGCCACTGCAATGAGCAGGGAAGTTTATTTAATCTTCTGTTCAGGTTAAGCAAGTGTTCCAGTTTTGGTTACATTTCAGAGAATCCTTACCACCTACTATAATACAGGTGGCTGGTTAAAAGAACGACACAAAACCCCCAAAATGTCAGAGTTTTGCTGTCCTTCAGGACATCTGCCATGATGGGCTGCTAGCAAACTGATCACGTGCAGCTTGACTGTGTACAGAAACACTCACATTTTAAGCTTTGTGCTACAGTTCAGTGTCAGATATGAAGTCTTTACCCTTAAAGCTTTCTAGGCGAATAAGCGCAAAATTACAGCACATCTATCATTTCTGCTGTCTGAACTGTCTAAGAAAGCTTCAGCCACTGCAGTATCTATCTTCTACTCACCCTTCACCCACCCAATTATCTGGATTTTTCTGACCTGATCCCACAGGACAGCTCTGATGCAGTCTCAGCGCTGAGATACCTTTTCAAATAGCAGCATGAACCAATTCCTACTACAAGTGCATTTAGAAGTAAGCTACCAGCCAAAAAAACAAGCATTACAGCAGCAAAAAGTCGTTAAACATCGCAGTGTTTCTTCCTGAAAGGACGAAAAGGCAGAAGGAGACCAGAAGCAGATGAAGCAGATGCTCATCATGTCCCTTAATGCAAGATTGAGACGGGTGCAAAACTATGACAACAGATGCAGTATGAGAAGCAGTAAAAAACTTGGTTGTCTTACAAAGAGAGACTGTTTCTAAAGATTCTTCAAAACAGTGGTAGCTGTATACCAGAGGAGATTATTAGTACTGGCCTTTAATTAATCTAATTAAATTAAATTCACTGACTTTTGATTTCCAAGGAACAACAGCTGTGGCTCGTATATGCCACAGACATCATCTTTCTTCAGTTTGGACACAAGAGTAGGATAAACCTTCAAAGAAGGTTTTGGGGTGTTTTTGGTTGGTTTATTTATCTTTGGAGGACAAATCAATTTATTCCTTATTTTCGAAGGTTACCGGGAGGCTTTAGCTGTGGAACTTCTGTTGATTAAGGCATTTCAGCCAACTTCAAGGCAGATTTGCAGCCCAGTTATCACCTCCTAAAGTAAGGCTTTGTATTAAATACATTAATGACAGATACTTGAAATGATACAGCTGATCTTTAAATTAAATCCGTTTCATCACCTCCCCTTCTCAGTATTTTCCAAGTCCCCATTGGTGAATGTAGAAGGACATGAACCAGTTTCTGACACCTTCGGAGTGATTCAATGGGGCAAAAATGTAAGAAATGAATACCATGTGTATCTATATGTCTCACTCTACCTCCATTCTTTTAGAAAGCAAGGGCCTTCCCACTGCTTCATTGCACTTACAGGAAACAAATACCACTATATTGGGACAGCTGTCATGTAAAAACCTAATGCTAAAGAATACATAAAATAAAGCCACAATAAAACAGATTGCAACAGAAAGCCAGACCTCCTACTCTGCCCTGGACCCTGCTAGGTGGACAGGCATTAGCATGGACAACATACTTTTGGACTTAAGGCTTGCCACACTCCTCCTCGAGGGAAGCAAGAAAATGTAAACCACACTTACCTCCTCCGTACATCTGACATAAGTATGGAAACCTCCACACATTTCCCAGCCCCACAGCATAGGAAATGCAGGCGAAAACAAACTGCAGGGGATTGTCCCATAAGGGTCGGGATTTCTCCATTGCCTTCTTGCAGGCAGAGGTTTCAGCAGAGCCTCCTGCCTTCACTCCCTCAGGTACTCTGCCAACCGTGCCTCACGCTCCACGCCAGTCCAGCTTGGAGGGGAGGGAGAGGCGGAGGAGCTATGCTTGCCAATTCCTATCAAGCTTTTTAATTACTAATCTTATTAACAGGCACATACTGAAATAGGAATGCTGGTAAATAGATTATAGACACACACAGAACTATAAAATTGGTACTTTGGGTGAATAGCTGCTTGGGTTTTGACTGGCATTTCTGGGAAGGATGTGAGCTGAGGGAATGTTATCGACTCACATGCCAACTTGAAGCTGTGAGGAAATAACACTGGGGCTGCAGTTTGGTTTTGGAAATGGGACACTCCTTCCCCACAGGGCTCCCTTCCTACTAAGTGGCATTCATGTGCATGAGGAACCAGCTTGAATTTGCACAGAAGAGGGGTTCCCACAGCATTAGGACTGGGTTTTAGAGACTGTCAGTGCTGACTTTTAGGGTAAGAATGAACAGGTCCTCAGACATCCTATCACTGTGCCCCGGTGCTCACCTCAACCAACCCAGCACGCTACTCAGTTCCAAAAGTGGCTTTGAAACAGTCCTACCAGCCACGCAGGTGCCCAACCTGGTGCACACTTGAGAACAGCACTCAAGTTTGACCCTCCAGGAATCCTGCCCTCCCTCTACATACTCTGCATGTGTGTGACAGTGTGAAATGGCCAGTCTCTTTTCACTTACCTTCATGCTCAAACCCCACTGCTGCAGGTGAACTTTTCTGAGGGGTTGCCGTTTTAAAATACTTTCACAAGCAGCAGGGACCAAATACAATGACCAGTGGAAAAAGGTGTCTGTGGACATTTTGGAGGCAGAAGGATCTAGGAGGCCTTTGGGTCGTCTGAAGGCACATTGAGGTGCCAGGTCTGAACATGAACCCTGTGTGTTTGGGCCCCTGCCAAGGTACACTTTGAGCTCAACCACTTTGGACAGGTCTCTCAGTGAAGGAGGCCGCCAGCAGCGTCTGCAGCAAAAAAAAAAGTAGCTGAGCAACTCCAAGGACTCAGCTTCCTTCCTCTGTTTAAATGGTTTTTTTCCAGGGCACCTTTTTTTCCAGGGCACCTTTTCACTCGCTCAGCTTCTGTCAGTCTCATTCCTCCAGTGCCAGGAAATTTGTTCCCTGCCAGTGCTGTGCGGGCTGCTCCAGCATCCCATTGGGCACTGACCAAGCCAAGGCCTCCAGCTGTGGGTACAGGTGAGAACCCCAACCCCAGGGCCTTTGGACGGGAGCCCAAACTGCAGAGCGTGTTGTGCAGTGCTGCTGAGCCCAACACAGCCACTCTGGTGGACCTGCTGACCAGCCACCTGTATTACCAAAATCACCAAGTGGGACACCACTTTTCTGTGTGCTAGAAAAGGTGATGGCAAGAGGTTTACACATTAGGTGTATCCATTCTTCGGGGTGTGTTTTAGTGGTGCTAGAGAGGTAAGTTGTCGTTGGAAAACATCAGGGTTTGCCAAAGCCTTCTGCAGTACAGGTTTGAGGGAGTTTGTGACTTTTTTGCAGTATCCGTGTGGTTCTTGTCTTGGCCGCAGAACTGCAACGTGCCAGCTAGCCCTGGAAATATGTCTCATGGGTATAACCCTGAATTCTGCTGGAAGGAATAATCCAAGGTAATTTTAAATCCATAAGCTGTTAAACTGAAAGACACAGAGAATGTGAGTTGTCCCACATCACGAAAACTTTTGCAAATTATTAAAAAGTCAAATGCCTGCCCCTGGCAGTAGGATTTATTATAAATGATGTGTATAAATAGCTTATAGTATTAAATAATTTGCTGACAGGACAGCCTTAAAAAATAACACATTACTACCTCTTGAGATGCTTCTGTGTGAATAGATTACTCCTGCTGATGAGCATCATCAAGTTAAAGATTTCCTTGGCTCTGTACCTCCTTCCCATTACATTTCAAACTAGTTTACTAATGGACTGGAGGAGACCGTGCAGGCAGAGAGGTGTGATGTCCTTATCTCGGGTCAGGCCAGATCAGGAAGTTCAGGTGGAATGAGATGAATCCTTGCCTCTCACAAATGTCAGTCTCATCAGTAGCTTGGATCACAGACTACCGTGAGGTTTTTTTAAAGGTGGTCATGCACATAGGCACCCAGCAAAGTACCTGTCATCTAGTGGCTCCTTGAGACACATGCTTTAAATGTATTTAAACAGACAACACTTAGGAATTCTTGCTGGGGGACTTTTCCATACACACCTCAGATTATCAATACGTCATTTCTGATGCTGTTCATGATTTTATCTCCTTTGAACTGCTTTCATGTGGGTTAGGGAAGGGCTTGGGCTTTATCTTTAGGTACAAAGACAAGCCTCTAATAGACATACACAAGAATTTTTGATCATTTCACTGCTCATATTAAAGAAGGGTTAGAAAGAATTTTTTCTCCCAGTACCTAACAAATTTGAGATGTGGGGTTTGGGGGAGTGGTTGAGAAGGGCAGGGGTTCATCTGAACAGCAGACCAGGGATTGATGGGACTTCCCAGGAGAACTGCCCTATGTAAACCTAGTCAGAAGCTGATGACCAAAGCAAATAATCCCATTTCTTACTGAAGCAAAACTACAAGTACTTAGGTGAAGGTATCAACTAAAAATCCTGGGCTGGTGTCTCTTGATGCCAGTACAGTAAAAAGCCAAATGCCTCACCCAGCTACCTAAAATGCAGACAAAAAGGGAACCTAGCAACAGGTTGGGGATCATGACTTTGGGGTGTGAGAGCTTAATAGTTCTATTGGCAAAAGTCATGGAAACAAGGGAGGAAGAAATTCTACCAGGTAGCCTGGACCTTATTGTGCTACCTCCAACATGTATCACTATACCCCCTAGATATAAAAATAAACCCTCTGGGCTTTCCTTGATGTGCCAGACATGTGGGAGGGGTACAAAGTATCAGCAGCTCTGGTGTTTAGTATCCTCCATTCCGGGGGTCATTCATTTCCAAATGCAAACACAGTATCTGCTCGTGTATCAGATGATTATCAAAGCAAAGCCATGGAGTCTCTATGTTATATATAATATAATATATTATATATAATATAATAAATATATTTAATAATATTTTGATAATAAAAATATAATAAATATAATATATATAATAAATATAATATATTAAAAAGTCTCTCTCTCTCTGCACATATTTACTGATGCTGTCAAGGGAAGCAGATATGCAGACAAGGGGGTAGCAGCTTCCACATACGGGTTTTCTGCTGGGTTTCACTGTTCACAATTGCTACCCTAAGATGCCTATTCCCTTACCTTAGGAGAAAGGAAGAATCCAACTGGATTTCCATATCTTTGACAGCTCATAGGCCATGACAACCATTGGGCAATTGCTCTATGTGTAACTGGAGATTACAGTTACTCCTCTAAACTGTTACTAGGATTACAATTATTCCTTCCAGTTTATCACTACTACTTGCTGCTCAGTTCCAAACTGTAGATGATGCCTTTAAGGTCTGTACGCTGAAGTAATTTCCAGCCTCTTAATCACCCTTGAAACTACTTCACCTTGCCTCAACCTCCCACGAAAAGCATGCCTGGAAACAGCCTCTCTATCTCCCTTGCTTTTCCTTAGCACCACAGCTCTATCCATCTTCTGACTGTGTGATTTCTTAGGGTACTCACTCCATAAAGGTGCACTCAATGCAGTTCTGATTAGTAGAATTGCACCTAATTCACCCGAACTTGAAAACTGACCTGTGTCAAATGGGAGTCAGAAACTGGCATGTCACCAAAAGACAGCTAGATTACTCAGTCAGTTTTTCTGCTTGTCACCTGCCAGTTCCCACTTTCTCTGTCAAAGCTTGCCTGCAGTCTGGGGAGGTCTCCGGGCAGGCAGCTCTCTTGTTCACCAGCAGCTGTCAGTTGTGAGCTGCCCTGCCACAGTCTAGCACCAACCGCTCTGCATCACCACGACTTACCACGGACACTCCAAGGCACAACATCAACAAGTTCCTAAAAATAAAAATTAAAAAATAACTAACAAACAAAAGTTTCTGTTGAAGCAGAATGACATGTATCTACCCACCTTTATTTGGAGAAGAGCTGACTCCAAATAGGCTGCCTAGTATTTCAGGATATACCTGAGAGGAGACTCTGCTAAGGAGGGCACAACCAGATATCTTCAGGGAGAGTCTGCAGGCAGTCAGAGCAGAGCAGGAATCCAGGGACAACACTTCCCCTGGGACGTTGTCAAAATTAACAGTCATAGGGTAACTCCCTAGGCACATTCTCTGCTCAAAGTCAGTTAAAAAAACAGCTACAATAACAACTACAATAACAATTCTTACCTGCTCACATACAAACTTCCCTCTAAATTACTTCAAAATGTTTTAGAAGGCACATCCTTCTAGAGCAGATCAAACCTTTTAAGCTCAATCCATTCAGCCACCTGACACCCCAACATGACTCACATTTGTTTCCTGAGGCAGTAAGGATTTCACTGTGGTTTCACAGCATTTCATATCACATGGAAATCAGACCTGTCCTTCATAATGCCAGAAAAGGGAAATCAAACTGGGGAATCTTATAAACATTTTGGCTGGACTGAAATCTAAGTTCCAGGCAGATGACTGGGTTTCCCAAAAGCAAGGTATGTGGGAAATGCCCAAATTGCAACTGTTCTTAATATTAGTCTATCAAACAAAAAGGTGCACTTGCAAGTTAAGTGTCAATATATGTATTAGTATTCATCTTAGGACATTTTTTAAAATGGCTATTAGCCAGAAGAGAAAAACAGGTTAATGAGTATTTTATGAACAGTTAAAGATCATTGGGTAATACACGGTCTCACTAAAATGGCAACATGCAGGACTGCTGGCTCATCTACTAACAACCACTGAAGTCACTGTTGGAGCACAGAGTTGTTTGCTGGCTGTCACAGCCAGTACTAGCAAAGCTGAGCTGCCTAGATTTCATTCCCATAAAAATATTCTTCAGTCTGCAAGAAAAACCAAAACAAAACCAAAAACCAAACCCCAACCAGCTTGAAAGAGATTCGATTTCTGCAGACCAGCCAGTTATACAGAAATTTTCTTTTTAAACATTCCCTTCAGGCATAAGTAGGGAATTAACAGCTGAAGTGGAAGAAATGGATGATGTCTATTTGAGCAGTACAAGGAACAAAGACTGCTAAAAGTATTATTAGAATTTACACCTCAGGGAAAGAAGTGAAGTTTTAGAAACATCAGACACTGTCAGGAGACCTTCAGATGTCATCTCCATCTTCAAAATATTGTACCTATCTCAAGAAAAAGAAGATCACTACTGTATAATGCTCCAAGTCTCCTTTGACAAGTACATCTCCTGTCAAAGATGATGTATTGTTCATCAAGAGCTCCACGCTAGACTTTTAATTAGCCGTCCTGCAGCACAAAAAGCGAGCATTGCAGGGATCTCACACTCGCTGAACTGGCAGTCTGCAAGGCAGGAAATCAAAGTCAGAGTTTCAGTTTTGCACTGCACAATTCTTTAAAAGTTTTGCCTTACTAATTTGAGGAGATAACAAGGTGTGTAACAATGCTTGTCTACAGCTACCTTATTTCATTGAGACCTATTGATATACTGAAGTTGACAGTGTACTTTCTTGCTGAGATGGTTTCTAAGCAGATAATGAAGGCCAATCACAGAGTCAATATTCCATCTAAATCAAGAATCAAAGATTTATGAGAAAAGAAGACCAGCAGAAGTCATGAGAATCTCTGTCTCTCTTCACCCCTTTATCTGCCATTTTAGAAATAGTAACTGATCACATTAAAATTAGTGTTATTACAAAGAAAAAACCCACAACATTCATCCAGACAAGTACTCCTGCTGCTCCGAGGAAACACTGGTCAAAAAGCTCTTTGGTACATCCCTATTAAGAACTTAACATTTTAGTGAGTGTACAAGGGGCAAAAGAATACCTTTCATTATCTTAACTGTCGCAGCATGAGGAGGATGCCACTCCATAACACATTACTGTTGTGCTACAGCAATAATATCCTGCCACAGGCACAGGACTTTATATCCCAAACCAACCTCACTTAACCAGTGGGAGGCAAAAGACAGGAGAACTTGCAGAAAACATGAGAATTTAAACTTAGAGGAAACAGGAGAACTTAAACTGCAAGTGTATGGCAAATTTGAGTTAAGCAATTTTAACAGCTTTGCTTGTTAAAGAAATAATGAGGAAAAAAGGTCTGTTTCAGTTCAAGCAGCTCCTGAGAAAAACACTGTTAAATGTCAGTTTCTGTAACATAAACACCCCAATCTCTCCTCAGCCCTGTCACTGGCACTCTCTTTTACAGCTGTTTGACGTGAGCTTTGATGTGGCTTTGAGCATAAATCCATAATTTACATGTTCTCATTTCTAGCAAGATTCTTTACTGATCTGCCACGCATTCCTACAGATATTAAAAGAATAGCTATACAAAACATTCCTATTAAAAAACCCAGCTCCTTAAAGATTAAACGTTTGAAAACATAGTATTTTATTTGGAGTAAAATACAAGATACATACAAACAGGGACAGATGAACAAGTAGAATGCACTATTAGGCGACTGACAAACAAATGCAAGGCAGAGAAGTAGAAGACTCAAGAGAAGTAAGCTGTTTTCTGGTGAAGTTACATTAAGAAAGGAGATGAAAACATCTAAAATAACTTACTTCCCAAAAAAGCTGCTCCATTAACTTTCCTATGCGTATTTAGATTATCATCTCAATATTAAGAATACTGGCAAAATCAGAATCTGTCTTCTGATGTTCAAATTTACTTCAAATTAATTCAGGTGAAAAAGCACAACTTTATTTGAAAGGGTCTAGCACTTTGGTTATGAAGCATATTTATCTCACTGTCTAATGAACACCCTCTAGAAAAATGCTACTGACCACAGTTTGCTGAGCTATGACAGTGTGAAGTAACATTACAGAATCAGCGTGTTTCTTCTTTGTTCCTCCTACTCTTTACTTTCACTGATGCAATTTTTACATATAATGTGACTTCATAACTACATTAACTACACAAAAGTAACAACTTTTGTTTTGGTCAAGGAGTTTCCACCTTGAAGACATCAAAAACTCTAATGCACCTATTTTTGGTCTTTTTTTCCCCTTTTTTTAACAAAAATAAACTCCTTTGTTTGTAAGGAATGTTCTCAGTTCTTCAGCAAGGTCCTGTTTGCTATTTCTCAAGGAATGTCAATGGTTAACCATTAAAAACAGCACTGCAGAAACTAATACCTATAGATTTTAGGTTTACGAGGAAGTAAAGTAAGAGCTTCAGTGTGAAATTAGTATTAATAAAGAGTTATTTTGAACATTAGAAGCAAAGAATACACCATTCAAAACAAAAATTACTCAAAAATAATACCAGTCTACATTTTCTTTCCATGACAACTTCTGGTAGATAAGATCCTTTTTGGTATTTCAGTCCTCTGACTCATATCTGAGGATTAAAAAAGAATAAATAGAAAAATCATTAAAACAGACTAGAAAAGACCCCAAAGACATTTTCTCTCTAAAGAAAAGATGAAACCCAAGCAATAAATTACACCCAAGAGTGACACACTTCTGTCAAGGTTTACTGTATGACTTAAGCCACAGACAAATGCATTTACTTTTTAGACTATTTTCTGCTTTTAAAACTGGCCAGTTTACCAAATAGTAGAATGAAGGAATAACCTACCCACAAATCCAAACAATTGCCAAAGCATCTGGAACATCTCCCATCTGTATGTTTGTGTGTAGCACCTGAGGCCTTACCTACCACACTCATGAATATCCTCTATCATCTCCATACTAAATTCTCTCATTACTTGCTATATGACAGCTGCTGTTGCACACACCAGCCCTACCCACACCTAACATCCATTCAAAGGATTGGTTTGTCAAAAATCAGGGAATAGCCTATTAGTAGTTCTTTCTAAGGAAAATGTATAGACTGTTTCAGAGACAAAATGGGAGCAGAACATGGATCCAGAACAAGGATCTTGTTGGGACAGACAGGCCAGCACCACTTACTTGGAAAGTCTTCTGCGCAGATCCTTTATCTGTTCATTCTTCTTGGTGAGAATCTCTTTCATGTTGCGATAGGCAGCCGTTTGCTGAAATTTCTTCTCCAGTTCCTGCATAATAACAACATCAACATATTATTTACATATTATGAAGACTAGACCAAAATATTTTTTAAAGAAACCTACTTGCTTTTCCTCCTCAATTTTCACAATATCAGTAACTTACTCAAATTTAGATTAGGTCAGCTGGTAGATTCAAATGAGATTACTGGGACAGACACACAAACACCAATTTCATTTTCTAACAAAGTCAGGCTAAAATCTTCAGAAGACTGGGAATATGCTTTTCATTTAAAAATTTCTATCCAGACAAATGGTCAATTTTTTAATATTCATCTAGTTATGACCATGCAGATAATTGTGGGTTTGCTGTTTTATGTATGATGTGCTTTTCCACTGAAATAACAAAAATATAAGGGCAAAAGTGTGGCCTGGTAAACTCTGCATCCTGGAGTGAATGTTCGTTAAATTACTCATCAATTAAAATGTGAGTAAGGAATTAATCTTTACATTACAACAAAATGCTAACCTTTTCAGCTGTGGATAGCTGATCCTGAACCTTCAGTAAGTTATGTTTTGTTGTCACCAAGTCCTCTTCCAAGAATTTTTGGTTTGCAGTAGTGTCATTCAAAGTCTTCTCAAACTGGGATTTCAAAGCTGCCACTTTATTCTCCAGTTCAGTGATATCCTGGTTTGCATTATTCTTCAACAGAAGAAATATTTAAAATATGTCAAATTCAAGAGAAGAAATATTTAAAATTTTCAGTGCAAAATTCCACACAAAGCAGGTACATCTTCATTTTTAATAATTATGTTCATGTTACTCCTGTAAAACCTAAATGAGAAGTGCTTTAACTAAAAAAAAAGTTAGAGCAGGGACTGATTTACAACTTAAAAAATTGTTACAAAATGCTTTTTAAAGACGGCTGGAATGTCTTCTCTGCTAAGACGAGATTTCAAGTTCTTGTATTTCACTTCTTTAGGAATTAGTTAGGGACAGAGGATGAATCATGTAACAGGAAGTCATTTACCATACAGAAACAGTAAATTACACTTAATATCTGAATGTCTATGCTACAATGTATTTTTGAAACATTTCCAAAGCTGTTAGTGTAGAACAAGTAGGAAAGGCTGCAAGTGTTTAGGCTCACACTCTCAGTCAGGTACCAACATTGCACCATTCTCAGGTGTCTTACACAAAGAGGCTCCAAGTTGCTTGTGAAGCAACTTTCCTTTTTTCCTTACAAGAAGAAACAACACAAACTTTTCTGAACATCAGTTCTGGGTTTTGAAACATTATAACTGTGTAACTGTTCTATGGATTTTCATTTAAATAAAACCAAAAAAATCAAACACAAAACATTCTCAGGTTTTAAAACTCAGTTTCAAACTCAAAAGTATAATGACTCAGGATGAGGCTGAACCAGCAGCACCTTAAAAACAACAAAATCTAAAACCTAAGAAAGCCCTGTTCCTTCTTCTATCTGGAACTTAAGACTTTAGAATAGGAAACCACTTGATAGTAATAACTGTACAGAAGAAATGCTTATTTTGAATTCTGAGACAGAGTCCAAGGCTGCAATGTTGAAAAGCACTACATACATTTAGTATGTTTTAGTTGTTATTTTCTAACTGTGACGTAAGTCAATTATGCAAAAATTCTAAATCCTCAAATTAAACTGATCCAACAGAGCGGTTACTCCCAGTTACTGCTGGGAGTTACTCCCAGTAACAGTTACTTTGACTCACACTTTGTGTGTGGAGCTATCTATTAACTATTAATTTTAAAAAAAACCAGTCTGATGAGTTGGTCCTTAAGAATCAATTGTGGTTTGGCAGTCATTTATTTGTTCAAAGAGTTTGAAATCTACTGCTTTATGAGCAACTGGGAGAAAGCGACAGATTACAGAGAGCAAATTAGGACATGAAAGCTGAAGATACTCAGCCACCCTGACACTGAGGCCAATTCATGTTTAACCAGAAAAGCAGGATGAGATTTGGTTCCTATCTTTTAACACTACAAACAGTATTATCCAGGATTTAACACACCCCTTTAATAGTTTAAACCGTTAATAATTTAAAGTTTAACAAAACAGAGAAAGAAAATATTTGCCATGACTGATTAATGGAGTTCCCTATTAAAAATATTATTTAATAAAATTTTGAAAGTTATTAAGTAAACTTTTAACATATTAAGAAAACCAAGTACATACCATAAACCAGGTAGAAAGCAAAATAAAAAGAAATCAGGATTAAAATATGAAAATTAAAATAGAAATGTTTTATTATCTTGAACCTTACTTCCAAATCTGTACATACTGCAGGAATTTTAAAGTCAATTACTCAAAATAATGGGATTAAAGTGTTCTAATTTTGTTGAAAGCCTGAACTGAAATGTTTTAAATTTAAGAAACAATTACACATGAACAAACTTCAGAAAATTCAAATTATTGACAAATAAACGGAGATACTTAGAAAAATACTAAGGTGACCTGAACAGATTTATTTGTGTCAACATGACTTGAGGCTTCCTACATTTTTTTTGGCAGCAGCAACTCACCATGTTGGAGTTCTCATTTATAAAACAGATTAAGAACTTCAAGTAATAAAAATAAATGGTGAAACATTTTTAACAGTATGCTGATATAGGGAGAACTACAAAAAAAATCAAACAAGCAGCAAGTCTGGCTTGTTCATGTGAACATCAAGTGACAAATGTGTAAAAGATTTAGTGTTTTATTGTTGCTCTAAAAACCAGGTTAGGTATCATTCTTTCACTAGCAAACACGAAGAAACAAACAGACATAGATTTGTGTCTGTTAATACAAATATCAGCCCTGGGAATATGAATTCTGGAATACTACTTCCTGATAGTTCTGAATACATGTCATAACATCAACTAATGTTATGGATTATTTGCTGAAAAACAGACCAGAGGGAACAGACGATGTCAGCAGGAACAACACTAACTCAAACTCTTACCAGAAAAGAACTTGCCAGAAAAGAAACTCTTGCCAAAAACTCTTGCCAGAAAAGAAACACACCATACAGACCAACATTTTGGATGTATTGGCAACAGTTGTGTTAAATGAGACCAGATGGATATCTTAATTATATTTACCTTCTGATCTCCTTGGATCATCTGTAAATCCCTCAGTGACTTCTCCAGCTTGGACTTCTCATCTAGGGCAGCTGTAGCCTGCAATAGATTGAAAATTTAAAACCTCAGACACATATTTTAACTGAAAACATAAGAATAATAACCATGGGATTCTTATTTAGATATTTTAAAATATGTACGCAAGCATTAAGTATCCAAGCTTTCAGGGAATTTACCTGTGTTTCTATGGTCCTGAGTCTGGTCTTCAATTTTTCATTTTCTTCTTGGAGATAAGCAACTGTCTTTGGGTTGAAGAACAAGAAAATGGTTGTGAACACCCTTGTGCCATTTCGGATTTTCCAAGTATTTCAGGGAAGAAAATACATTTCATATCTTAGGAAAGCAAAGGCGATCCTAAATGCTTATAAAAATGGCTTTCACAAGAAATCACTAATTCATTAATTTATTGTGGTTTTTTGCCTCAGTGAGAAAGCAATTTCAGTTTCCAATTCTACTGTAACATAGAGGGCCATTCACTTAAACACGTGCTTTACTGCATTGAGATTATTGAGATCAGCATCTTGCTAGGATCAAGATTAAAGATTAAAAATTGCATGTTCAGAGATGCAAATCTCATTGTTGCTCATTGTTCATATTTTCAATCAACAGGCAAGTAAGAATTTATGCACAGTTCCTTTTCAATAGAGACAAATACCAGGTTACTGCATATCCTGTTCTATGTCACAGGAAATAACCACGTTTTATCAGTCAGAGTAAATTCACCATATGAACTTTGAA
Organism: Machaerirhynchus nigripectus; assembly: GCA_013397975.1. Taxonomy (NCBI): domain Eukaryota; kingdom Metazoa; phylum Chordata; class Aves; order Passeriformes; family Dicruridae; genus Machaerirhynchus; species Machaerirhynchus nigripectus. The sequence goes on along the minus strand of VZRQ01010288.1, from coordinate 179,431 downwards.
TGATTTGGGGGGGGAAAAAGGACAAAAGATGTACATATTCAACAAAAACTGTTATGGTTTTGGAATTATTTTTGAAAGAGAACTACATTAATCTATAAGCAAAACATCAGTCTGAATTCTTGAATGCTTTAATTATCATAGTGAGTAACAACAATTTGATACAGACATTGTACTCAACACATCATTTTGGGAATGCAGGACAGAAGACAGAAAATAGAACTTGCTAATTATCTTGATTGCCCAAAACTTAAAAGGTACTGTAAGAAGTGTGGCATTTTAGACAAGTTCAGTTGAATGAAATGAGTACAATACCTAATAAAAACTATTGATAATATTAAGTACTGGAAAGTGTTTTGTAATTCTGAAAATGTTTAGCAAGTGAGAAATCAGATGTTTTCAAAACCAGTAAATTCCAAATTCCTTGAGTGCCTGATTCTTGAGGAGGAATTTAACCAGCTTACAACACAAAAAAAACCTGGATGTAATAAGATTGACTTCAAGTGATATAGAAAGTGTTCAATAACCTAAAAGTTTCAGACAGCTACATATTTTAATTTACTTCTTTGTTGACGCACCAGTTAGCTGCATGGAACTAATTTACTATTTTACTCCATTAAATGGGAAAATAAATTATTACAAAGGCCAAAATGTCTTTGCAAAAGAAGGGTCAATATTGTGATATATGTTAGAGACCATAACTGCACAATAGATTTCTGATGCTTTACAATAGTTACTAATTTATTAGCATTTTACTTTACATCCTGGGGTATATTACCATGGTGTCTGTATAGTGACAGACACATTATACAAATGTTACTGTACAGCTATTCAGTTCATCTGCATAAGCAGAATGATCACTGACCACAACTGCATGAACAGCCAAGTTCTTACCTTGTTTAGCAGCTCTGACCCACCTTCATTTAATGGAGCCAGTTTTGGTTTAATGGGATCTGCAGTGGACTAAAGAAATGATAAAGGTGAAAAAATTAAATTATACAGATTTCTAGGAGGAAGAAAAGTACTCCTGTAGTCTGTCAGTCAATTGACAGCTGACAGTCAATTCAGCTTTCTTTTTGTAAAGCAAATGAACAACCTTTTATTTCAAGTTAATTTTTTACTGCTTCCTTGGCTCCTAAGTTATGGACTTCACTTTAAGCTTAAGTTAAACAAAGATCCTGCATAGAGACATAAAAGTATTGCAAACATGGTTCTACAGAAGACTGACAATCCTGCAGCAACCAAAAGACAAAGGAGTAAGGAGAAGATAATATTTGAGTGATTGTAAGAGTAAAAAGTATTTACAAAGCTGCAAATAATTTTCTCATTTAAGTATTAAAAATAATATATATTAACTAAATATACCTTTATGCTACAATCTAAATAAGGTGCAACCATATTCACGCAAGACAAGCTAGAGTGATATCTGTACTGTGCAATCTTCTCAGCCCTTGGGTTCATGCTGGGGTAAGTCAATGTCCCAGTCTTACCCCAGGTGCCAGGGGAAGGGAACCCAGGAGCAGATGCTTCAACACATCCCTGGTCTGGCTGACCTTGGGATGAGGTGTGTAAGGCATGCCCCACAAGTGCAGAATCTGCACTCTGGAAATAGCCAAGGCAATTCAGAGTGAGCCTTGGTGCTGAAATGCAAAATGTGACTTTTTAGACAGTTTCAAAGACTGTTTTGAAAAAAAGGATGGGATTTTGGTTTTTGTTTTCTCTTCAGCACAAAGAGTCAATACTGAGCATTTTAAACATCTGTCATGACTCCACATGACATTTGATTATGATTTGATTAAAATAAAATTCTACCTTTTTGTTTGAAGATGTATATTCTGACTTCTCAAATTCAGCAACCTGGTCCAATAATTCTCTTGAAAAAAAAAAAAAAAGATGCATTTATTTACCAAGGAAAAATAAAAGGAGGCATTTATTTACTAAGACCTATGCTATGAAACACATTTCACCAGGCTGGTGCTATGCCTTTTATTGGATATAAAATTCTTGTTGTAAGTACAGGATGAAGTCCTACACAAATACCATAAACACACCAGATCATGTAAGGTAATGGTATGATACATGCATTAGAATAGACTTAGCATCCTTAATTGAAATATAATCCAATCAGACAACAAAAGCTTTTTAATCGAGTTCAAACACCTGCTCTTAACTAATTAATTAAATAAAGAATATTACCAATAAAACATCTTGCTGACAAGTTTGAAATTATTTTATATCCTGCTATTTTATAGATGGAAACATTGAAAGCTAACCTATCATTGATACAATAGTAAAAGAATAGGTTTCTGTGGTTAGGAAAAGAATGCAAATAGTCAACACTTTGCAGTTTTCTTATTGTTGCAAGTATAGCCCAACAGATGTTACCGATTCTCCAAGTCAGAAACATCTGTCTGTAACTTGAGGTACCACTTCTCAGCCTGCGAAAAGAGCTGCCGCAGAAGTAAAACGTTGGTGTAAGTTGTGTTTATGAGCTCTGACTCCACTTCACTGTGCACGACACTCTGCAGTCCATCCAGCATGTCTATCACCTCGTCAACGGTGAAGGTCTCTTCAACAAGTCTAAACAGAGCGGCCAAGATGAGTCAGGTATGATAAAGGTTACAATTCTGCATTGTTATTGACGCCTTTTCCTGGTCTTAAAATCAAGAGGCGAACACGGTTAGAAGGGGAAAAGGGTATTACCTTGGTATTTATTGTAAGGATCCTTAGGTGCACCACGACCAGGTCGAATACACCTCCATGCACCCCCGCAATGGCCACCGCAATCCCCCTCCTCTATATCTGGTCTTACATTCTAGGTCTTACTAATTAGCATATCTATCAAAAATTCCCCAATGAGAGGCTCGAATGAGCCCCCCTTCCCAACGAAACTTCCCCTGGATGGTTCTATCTTAATTTACAAAATGTGTTCTGGAGAGCACCTTGGGGTCTGGGCACACTGGCATCCTAACTACAAAGCCTCTAAAATGTTTAGTCTCTTAGCTTAACAAACAAGTCCAAGAATGTAGGCAAAAAGCACCAAGAATACAGAAGTTGCAAAAAGGTATATCAGGGGTATAAAAGAAAAGACAAAAATCATCATGGCATCATTATGAGATCCCATTACAAAGGTACTACTCATATAATGCAGTATCTCCTAAAAACATCCACTGCCAGTAGTTATTAGATGACCACAGAACTACTTATTGGTTATTGTATTTGAATTTTCTCTTTAAACCATTAAAATCACAAATATGAACTCAGCTACAGCCTTGCATCCAACTTAGACATCAGAAGCAAGATATAAAGCAATGCCATGCTGTCAATATCTGTGTTAATTCCTAAGAATTTGAACAACTTGGGTTTAAAAGCATTTGACTTGTAACTTCTGAAAAATACAAGAACATACAAACCTAAACGGAGAAAAGTCGCCCCACAAGGTATTCAAACCTGTCATTGCTGCTAGCATATTTTGCTTTATTCTTGCTCATAACCACCCCACACAGTACCTGCTGTCCTTGAGGTCCTGAAAACAAGAGTCCACTGTTTTGAGACACATGCCACGCTTGAAACGGGCGAAGCGCATGTAGCTGACCACTTCATTCTGGTGGTGCTCATTAACGCCCAGCTCTGCCTGCGGAGGAGGATACAAGCACAAAGACAAATATAAGTAAAAAGGAGAATAACTACTGTGAATACTTGCCTTCTAGCTAGTTTCTGTGATTGCTTTCACAGAGTTAGCAGGCTAACTAGCATGGTAAAAAACAACCGTATTTTCCTATGTCTAATCCCTATACACCTCTCATAAGTGGGTTAGAAAGCTCCAGTACTTGGAAGCAAGGGCTCAAGTAGCCTCAAAAAAAGTCATACAAAATCAGAGACAGAGGCAATCAGAGGATCAGAACCAGGACTGTACCAGAGAGGAAGCTCTTGGATAAATGTGTCTTGGTATTACATTACACATGCATAATGTAGCTGAATGATGTATCTTTCATAGATGTACTAACAATAAACCCAGAAGAAAGTATCTTATGTTTGTTACTTTTTATGTAAACTCTTGAGACTTCTCATAGAATCATAGAATCACAGAATGTTTGTGTTGAAAGGGACCATAAAGATTATCCAGTTCCAACCCCCTGCCATGGGTGGGGACACCTCCCATTAGACCAGGTTGCTCAGAGCCCCATCCAACCTGGCTTTGAACACTGCCAGGGATGGGGCATCCACAATTTCCCTAGACGACCTGTTCCAGTGCCTCACCACCCTCACAATAAAGAACGTTCTCTGTATATCTAAACCTACTCTCTTCCAATTAGTGCCCACTACTCCTTGTCCTATCACTGCAGTTCCTGCTGAAGAGTCCCTCTCTGGCTTCCTTGAAGCCTTTCTCCAGATACTGGGAGGCTGCTATGAGGTCTCCACACAACCTTCTCCAGGCTAAACAACCCCAACCTGTCTGTCTTTGTAGAGGAGGTGCTCCAGTCCTCTTGTCAGCTTTATGGCCCTCCTGTGGACTTGTTCCAACACTTACATGTCCTTCTTATGTTGGGAACACCAGAACTGTATGCAGCACTCCAGATGGGATCTCATGAGAGCAGAGGGGGAATCACTTCCCTTGACCTGCTGGCCATGCTGTTTTTGATGAAGAAGGAGATCTTAATCTTTATGTGAATTTGTTTCTCAAAAGCCTATTGCCCAGAAACAAATATTGCCAGGGCAAATGAAGAAGGAAGTAGTTTTAGATCTAAGTAGCCCTTTTATGTGTGCCTCTATTTCAAAAGAACAATTGGCATGGGCAATCACATCAGAATAACCACTGCTCATGCAGGTAGCATGAGTGACAAGGAGGCACAACAGGGCATGAGTGGGAGTTGATCACGACAGTCCCTGGAGAGCTGGTGCAAAGGCAGGTCCATCTCATTTACTCCAATGTACTTTATAAGGATGGCAGATGCTGGGGAGGGACAGCAATGTAGTAACTCAGACAAAACAGTTCATCTGATCACCTTGTCCTTAGTAAACAACCTGTGCTGGGAAGCTCCAGTGACAGTGCAATCCTGGGATACCTGGATGAAAAATCAATACTCTGGAAACTAAATGCAGCCGAGGACACAGTACCAGCAGTAAATAAAACCAGCTCTCATAGTGTGGCTGCAAGCCCAGTGTTGCTCACAAAGTCCCACATATTGCAGATGAGGGATCAAATGGGAGGCTAAATTAATGTTCTCTTTGCTGTTGCTGGTGGGTTTTTTTAGTTGAAAAGCTTCTACCCATTAAAGACAGAAAGGAAATTAAACTAGTAAACAAACACATAAGCACTCGTGATCTCCGAGTCAGCCACGCTGATACGCAGATAAACCACCGGGCCACCGGATCCCGCAAAAACCCCAAGCCCTGGGAATCTCCGCAGGGACGGCAGGGTGCCCAGGAGGGTAGGTGGCGGCCACAGCTGCTCCGAGCGGCTCCCGCATGACGACAAGCCGCACCCCTGCCCCGCCTGGGGGCCGGCCGCCCGACGCGGAGCACCTCCGTGCCGGGATCCCGGGATGAAGGAGGAATGCCGGGCGGCGGCTCCCTCCTGCTACTCACCATGGCGGCCGCTCCGCCGGCGCTCGGACGGCTGCGGGCCCAGCGTTGCCATGGAGACCGAAGCCTCGCGAGCGCCCTTCGCGCGCTCCGATTGGCGGCGGCGCGCCCATGTGACCCGCGCGCCGTGGAAGCGGATAAAGGAGCTGTTTTATTTTACTTTACCTTTGGATTTCGTGCGTGCTCAGGTGCAATTTGGAAAACTCTACTGTGCAGCAGTGAGCTGCTGAAGCAGTAGGGGCAGTTAGGCGCTATGGGCAATAGCCCACGTTTATTTACACCACCCAAGATTTTTTTCCAAAGGCTTTTTCACGAAGCACGGATTTTGCAAAGCATTAGCATGTCAGCACGACAGCACAGAATCAGAGAATGGTTTGGGTTGACAGGGAACTTAAAGATCATCTAGTCCCTCCCCCCTTCCATGGGCAGGGGCACCTCCCACTAGACCAGGTTACTCAAAGCGCCATCCAACCCGGCTCTGAACACTCCCAGGAATGGGGCATCCACAACTTCTCTGGGCAACCTGTTCAGTGCCTCATCACCCTCACAGTGAAGAATGCTTTCCTAATAACTAATCTAAACCTACTGTCTTTCAGTTTAAACTTGTTCTCCCTTGTCCTGTCACTAAAAGCACTTGTAGGCTCCCTTCAGGTACTGGAAGGCCATAATTAGGCCACCCTAAAGTCTTCCCCAGGCTGAGTAATCCCAATTTTCTCAGCCTTTCCTCATAGGAGAGGTGCTCCATCCCTCTAATCATCTTGGTGGCCCTCCTCTGAACTCACCCTAACAGGTCTATGTCATTCCCGTGCTGGAGATCGCAGAGCTGGATGCAGTACTCCAGGTGGGGTAACTGTCACCAGAGTCTTTCACCTGGGTCAGCCAAAAAGTTTATAAAATGTGGAAAAATAACCTTGCATCCATCAGCTGACTGTATGGAAAAAGTCTAACCAGTTGCAGGTGGCCCAGCTGTAGTGTATCCTGATTGCACCTAAGGAGAGGATGAAAGTAATGCTGACAGAGCTTGGGATTTTCCAGTGTAAGTAAAAGGCACGCTGAAATTACAGATTTTGTTCATTAATTATCCTCAAGGCCTGCAGAAGGAGACCATATCTGTCACAGCAGAGATGCAACAGTAGTGAGCCACAGACAGAGTGACTCTGAGCCACAGATCATTGACTCTGTCCCATTACAAACAGGAAGAAGGGATGTAATGGCCTTCTCCCATGACACCAGTGGCCACTTCAAAAGCCGGCATCACCTTCCATATCTAGACAAGAGGTGAAAGCAGAGCACTGGAATGACACAGCTAAATGACTAATGGACCGGGAAGCAGCAAGCTGGGAAAAGGCCGTTTGGAACACACACAGGCAGGAGGGCTGCTGCACTTGGGCAGCTGTTTCCACCCAGGCACCTTCCAGAGCTGAGTGGCCCCAAGGGAAAACCTTCTTTCACAGTTTGAGAGGGGAAAATGGGATCCATTGCAATTTGCATTACTCAACATTGTATTTGTCTTCCTGACTACAGCCTGCAGTGCATTTTCATTAACTACTGGCCCTAAAAGCAGCAGTGACCAATTTAGGACTAATGGACGATTTTGAGTAAGCAGCTGTATGAGTGGCAAATCTAACCTAATTTCTATTTACTTTAGACACAATCAGGAACAAGTGACAAAATTCCATCAAAATCATCTGGATCAACTCTTGAGACAGATAAAGCCTGACTCCTTCCAAATCTGTTTCGGTAAACACAAGTCACAGGTACAGTCTACATTCAACACAAGAGACTCAAGACAAGTTTACAGGAGGCCCTGGAGTATGCCCTCAGAGAAGGGCATCCAGGTCTGTCCTGAGAACTGCAAACAACATCCATGTGGCAATCAAGGGAATGCAGAAAGACAGACCATATGCACAAAAGGTTGTTCCTGAGCATAAGCAGCTCTACAGTAGTTGAAGCTGGCCTAAAAGACCTGGCAGGAGCTGTGCTATGCCTTGTTAGCTTGCACCTTTCTGTCCTCTACTCCACCACATGGTATATGCTGGCAGCATCACTTCTTCAGTTTCCTCAGCAAGCTGTGCAGAAAAAGCTGTTACCAACACACAGCAGGAAACTCAAGTATTGCCTCGAGTGATGTTGACTGACAACTTTTATGGGGATTTTGTATAGCCCATCTAAAGTACTCATGGCATCAGAAACAGTGTTGGAATTTGGTTGGGCCAAAACACGTTCAAAACCATCAGTTTCTCTCATTCCTTTTCTTCCACAGTTCCCAGTTACGGAGCTTGGGATGACTGTGCATGAATGGAATTATTGAGTGTTCAGCACCCAGAGTGCTTACCTTGGCTGCTTCTGCACACTTGTTAGCGAAGACACCCCAGTGAAATGAAGATCGCAGAGCTAGAAGTGCATTATTTTTAACAGAAGTATTCAAGAGAGCAATCCCTGAATGGCCATGGTGTAACAAGAAAGAACAGCGCAAAATACTGAGCAGATGAACCTGCTTTTCACTGATACCTTTGCCCCTACACTTCTTCCAATGCAGGGGCCAAGGGCAAATGAGATGCTGGGAAAAGATGAAGCCAACAACAGGTGCCGTCACACAGGATCAGACTAAAAAGCATTTTGTTTCCTTTTCTGACTACAGCAATAACCAGGAGTAAGAAAAGGAATAGAATGAGAGACATGTGTATCCTGTATGGTTTGAGCCTTCACTACCATTTACCCTGCCCACGGAATGGACCGGCAGCTTTCTGAGCTGCCAGCTAAACCCAAACTGCAGTGGCTGATCATCATTCTGGAATATATCTCCTTTCAATTTCTCTAGCCCACCTTCAAATATATTTGTTGTCTGTCTTGACAACCACTGTGGGAATGTACCATATGCTCATTATTTCTTTTTGTTTAAGCCTTCAATCCGTTCCAGTCAGTGTTGTCTGGCTTTAGCTGTCTCCTGTGCTTAGTACTACATCAGTCTTGAAAAGGAGAAAATGAGATAACAGACCGTCCATGTCACATCTGCAGTGTGCATTCGGTTGTGATAAGGGTTTTTGTGCTTGCTGTTGCCAACCTCCAGATCTTCCACAACGGACACCAGGACAGAAATGGGTTTCTGAGGAAAACAGCACAGAATTACAACCACAATTATCACCTCTCATGGCTAGTATTTGGACGGGGAAGCATTTGGATCAGGGGCCCCAAGGAGCAGTGTCTACTTCACAAATAATTAACTGCTGCACCTGGGGTCTCAAGCTTCTCTCTGCTTCCCTCACAACCCACTGGAGCATATCTCTGCTTTACTACTCACAATCGATATTTTCTGAGGAAACAATTCTGACCAGTTATTTTCTTCAAACATGTCTCATCCAACCTGAAGAAGCAGGAGTTGGATGTCTGCAAACCCTTCCAGCCAAAGTGAGCAGGGATCCCGGGGCAGTGGAAATGTCAACAGTGGTCAGGACAAGAGAGTATTTGTGTGGGGAGTACAGTCAGGATTTGAGAGCAGTGTTTCTGTCATCCAGATCTAAGCCTCTTTACAGTTGCAGGAGAAGATACATTGCATTTGTGTCTGCAAACCTCCCTAACAATCCAAGCTTGCCTTTTTTGCTTGCATACTTGAGAGTCATATGTGTCATAAGAATGACACCATCATTCCCACAGGATCAAATGCAGTATTTTTCATGGGGAAGCCTGTTTGAAACACTGCCTCCTACATCATGGTGCCCTAATGCAACTAAGAGTACAATTCAAATTACATTTGGTGCTGTTGACTGAAAAAAAATAGATTATTTTAACTTTCTAGGGGAATTACTACATTTATTTTGGATAAGAACTTTAAAGAAAACCTACTGCAAATACGCTGTGAGATTGCTGTCTAGAAGAAATTAGATACAAACCTCAGATCTATGCCAGGGTTTCATTTATGCTTTTCTTCAACAGAAATCAAAGGACATTTATTTTTTATTCACATGCTTGTCTCCACAAATTCAGAGCTTTGTTCTTTAGGAAGCTGGGCTATACCTAACAAATAGCGGGGAGATATCAGTTACCATGGGCACTGCTTAGCGCTGCTGCTGCTTCCAGGCACAAACTATTATAATGCCCAGGGAAAGGTTATCCATCTCTAGAAGTCTCACTGCACATAAGCTGAGAACTCTGCATTATTGCTATGACTTGAAGAATGACTAACAAATTACAATTACTATGGTAATGGTATCATAGCTGGTGGTTCTTAAGCGAAGTCTCTGAGTAATAGAAGAACTGTAGGGCTGAGTTTTTGTTGCTATTAGTTAGCTATGCATGGAGAAAGAAAATTCCCTTAGGGAAATTCTGAGACTTTTCAGAGAGCTGTTTCATAGCAGCTCTCACTTGCCTTTCTTTCTCATAAATACACACAGTGTGAACTGAGAAAACAACATAGATGATGTCAACTAGTTCGTCTTCCTAGACCAGACTGATGTTGTCAGTTCAACATTTTTATTGCTTTAGCAGGAAAGAGAATTTCAAACAGAAAAAAAAATTCTAATAATTCAGAGAAGCCATAAACCGCCATTATCCAGTAGTATCACTGAAATGCCTCTATAATGCATAATCCATAACAGTAAGAGGGATGCCAGACTGCACTTTCCTGAATGAACTGAGAATGAACTGTAAACACTCACATGCATCTTTTGGGGGGTATCACGTTACTGCAGGAGATAATGGCCAATATTGCAAGCATTTTTTTCTTTTGGGAAATTATACTAAACTGTCAGTTACAGGCTAATACTAATAAGAAACCATTCTTTTGCCAAAGAGATTGCTCCTTGTAGCTTATCCTGTGTTCCCTGCAGTATACTTTTTCTATAACAGCACTTCTGTTGAATCTGAAAAACAATATACGATTACATGCTGTACTGTTATAATTTGAGCCCCTGGGTACTTTGTTAGTGATGAGATTTTCTTTAAGCATTATTGTGTCACACTATAGTTCTTTCAAAAAGATTATCTTCCTCCAATTTCCACAGAGAATCTTAATTATTAAGAGTATAGCCTCTACCAAGAGCTGTTGACTGAAGCTGTCAGAATTGAATCATAACAAAGGTAAAAGAGGGAGCATGGTGTGAGTGCACTAAGATATACTTTTTAAACTTTTTTTTTCTCTCACACTACATTTGCTCGTGCTCTTGAACAAGTCTTTGAACTGCCTTCTCTCTAGGGTATACTAAGACATGTTTATAGAATCACAGAATCATCATCAAGGTTGAAAGAGACCTTTAAGATCATCCAGTCCGGGTGTCCATCCAGCACGGCTGCTGTAACACCTAAATCACATCACCCAGAACCAGAGGCCTCGTAAACACCCCAGCGATGGTGGCTCCACCACCTCCCTGGGCAGCCTATTCCAACGCCTGACCACCCTAACAGTGAAATTTTTTTCTAATATGTAATCTCAATCTCATTTTAGGGCCATTTCCTGTTGTCCTCTCACTGCAGGCCCGGTAGAAGAGACCGGCCCCCACCTGGCCACAGCCTCCTTTCAGGTACTTGTAGAGAGCGATGAGGTGCCCCCTCAGCCTCCTCTTGTTGGAGGTTTACCTGAGGGAAGAAGCCTTACCTTGATTTTTTCCTCAGTTTTAACCTTCAGTAACCAACCTGACTAAACTGTACTGAAACAACCCTCAGGCTCCTTTCTGGGCTGCCATTAAACTGTACGACCTGGACTCACCGATC
>VZRQ01010288.1:152962-167760 GCA_013397975.1 Machaerirhynchus nigripectus | reverse complement strand
TCCCGCCGGGAGAGAGGCGGAGCGAGGGCCGGCGGGGGGAGCTCCCGGGAATGAGGGGCGACGGCGCACACCGTGGCACCGTATCTCTTTCGAGTCGTGCGTTCTTAATGCGTTCAGACAGAGAATTTGAGGGAAAAACCCCACATGGTGTTTTAATCTACCTTCCTCTCTCCCTGCCGGCCCAGAATTGAGTGCTCAGAGGTACATCCTGTACCAAACAGCCCCAGGGTAACAAGCCCACTCTGGATTTAAGTTTTCTTTGCCTCTCTCTTCCCTGCTTTCGTAAATGCTTGACTGCTTCGTGTGGTCTGTAAGTTAGAAAGGTTTTTGTCATGTATTTCGTAGCTGTTTTATGCTCTAAATGTTTTAATTCTTTTTTAACCCTTGAAGCCAGAGATGTGGTTGCCCAGCTGGGCTGCCCACACAGTTGCTTTGCTGTGACAAGAGCAGGTAGACAATGTTGGATTTCCAGCGAGTCTTTTTCCGTAGTGAGATCTTGGCCTGTATAAAAATAATTGCCAAGACACTAATGAATGTGGTGGTTATTGTTATACAAGAGTAGGTCTGACATAAACACATTCCATACAAGGTAGCTGAGAATTAAATTATAGCTTCAGCAAAAATCCAAGCGCAGTTCCTCAGAGACTAAGGTGCAATAACTCAATTTCTGAAAGATGTTCATGGTTTTCTAATGCATCCTTTCTTCTCAGGGTGTCTGGGGGCTGTTCGCATATGGATGTTCACAGGATCAGTTCCTGTGCAGTAATTAGATCATCTGGATTGTGAGGTTTGTGATGTTTATCAGGCACTTTCTTGTCAAACACTGTTCAAAGGTGAGCCTTAGTTGGGTATCTATAGGATATTTTTGCCCTCTCCTTGTCATTGGCCTCTTGGAAAAGACCTTCTTTTTCTGGAGTGTGTATTTATTTTCTTTCTCATTACGCAGTGTTCATGCAAGGAAAAAAAATGAACAAAAAACCCAAACAAACCCCCAAACTTATAATTAGTAGCAGTGAATTTTATTTTGTTGCCAGTAAAATGTTTGTAGAAGTACATTTTGAGGTGTTGTCAAAAATTAGGTCGGAATACCTCTGAACTGAAGTTTTCTTTATCTCAAGAAATGACCTGGAGGAGCTGGAGAGGAAGGCAGTTTGGGAAGGGGACAGGGTAGCTGAGTCACAGGGAGAAGAACTGCAGGAATAGAATGGCAGTCAGTAGAACCACAACCAGCAAGGCTGCCTAAGGGAAAACTAAACAGAAATCGAATTTTAAACGTGTCCTACCTCTGACTTGGCATATTTTTTACTGAACTATAGAAAACATTTCCTAAAAGAACTGGAGGCAAGGAGCTGCACAGCTACAGCCTAATGAGTTTGACATCAGTAGTACGCAAGACTCTAGAGAATTTTTGAAGGAAAGAATTAATTAACAACATGAAACTAAGTAGACTGAGTCCTACGTGCATTTGCTAAAGATAAATCATGCCTGACTGACCTGCATCTTTTGCAAGAATAAGTGATTGAATTCCTTTCTCTGTGAAAGAAATGGAGTAGCTCTAATCTGCTGGGAACTTGATAATGGATCACATTTATTTTTAAGGTAGAGATACAGGAGAACTAGTGCAAGAGCTGGTACTTGGGTATAGAGTAGTATGAAGGAGAGGAAGCAGAATCAGATTTGAGTCAGAAGAGGAACTATTGGTTTGAAAGGTACTTGCAAGAAGTGTTTCTCAAGATTGAAAGTGGTGCTGGAGTATTGTTTACACCATCAAATTGGAACTATGATAAGCAAATTGAGGAATCAGTGTTTCAAAGGAGAACTGGAAAGTCATGCAAGAGCTGGACAATAAGGAATGATGGATTGATAGAAATGGGGTGCATTATGAAGCTGTGCAATAGAAATGAATAATAACTGTAAGCTTGGGAATTGACACGAGGAAACGTCTGGAAGAGAAATGAGACCACATGTGATCAAGGCTAAGTCACCAAAGCACTGTGATTTGGGGGCAAGAATGATGAATGTAATCCTATCGTGTGATGTCTATCGATGCATATAAATTCTGATCCGCTTTTCAGAAAAATTGATTTGGTATCTCACTTCCAGAATTGGATGAGATAGTCCCTGGGCAGTCTGTATTCAAGGAGAATGTAGAAGAGCTTCCCTAGACAGGCTAACAAAGTAGATTTTGAGGCTGTATTCACCTCTGTAAGTACAGGAACATTCTTCCCTTTTTCTCTCCTGCCTTTTCACAGCTGGAAAGTAGAGGCAGTTGTGTGGTAAGCGGAAATGGGGAACTGAGGTGACCAAAAAGAAAGCCTTGTTTTGGTGGGTTGCTTTTGAGAGAATTGTTTCACAGGTTCTGTTTGCCAGGTGGACAGCTGCAGAGAACAGATGCACGGGCACAAGGAGAAAACCAGTGAGGGTGAATCGCCTCTCTTGACCTGCTGGCCACATTCCTTTTGACGCAGCCCAGGATGTGGTTGGCTTCCTGGGCTGCAAGTGCGCATTGCCAACTCCTGGTGCGTTTTTAATCAACCATCACCCCCAAATCCTTCTCTGCAGGGCTGCTCTCAATGACCTTTAAAGTAATGATAATGACCTTTGAAGTATTCATTGAAACACTGCATTACATGTAACTGTATTGCAAGAAACTGTTGGAAAGCTAAATATGAGGAGGAAAAAACGGCCATTTAATCTAAATGAGTGTTGGTACAAGAACCAGTGGATATGAACTGTCTGAGGATGTGCTGCATACCTGAAGCTGTGAAGTGCAGAAAAGCAAAGGTCTACAGCAGTGCTCAAGTGGACGTCACTCAGAGGGAATTTGGAAAGCTTGAGAGATCATAGAGCTAGGCTGCCTGTCCTAACAGGAATCAACCTAGTTTGCCTGAGAAGGCTCCTTCTGGTTTCTGTTCCCACCACTTTTCTCTGTAGTCTTAATAGGAAATGCATGTGGAGTTAGGATTTTCTATGGATTTGTTGTTGCTAGGTTCCTTCATTAGCTGCCTTTGCTTCTGAAGCTTCATCACTTGAAATGTACAGCTCTTCCGGCTGATTAACTTATAGGATGAGAAATGTGTAACATGCAAAATACTTTGATGTGCAGTTTGGAAATGTATAGGAATATCTTTTTCTTTCACAGACTTGAAAAACAATCCATATGCATTCATTTTTGAAAGAGAAGGAGAGTCAGAGAATCTCTGTGTGCCTTTGGATTGGGAATATGAGTGCCACAGTTGTTCCTCATGCTCCTTCCAAGGGCTGACTGTTTAACTGGGGGTCTTTTTGCTGGAATATAAGAGACAAAGTGAAGTTTTGCCATATGTACATTGTTTAGTCTGGGGATCCAGTTTCCCAGGCAATTGTTAAAAGCTTGGCAGTTGCCACTCTCTATCATGAAGGCTTTGTGTTATCTGAAAACTAAAGCAGTAAAAACTGTTGACACATTGGGAGGAGTTTTCTCTAGCAAGAATGGAGTAAACTTTTGGAGAACCTGCAGGCATTTGTTTGTGTCCGTGGGCAGATTGCCTTCCTGTTTCTCTGGGCCTCTTAGTTACTGAGTTGAACTGTGAATCCGAGGAGATATGCAAAAAGTGCTGGTTGCTGTCTCTTTTTGTTAAGGATTAGAGGTAGTTACGGCAGAGTGTCCAGAGAATGGGAGGAGAAACTTGGTTGGAAACTAGGTCCACCTAGTATTTGACACAATTTCAACAGGCCCATTAAGGAAGGGAATGGCAATTGGCAGGAAGCAGGCATGGTCACTGGTTTCTTGGCTTTGTGCATGCTGGCTGACTTATTATGGGAACCCTCCTCAGTGAGTCATTAGATAGTAAATGTCCCGCAGTGGGAGTGGGCAGAAATCATGGGCAGTATGCATTCAATCATGATTTTCATGCACTGAAATGAAATGAAAATCATTAAAAATTCCTTTTTCAATCCCTATTTGCTATGGATAAGAGGAGTAGCTTCAGGAAAAAGTAACAGCAAACACAGTGTAGTAGCACAAACTCCCATTAATGTAACACACACAATTTTGGTACAGTAGGAGTTCCACACATTTCTCAGGCTCCACAGAACTCAGGGCACAAAAACATTGGGGCACAAAGTGGCAATAAGGGAAATCTGCCACAGAAATGCTGTGATGTGTTTTGGAGCTGCTCAACTCATTACCTACTGCAGCAGGTTCTGTTGTTCTGCTTCAGAGTAGGGCAGTGAGACTTGGGACTTCAGGGCCATTTGTGCCTTTCTTCTGGAGTGGCTGACAACAAATTCCTCAGTAGTTTTGAGGAACTGTAGTAGTGAGTGACTAGTGATTTCAGAGCAAAAAAAGGGGAAAGCTTTTTTGCAGAATCATGAAACACTTTCTCTCAATACAAGTGAGTGATAAAGCACTTAATTTGCCTTGCAACACTTTAATTTTTGAAAGCATTAACTGGTGTAGAAGGTCTTTACCTACCTTATAATAGAAGTCTCAAGCAAAAATGTAACCCGAGCAGACCTTGACTAGCAGATGCAAGTTGTGTTGAAAATACGGGGAAAGACCTTTACTTTATAGTGAAGGTAGAAGACTGAAAGTCCTGAGGTGCAGTTCTCCAGTAATGATTACGTGTGCTGTGACAGTCGCTTGAGCTCTGTCTCCAAGCTTTATTTACATGGGGAAGCAGAGAGATAATAGTCTCTGAGGGTGTAGGAAGGCTTAAAATATCACAAGTACTCTAGAAATAATTCATTTTGAAGGCAGAGTTAAAATGAGAACTGATGTATTTATAGAGGAGAGGACGGAAACATTTCAGCAAAGCTGGAAAGACTTGCGGGTAGGAGAGCTAGGCACAGGTCCGTGTGAACCCTCTGACTGGTTGCTGAGGAAGTTCATGGTTCTTTTGGTGATGCAGTGCCTGACCTGCCACAACAATCCCCACCTTCTCCTGGTGCTGCAAGGCTTCTAAGCTAATCACATCTGAGTGAACTTGGGCCCTGGGTCACCACCAGTGAGGCCACACAGAATCTCACTTCATCTGGGGCAAGGCCCAGCTTTTCTGCACTCGGTGTCCTGAGCAGTTGTGCACATCACTGCTGACCTTGTGCAGCAGGTGACCATTGTCTCATGTATCGTCTAAAGAGCTGAAAATTATTCCACATTACTCTTGTCTCTCTTTAACACACACATTTCTTACTGTGTTGTGGAAAAAAATTAAATTGTGAGTGGTAGGGAAGGTGAGGATGTGTGTCCTGGAGTGCTCGCACTGCTAATCAATTTTGTTTGCCTTTGTTTGATCTGTGAAATAATGGCAGTATATCTTGACCTGCTTCTCTGTACTTCTGTGGAGGATGACATTTCAAACTCCCACAGACATGGGAGTGGATTACTGTAAATACCAAAAGGCATATTTCCATGGAATCCCAAAGTTTGCCATAAGGATCTTCAAGGTACTGAACTTTATAATGTAAATGTGATGCCTGCTTTCTCCAAAGTAGTGTCTGAGTGCTTGTCTGTGTGAGACTGTTTTTGTGTGGACTGTGCCTGAAGACCAATCCCCTTCTTTTGCCTGACCAGAGGTTTTCTTCCTGGCATGCAAAGGGAACCTTAGATCAGGAGTGAAGCAGCTGATAACCAGTTCAAGAGAAGAGCCAGAATATGATATTTGAGAGGGAAGGATGCCCTTTAATTCTTCCGTTCCTGAATTGTGTATGTGACCATCATCATTTGAGAGCTTCGAATACTTGAGCTCTGGAAGATGGTGCTTGTTGTGATCTGCAGAAATCAGCACCTGACATGGCCTGAGCAACCTGTGCACGTGGCCTTTTTCACTTGTGCCTAGGAAGCAGGTGTCTTTAAGCAGAAATGTTGGCAACTTAGGCTTGATTTTGCAGAATTAGGAGATGTCTAAGGAATGAGCCAGGTCAGCCTGCACTTTTTATCAGCTCTTGAGAACTGCCTATGTTTCCAGGTCTCTTGATTGCAGCACATTTTTTCAAGAGGGAAATATTGAAGTTGTTCTCTTCCATTTCCATGGGTGGGAAGTTTCAGGGGAACCCTTCCAACCTGTCTTAGTCCCTGTTTTGTTTGCCACCTTTCTTCTAAGATTCTCCTTTACTGGAGAATTACTTTTTTCTCTTCTTAGTCTTTGTCACTCCAGTAGTTGCTGTGATCCTCTTAGATGTGCTTGATGCTCTTAAACATGCAAGTGAAGTGTATGCTTTGTTGTCTTTAAATTCCTTGTGTCTTTGTTTTGAGGGAGCACAGTAGGCAGGTATTATGCAATGGGTAATCTCATTTAGTAATTAAACAAGATCTTGTTAATGGAACAACAGAAACAAAAATAAGTTGAAAAGGAGTTAGAGTGGAATCAAGCTGAAGTGCTTTGTTCCTGTTTCTGTTGATGATAACTTGTAAACATTAGCACAGTTCCTTTGGTTTTGTTCCCTGCTTTAATAATATTAAAGTACTTTAAAGGACCGTTATGAGCATGAAATCTTCTAATAAAGTTAATCATAGCATACATCAAGTATGAAAGATTAGTCTTTTGTCTAAAATACGTGGTTTTTATGCTCAACAGGTTGTAACTTTTAAAGAAGCTTTTCACTTTTATTTGTAAGGCTACTCTAATTGGCATGGGGTGCTAATAATTTTAAAAACAAAATGAATTGCTGAGTATACATGTACTTCTGTAAACAATACTGCAGATTCTGATCTCTTGTGTAGAGTTAATGATGAGTTCCATTTTCTGCATGTCTGTTTAATCCACTTACATTGTATTTAGTGTCCATTGTTCAAGAAAAACTTCAGGGTATGGTTGAGTTGTGCCTTGTTTTGTTTCTTTGTTTAGTTTTTCGAAGAGCCCTGTACTTTGATAATCTTGCAGTAATTTCTGTGAAGTCCTGCCTGGGAAGTAAAGTACTCCATACTGAAGGAAGGGTTCCATACTGGATATTTTTTCCATAGTTGCCCTGATGTGGAAGTTGAGAGAGGGTTCCTAAATATCCATTTGCAGTTATGCAGTGCTTCTCATAGTCATCATAGTTTACTTTCATCTTATGATTTCTGTTCTTTGTATGTGTCATAACATCTGAGTAGTTGTTTAAATATCCTGTGCCAGGAATCTTGGCCTTTCTCTTGAATAAATGAATGAATGCTAAATCAATAAAACATGTATTTCTGTACTTCTGCTGCACCTTTCATTTACCTGTTTCAGAATGCTTTCAAATAGTGACTCGAGCTCTTGGCACTTGTAGGTGGCAGCGTAATTTACATACACATAGAATAGAGGGAGGTTCAAAGCTGTAAAATCACTGAACAGAGGTCATTCCACCTGGAGTAAATTGGAACTTGCAAGACTTGACTTTGTGTTCCCTGTCCTAATATTGCCTTACTTGGTGATCTGTGCCTAATTTTGGTAATCCATCTCCTAGCTTGTATGAGGTGCTAAACTAATACACCTAGGCAACCTGCTGTTTCTAAAAGCAGAGAAAGCTGTGGGCACACATGCTTGATGTGATGTGAAAGCAAGTTCCTTGCCTGCCCCAGCATCCTGGGGGGCAGGACATGGGGCTGCCTGCCGGCTTCCTTGGGGTCATCGAGAGCAGTGTGTTCTGTGCTTCATTATGTTACTGTGTTTGTGCAGCTTCTCAGCCTCATACGTGGTAGTGAGCCAGATTTGCTGGCTCTTAGGAGTAATTCTGATGTTGAAACTTGTAAGGAAGGGGCAAATTCACTAAGAGCAATTCTGGGCCCATCAGATGTCCCCAGGCAAAGAGCCTGAATGCTTGTTGGCTCGTAAGACCAAGTGATGGCTCACTTGGATTGCATCGGTTCAGCAGTAGATGCTGGATGAATGACACACAATGGCTATTTCTAAATCGATGAGTAAAAGTGCGTAGAAGTGTGCCTGCTGTCCTGGTCCTCCATTTTCCCAGGGAAAGGTGGATTCAGTGTATCCTTTGTCAATTTGTTGCTGGCTCCTTCCTATTGGGAACCAGGGCGTGGAGCAGAGCTGCGGAAAGGCTGCATGTCTGAATCTCATGTGTGAGGCCTGGATGCTGTCCCTGGAGAGGGGAAATGCCACAGTCCTTGTAGCTGGATGTGCTCATTAAGAGCCCATGGGCACCAAGATGGGCATTAGGAGCCCATCTGTGGGTGTACAATTGACTGCTGCTGACGCCAGTCTCCACTGGCTGCTGTGTTGGACAGACATCTCTGCTAGGGATAGAGATTAGGGTGCCCTTGCTTGTTTAATCAGGGAAGCTTCTCTCTCTTGCTCAAGTTCATCCTATATGAATTCTTGCTTTCTGTAATGGTACGAATCTTGTCTTGATGGCACGGAATTCCCTAGCAAGTCCCCGTGTCTGGAATGGTTGCAGTAGTGTTAAGTTCCTTTTCTGGGAGGAGTGTGTGGGGTTTTTTGTTGCTTGCTTTCTTCGAAGAGCCTGATAAGAGCCTAAGTTCCAAAGCACAAGAGTTATGTAGGGCTTGAACTCAATGACTATAAAAAATGAACTGTTAAATAATTGGAAAGAGTGTCTAGAATGCATGCTAGCATGACTTTGAAAACAAAGGTTCTGGTGTTTCAGGTTATTTTAAGTGCCTCAGTAAGAGTCAGAACTTTGCTACCCTAGTCACAGCTTTTGAAGCAAACTTGAATGGTGATATTGTGCATACAAATGGTGCCTTAGAACTTGTGGAAGTGGCCAGTTTATGGCTTTAGCAATATGGGAATGTGAGGAAGTACCAGTTTCAGGAACTCAAAGGATACAAACAACTATGCCCTGCCTCCTTGTAATACAGGGATTTCTTTTACTGTTGCTATTTGTGTATATAGTGTATTTTAAAATGTATTTATATAAGGATGTATTAGATATATTCTTCATATGTATTTTTGTATGCATTTATACGTGTATTATACATGTATAAATTATAGTTTTTACAAATATTCATATTTATATAAATGTATAACATATATTTAAAACTCTGCTGTTAGAGGTCATTATGTTACTGCATAGGCATTATTATTATGTGCGTGGGCTCTTCAGCTTGCAGATCCTGATCTGTTGGTTCTGCATGCAGAAATGGGGAAAGTTTGTAGTTAAATTCAATTGTTGTTTAAATAATAAATTGTTCTTAGTGCTGAAAGATCAACGATGCTCTTATATTTTCATCTGGTTGTGTGCTGCAGTTGTTATGGTGATTCAGGTAAGGTCATTGGCGTGCTGGTCTTCCCTGGCTCTGGCTATGCCAGGATTAATAAATTGGTAAAACTGATTTTGGAAATCCCTAGTTTGAGTGAAGAACAAGTACTGGCTTATTTGTAAAGAGGTATCAAGTTTTAGGTGTAATTTTCATCTGTTGGCATTTTTTGATTACTGCTGCTTAGAGTTATACTCTATTTAGCATATTTCTGCCTTTCTTTCTTAGAGAGGAGGGGTTGGTATCCTTGAAATTAAATGTGTTGTAATTATTTATGAAGGGAAAAGATTTTCTAAATAGAAATGTACTTAGTGGGTTTTGCTGATCTCCTTTTCTTCATTTCAAGCAATTATCCTACGTGTTTGTTGTAGTAGAAGCAATGGGAGAAATCATCAAAGCAATTGTTTAGAGCATGGAATGGGTTTGCTTCCTGTAAATTAGATTCTGTAACTTACTGAAAGCATCCTTGGTCTTCAACATAATACTGTCATTCTAAATATTTCAGATCTTTTCTGAAATTAAATAATTTCTCCATTATTTATGGAGATATATACATGCAATCACATTGCACTCTACCAATGCAAAAACTTACTTGAGTCCAGATATTTTTTCATATCTGAAATCTTCCAAAATACCTGTTAAACTAAAGAGGAGAGCTTTTATTGTGACTACAATTCAAACGTGATAGTATCTGAAGTGGGCAGGATGGGAAGGTTTTACTGACTTGCCAGCACATTTTAAATTATCACTGTTTAGTGTTCACTGAGGATCCCACTTTGATTAACAATTAAGCACTTTGCACAGATAAGGAGAACAGCCTTACCTGAGTGTAAAATTAATGCCACTACCTGTTTAGTGTTTGACTGCAATAGTTTAGGTGGACATGCACGTATATATGGAAATTCCTCTTTTATCAGTGTCCTTTTTTAACCTCTCTTCTGATTGTGTAGTTGTAATTTAGTAGAAGATACTATAAATGCATTTTTCGTAAAGAGAAACGGTAATGTTAATTATTAGATGTAGGAACTGAAATGCATTTTTCCTTGCTTGCTCTTATGTTTTCTTACTGTGACTTACTGTATGTGTAGTAAATTTATTCTGGCAATGAAGTGCCTTTAAAGACAAGGAACAAAACCAGATTGCCTGGATTTTTTTTCCCCCACAGCTAGAATTGTGTGTTCATTGGTGCTTTGCATCCAAACTGTTAGATTCAATACAAACTGCATATTAAAGGTTAGTTAATGCTGCAGAATCCCAGAAAAATCAAAAATGTTAGTTTCAGAAATTCAGTTGTACTTCTGATTAAGTAGTTTTTAAAAAGATATATTTAAATTTGGGAATTCACAAGAGTTGAAGTATTCTGTGTAGTGAAGAGCACAGTTATTTATTTCTCCCCTAAATCTCAGGACAGTATTCTGTATTGTTTCTAGTTCTGAAATCCATCAGGACCTATCTGCTTACAGAACATGACAGTCTGAACAGGCAAAAAGCATTGCCATCAAAATCCCTTGACAGGTGTGAGCAATATTTCCAGCTGGAATGAAGATCCCTGACATTTGAAAGAGTAAGAAATGCGTGGAGATACTAATTCATGTTTTATGTAGTTTATTTTGATGTCCCTCAGGAGTTCAGCTTTGAATTTGAATTTTATTTTGTTGAGGAGTCTTCTTTAATTCAACTGAGGAGACACAAACCTCTAAAATTTTCTCTGGCAGTCAGCTCTGAAAATGTGTGTTTTTCTTTGTTCCTGTTGACTACTGGGCTTTATGAAAAGATTTTATTTCTCATATTTGTGGGCATTTTTGTAACGATACATATATTAATGACATACAAGGACATTTAAGTGCATGTTTATGCATGCACATGCATATATGGATGGATTTACATAAAAAGCCATTAAATTAAAAATGAGCTCCTCTTTCTTCATTCTGTGAAGAGAGTGAAAAGGAGGTGTGAGACAGGTCTCTTCAGTAGTCTCCTCTCTTCCCCCTGTCATGGTTTGTCTTTGATTTGAGGTGGAAAATGATAAGAAAACAGCTTTTTAAGTTGCCTTCCCTAGGAGCACTACACTGTAGTTTGCACACGCAGGCTGGGAAAAGGTTGTTACTGAGACTTCAGTTGTTTGAAAAGTCAGAAGTGATAAGACTGAGATTATATTTACCCCGTTATTACCACCTTTATCCATGTGCACTGCTCAGTTTCATAATTTTCAAGAACTGTTAGATTTTAGCCATTTTTTTAAGGCTGCTCAATGTTCTTATAATACTTTGGTTTTGAAATAGTGGTTTCTTTCCGTACAAAGGAAACTGCAGTTGATGCAAGTCTGCAAATTGAGCTGGAGAAATCAAGCAGAACATCTAGAGGATGGGGAACAGTTAGGGTGAGTTTCATCTGCATTAATTCAGTCATCAGTAAGTTAGACTTTGAGCTAGCTCTCTTCAGAGGTGATCGAAATAGGCAGATCATATGAATCATCCTCTGCAGGTGTCTGTTTTCTCTGACTATGCAGAACACTTAGGAAAACTGCCTCAGAGATCTTGCTTTTTGACATATAGTCAGCTGTCATGAATCCCACCTGCAGTGGCGGCTTATTTAATATCAGAAAGTCAAACTTTTTCATCACTGGGAACTGTTAAGTTGGAGGAGGAATGGAAGGAAGTCCTCCAGGGCATTGCATGCTCTTCTTGCTGTTGGGTCGTCCTTTTTCCTGTTTCTTCGTTACTTCCACCCTTTTGGTACTTTGACCAGCAGAAATTCTATTAAACTACATTATGTGATTCCTCCTTAGAAACCAGGATACTTCTTACATGGATCCTCTTGGGGAGGAGGAGGAATAATAGTATGTCATAATGTAAATCAGGTCTGTCGTAAAGTATATCTGTAAAATAGGTTATTTAAGGCCACTTAAGCAGTTCTAGTTTTGATTTATCTGAGTTTTGTAACCCTCTCTCTTATACACACGCATACAGAAATTTATATTAAAACAGATTTTTGAAAGAAGACGACTAATAGAAAACAGGATTGTCATCAGTGTCATTAATGCCTGTTCAGTTTATTGAAACTGGAACAGACAGAGCCTGCAGAAATCCCTGTTGCTGCGATTATCTGATAGCAGCTGAAGTCTTGATAGCATATTGTGAGCTAGAACAAAGTAGTTCTTCAGCAAATTTCACACTGTCAAAAGAACACAGGAGCCAGATTTCTTGGCTTTATTCTGGACTTCAAAAAGGAGTGTTCCTTAGTGAATACGTGTTGTTCATGTAGCTTGACTCATCTTACCCTTCTTTCCTTTAAATTTGTCTCCTAATTCATAATTTGGCTGGAGTGCAAAATACAGTTGTAATTCTGAAGGTGCTTGGAAGCAATGATGTCTTAAATCCTTAATTTCCCTGTTAGGAATGATGCTTTGAAGGTATTTGCTGGAATCTAAGGAACTCAGGGTTTCGTCTGTATTTGGTAGAAAGAAGCTCTGCCAGAGGGTGAATCTGAATCCCTCTCTGTTGGCCATGCAGTGAAATAAAATACCTGAGTCAGGACATAAGTGTAGATGCTCCTTGACTATGTATGTTTTAAACTTAGGAACTGTGCTATATTTACTGCTGAAGTTACTCCTGCAAGATTCCAGTAATAATTTTGTAAACAGTGTTTTCAGCCAGCCAATTTGAATCTGAACAGCAACAAAAGGTATGATATTGCAGATATTTACGTGAAACTTCTACCATTTTAATTTTCTTATCTGTGACTTGAAAAGGATAGCAGGGAATTCTCAGGATGTATGTGTGTACTAAATGGCAGACAGTTTCTCTGCTCCTTGTATGGATGCAAATTCCAGTGTTTGTCTCTCATTTGGAAGTCGGATGCTCTTCTTTTTTGCTTAGTGGCATATTTTGTTTAAAGGACTTCATGGATTCCTAATAGTTACAGGGGATTACAGGGGTGGCTTCTCTGAGAGGCTGCCAGAAACTTCCCCCATGTCTGACAGCCCATGCCAGCCGGCTCCAGGACAGACCCAGGGCTGGTCAATGCCCATCGGGTGGTGGTAGCACCTCTGGGGTCATGTATTTAAGAAGAAAAGTTATTGCAGAGAAGCAAATTGCAGCCAGAGAAGAGAGGAGTGAGAGTATGTGAGAGAAACAGCCCTGCAGACAGCAAGGACAGTGACGAAGGAAGGGCTGGAGATGCTCCAGGCACTGGAGCAGAGATTCCCCTGCAGCCTGTCATGAAGACGACAGTGAGGCAAGGCTGTCCCCCCTGCAGCCCACGGAAGTCTGTGGTGGGGCAGAGATCCACCTGTAGACACCCCCATGCCAGAGCAGGTGGAAGCCTGAGGGAGGCTGTGGCCCCATGGGAAGCCTGTGCTGGAGCAGGCTCCTGGCAGGGCTTGTGACCCTCCAGGGAACCTGTACTGGAACCTGTTTCTGAGGGACAGCAGTCTATGGAAGGGAGCCACACTGGAGCAGTTCATGAAGAACTGCAGCCTGTGGGAAGGACTCACATTGGAAAAGTTCATGGAGCAGTCTGCTGGGGGAGGGTCCCCATGTTGGAGCAGGGGAAGGAGTCCTCCCTCTGAGGAGGGAGAGATGACAATGTGTGATGAACTGACTGCAAACCATTCCTGTCCCTCTGCATTGCTGGGGGAGGAGGTAGAGAATCAGGAATAAAGTCAAGTCCAGGAAAGAATTAACCCATCCCAGGGTAGGGAGAAGGTGTTTTCAAGATTTGGGTTTACTTATTACCTTACTCTGTTTTATTGGTATAAAGTTAATTTCCCCAAGTCAAGTCTGTTTTGCCCATGACAGTAACTGGTGAGTTATCCCTCCCTGCCTTTATCTCGACCCATGAGCCTTTCATTATATTTTTTCTCCTTTACCCAGGTGAGGAGGGAAGTGATAGAGCAGCCTTGGTTGGCTGCTGGTGTCCAGCCAGGGTCAGCCCACCATAACAAGGAATAAGAAAACTGAAAGTTGATACAGCAGGTAGCAAGGCTGATTTCCCGTGGTGTTTTCTTGACCTTTGTGCCTTTTTCTCAAGTTGGCAACAGTTGTAGACAGTGACATCGTGTGTTAAGGTGAAGAATTTCACTTCTCCTTGGTACTCTCATCTTTCACAGGTTTTCTCTTTTGTTGTTATTATTATCATTACTATTTTATTTCAGTATCCATCAAATGCTAAGATCACATGTATGCTTGCTTTATCCTGCTTTTTGTCTTCCATGTGTGCATACATTTTACAGCTCACTAGTTATGCTCACTAACTAAGTATCCTTGGAGAGAAGTTGCAGTATCAGTAAACAGTTTCTTTTACTGAAAAATTTGTGTTTAGATTTTGTTCAGTAAATTAAGAAATGCCATCTGGAAAAGAGTTGGTGGAAGTGGCTGGAAACCCAGAGGGGTCTCCATAGGAAAAATAACTTTAAAATGCTGATTGTGGGGATCTGTGGTAGATGTGTAGTGCAGTGCAAGGAATGGAAAGGTTGTCCCTATTTCTAGGAAAAAGGGGTAAATGGCAAATAAATGAAAGGCAAAATCGAAAAGCAGGATTTCTTAGTGAAAGGAAAAGGAGATACTTTGGGCCGTTGCGTAGAACATGTTGCAGTCAGGGACATAAAAATGTGTAA
>VZRQ01010288.1:106942-152519 GCA_013397975.1 Machaerirhynchus nigripectus | reverse complement strand
GAAGGAAGGGCTGGAGATGCTCCAGGCACTGGAGCAGAGATTCCCCTGCAGCCTGTCATGAAGACGACAGTGAGGCAAGGCTGTCCCCCCTGCAGCCCACGGAAGTCTGTGGTGGGGCAGAGATCCACCTGTAGACACCCCCATGCCAGAGCAGGTGGAAGCCTGAGGGAGGCTGTGGCCCCATGGGAAGCCTGTGCTGGAGCAGGCTCCTGGCAGGGCTTGTGACCCTCCAGGGAACCTGTACTGGAACCTGTTTCTGAGGGACAGCAGTCTATGGAAGGGAGCCACACTGGAGCAGTTCATGAAGAACTGCAGCCTGTGGGAAGGACTCACATTGGAAAAGTTCATGGAGCAGTCTGCTGGGGGAGGGTCCCCATGTTGGAGCAGGGGAAGGAGTCCTCCCTCTGAGGAGGGAGAGATGACAATGTGTGATGAACTGACTGCAAACCATTCCTGTCCCTCTGCATTGCTGGGGGAGGAGGTAGAGAATCAGGAATAAAGTCAAGTCCAGGAAAGAATTAACCCATCCCAGGGTAGGGAGAAGGTGTTTTCAAGATTTGGGTTTACTTATTACCTTACTCTGTTTTATTGGTATAAAGTTAATTTCCCCAAGTCAAGTCTGTTTTGCCCATGACAGTAACTGGTGAGTTATCCCTCCCTGCCTTTATCTCGACCCATGAGCCTTTCATTATATTTTTTCTCCTTTACCCAGGTGAGGAGGGAAGTGATAGAGCAGCCTTGGTTGGCTGCTGGTGTCCAGCCAGGGTCAGCCCACCATAACAAGGAATAAGAAAACTGAAAGTTGATACAGCAGGTAGCAAGGCTGATTTCCCGTGGTGTTTTCTTGACCTTTGTGCCTTTTTCTCAAGTTGGCAACAGTTGTAGACAGTGACATCGTGTGTTAAGGTGAAGAATTTCACTTCTCCTTGGTACTCTCATCTTTCACAGGTTTTCTCTTTTGTTGTTATTATTATCATTACTATTTTATTTCAGTATCCATCAAATGCTAAGATCACATGTATGCTTGCTTTATCCTGCTTTTTGTCTTCCATGTGTGCATACATTTTACAGCTCACTAGTTATGCTCACTAACTAAGTATCCTTGGAGAGAAGTTGCAGTATCAGTAAACAGTTTCTTTTACTGAAAAATTTGTGTTTAGATTTTGTTCAGTAAATTAAGAAATGCCATCTGGAAAAGAGTTGGTGGAAGTGGCTGGAAACCCAGAGGGGTCTCCATAGGAAAAATAACTTTAAAATGCTGATTGTGGGGATCTGTGGTAGATGTGTAGTGCAGTGCAAGGAATGGAAAGGTTGTCCCTATTTCTAGGAAAAAGGGGTAAATGGCAAATAAATGAAAGGCAAAATCGAAAAGCAGGATTTCTTAGTGAAAGGAAAAGGAGATACTTTGGGCCGTTGCGTAGAACATGTTGCAGTCAGGGACATAAAAATGTGTAAACCAGTGTTTTGCTGTTAGTATAATTTCTGAGATGATTCAACATCTTGTAGGGTAAAATAGAGGCCTGCATGTGTTAGCATTACCTAGTCATGAGCACTTGATGGGCTCAGAAGTGAAATCTGATTTCAGGATATGTGTGGCCCAGGAATGACCCCTGCTGATGTTGCCGGCCAGGTGTGGCAATGTCCTGCTGGCTCTGGGCACACAGGCAAGAAGGTATTCAGCTCTTGAGTGCTGTTTTCTGCTTGAAGAGCTTTTTCATTTCTCTTGAGGGAAAGGAATTAGGCTGTAGAAGCCAAACCTGCCCAGGGCCTGTCAGTTAAACCACACGAGTCAGTCTGTGGGTGCACTGAAGGAATGCTAGTTGGAAGAAAAACACTTTTTTTCCATAACATTGGTAGGAAAAAAGTGCTAGGGTGAATCACAGAGGCCTGCATGTTTGGTAACTGTAATGTATTCTCTCTTTTTCTCCCCTTTGTTTTCATTTGCTTGTTTAGGTTGAATTTTCCTATCCTCCCCTAAAACCTGGAGAAGGACATGACAGCCACAGTTTACCAGAGGAATGGAAGTACTTGCCATTTCTTGCCTTACCGGATGGCGCTCACAACTATCAGGAAGGTAAGAAATGAGAGAGAAAACTTGTGTGTACTTCTACTGCAACCCAGAGAAAAAACCTGATGTCTGAACAGCTGACCAATTATTTCTTTTTACTATTAGACTTCCTGCACTTTTTGTTAAAGTTGGAAAATACATTGTCAAGGACATGTGCCTTCAGAGTTTAGGTGAAAGTAGGTCAGAAAGGTGTACCTCCTGTATCAAGAATTCTGATGTCAATAAAAGCTTAAGGGTTACATATGAATTTTGCATAGTTCTAGCACAAAGCAAAGCTGCTGGCTTTCCAGAAGTTCTTTGAAGGGTGAATAAACTCTCCTCCACTAATTAAGAGATTCCTAAAATGACCTACAAGTCATGGAAAGGCATGTCAGTATAATGGCGTGAGCTTTAAAAGTGTATTTGTCAGCAGAATAGAGATAGAAATATCCTTTTGCCATATAGTCACCAGCAAGTTCACTGCACTTTTTTTTTAGTATTGCCTTTATTCCTTTATTAGCAGTTCTATTCATCTCTGACATTTATATTTTTGTCCAGTTGTTTCATCTTTTTTTTCTGCAGAGCAGACAATGAGGAAAAGTCACTTTAAACAGCAAAATCAGAGAAACCCTTTAATTGTTAATAAAATTTGTTAATAAAATTGTTAATAAAACAACTTTTAATTGGTTATTTTTTTTAACCTGGTATACTTAGCTTCCTTACTGTCCAGCTTTCAAAGATTTCATTTGGAAACAAAGGAAGTTTATCAAAATATTCCCTTTCCTAGCAGTAAGCAGCAGTAAGAGTGTTTCTGACCCTGCTCTGGGTCATGATTTTTGCTGAATTTCTGCATTATAAATACATTACAAGAAGTAAGCTACATTCAAAGCTAGGAAAATCACATACAGCTGCATTTCCCTGCTCTCTCTTAGTACCATCCCAGTTAATACTCAACTTTGAGCGTTTTTGTTGCTGTACTAGAAGAATATAAATGTTTATTTTTTGGTAAGGAAAAAAAAGCATTGGCAGCAAAGTGGAAATACATATCCTTGTGTTTTGTAGGCAAGAATACACATAAGCTTGAACGAGGCAAATGGATTTTCTGATAACAATTGTATTTCATTTACTGTAACTTTATTAGATATCTGTTTTTTGAGTTTTAAACTAATTCCTGCGGATAGTTGCATTTGTGCAAAGAGGATGACTTGGTACAGAAAATCGTCTTACAGGCTTTCTAAAACCCTAGGTGATCTCCAGAATATAAACTTGATCAAGGGAGTAAGCTTTTTTTATAAAAAGTCCCCCTCTCTGTCAGTCATAATGCATATGGGATTGTCTTTCCTGTTCATTTTCTTACTGTGAAGCAAACAAAAAATTAATGGTTGGTTTCAAAAAAAGATTTCACATATGTTTTGAAAGGAGAGGACAACTGTTTTCCTTTACTTGGGATTTAGCAACTTTTTCAGTAGTAGCAGGTGTGTGTGTGTGTGTATATCTCAAGCCATAAAAGTCTTTCTCTTCTCCTGTTTTATAGATACTTTTCTATTTCATTTTGCACTTGCACAGGTTTCACAAATTCTTTTTGTTAGTGTAGTGCTGGTTGGTGGTGCAGATATCTACGCTGGCAGTGGTAGCAGCTACTCTAACCCTTCAACTGTGTGTATCCTTCTTGATGTTTGGGGTTTTTCTTCTATCTTGATTTTGTTTGCCTTCTTAATGGCATCACACTCCCAGTTGTACACGCTGACTCACACTGCCTTGCCTTTGCTCCGTTGTACTGAATTGGGAAAGCAGCATGCCTGTAGGTTTCCGTGGTGCTTCTCTGCTCTCAGTAGCTGCTTCCAAAAAGCCATGTCGGCTTGGTCTGGTTAAACATGAAGCTGTCCTGCACAGCTGGAGATTCTTCCACAAATTATCTTGCAATGTGAAAATTAATTTGGGTCCAGACATAGCTTTAAAGGTGACTTTTACCTTTTTCTGTCTTTTTTTATTCTAGAAAATAAGTGTGTGCCAGCACTTTCAGCAGTAAACCTTTTATAAATAAGTGATGCTGAGGATAAATATACTGAACTCTTGTTAGTGACTTACGAAATAGTCTCTTGTTTTTTTCTAGATACCGTGTTTTTCCATCTGCCGCCGAGATGCGGGGATCGAACCACAGTGTATGGTGTCTCTTGCTATCGGCAGATTGAAGCAAAGGTAACTTTTCAAGTTGTGAATTAAATATATTAATGAAATAGTAGTCTTGATGCATTAACAAACCTAAAATTCAGTGGCTTGCATTACACCAACAGGCAAAAACTGCATGATTGTCTTACATTGAAAGTCTGTGAAAATGCTCACAGTATGTAGCTCCAGAACCTGAGAACTATTCTTTCCCTTACATCAGCAGGTGTATTGTGATCTTTTGAAATGTTCAAGGCAGTTGAAAAATACATTTAGTTTCTTGAGAGCCAATCCAGCCATCAGCACCAAGGATCAAAATTCAATTGACAGTCTGTCAGATGGAAAAGTTAAGTTTCCAGGAAGTTGGCTTTTTGGGTGGAAAAAGTTGACATTTCTCCCCACAGAGAATTTGAGTAGTTCCTGTGATCTAACCATGCAAGTATAGGGATGTTTCTCTTCACCTACTTCCTTTGCCAAAAGTACACTTGCAGAGTAGACTGGATCTTCCCATTCATGGTAGCTGCTTAGCAATGCTAAACTTGAGCAGTAAAGCTGAAAAATTGAGGAAAGCCACAGTACGCACCTAATCACACTGAGGAAATTAAGTACTCGATCTACTAAAATCATCCCATGTTTTCAAAAATAGTAATGGTAGTATGATCTGTGCACTTAGAATTGAGAAGTTATTACAAATATCTTTTAAAATTACTTCTTTTTTCAATGAATTGCCAAGAATCTGGAATGTCATGTGGGTTTGAGTTTTAATTTACACCCTCTGAATATATGACTCGTTTATGTACTCTGTTTCTGTGTTAATTACATCTTGATTATATTTCAAGTTCCCATTCTTGCTCTAGGAGAAATTTTACACACACATTTTTAAATTCCATTTCTTTTGAACTAAATTCCATGTGGTTTTCATTCACTCATTATTTTTGCACCAGCCTTCACTGTATTCTGTGATTTAGAGTCTTGCTGTATTTAACTATGCAATAACGTGGCTTTTTTGTGCTCTTGATTCCAGTTTATGCTTTTTAGTAACCAATTAAGAAGATAAATAGGTGTTTAAAATGAACTCTTTGGAATAACTAGACTAAAACCCAATGTGTTTCATATGACAGCTCTAGTACTCTCTCCATCTGTCCTTTTTGATGTGTGGGCTGCAGTCCATACATTTTCTGTTTTGTGCAGTTAAGTGAATCATTTGTTTGTATTCTGTCCTCAGTTTCTAGGTTTGCTGGTAAGTGCTGGGACCATTTGTTCTGGCTGAGAATGTAGCTTATTTTGTGGATTAGCTTTTATTTTATGGGTGGCTTGAAAAAAAATGCTTGGGTATGAAACCAACAGTTTCTAGGCAGAGACTTTTTAATCTGGTCCATTTTCACAGATGATGTTAGGGAAGAGCAAGTGATGTGTTGTGGTTTCTCTCCCGTACATTCCCCTGAGTTAAAATGCCATTTCCTTTTCCAGGCTGTTGCCTTTTTCTCAGGCTAGTGTCTTTTAAGCAGTTCTTTGCCAATTGTCACAGCTGTATTTGGATCTTTGCTGGACACAATGAGATGAGAATACAGCTCTGACCTGTCAGCGTTATGACCCTTTTTACTAGGTAGAATCATAGAATCGTCATAGAATGGTTTGGGTTGGAAGGGACCTTAAAGATCATCTAGTTCCAACGCCCTGCCATGGGCAGGATGCTGCCCACTAGACCAGGTTTCTCAAAGCCCCATCCAGCTTAGCCTTGAAAGCTGCCAGGGATGGGGCATCCACAGTCTCATTGCTTTCCTAGCCAACATCCACATGGTTGAATTCCTCCATTAGGATGAGAGCTTGCGAACACGATGCTTCCGGTGGCTGAAGCAAGAAGGCCTTGTCATCAGGCTCCCCCAATCAAGCAGCTTGTAGTAGACCCCAGCCAGGTGTCCTTTGTTGGTGCTGTCCTTGATTTTCACCCACAAACTCTTGAACTGTTTCTGGCTGTTTCTCAGAGGCAGCTCTTCACAATCTAGCCATTCCTTAACATAGGGGACGACACACATGCATCTCCTTCCCAGCCCTTTTGAAAACATAAGAGCATACTGTTGCATGGTTTGGATATTCCACCATTGAAGGTAGCCAGTTTTGGGATTTTGTTTAAGGGGGGGACGGGGGGGCGGATTTTGTGGCAACTAGACTTGGGAAAGAATTGTTTTTGAAATTGTGTTTGGGTAAAAATACTGTAATACTTCTATTTCTTAGGCATTAAAAGTACGGCAAGCAGACATCACCCGAGAAACTGTACAGAAAAGTGTCTGTGTTCTCAGTCAGCTGGTAAGAATGTTTGTTTATCTCCCAAAACACTTTCAGGTAACCTTAACAATTGTTCTTCCATATTCTTATTTGGAACATTTGGCTTCAAGCATCTCTTTAGCCACTGTGGAGTAACAAAATACTGAAGTAAAATTGAATTGGAAGGCTTGGTATTTGAGTGAGCTGCCTTGAGTTGTGGTATCCACTTGTAATTGGAAAAGTGTCTGTCTGTTGTCATGGATGAGGATACCTATTTGCACTTTTGATTCTTCTTGAATGCTACTAACTCAATTTCATGTGGAAGAATTGAGGAGTTTGGCTAGTATAATCATAGGATGGGCGGGGTTGGAAGGGGCCTCAAAGATCATCTAGCATAGTAGCTGGAGAGAGTGGCTACTACCTTCAGCTGTGAGGGAAGTTTTCTGATAGCCACACATGCAGCATATTCTTACTTTGAAGAGATATCGTTTATTTCACCTATTCAGCAAAAGCTGCTGGTCACCAGGCAGGGAACAGAAATTCTTTTTGTGCTTAAAGCTGAAGAAAGAAGTATTACTGGGGCTGCATGAGCAGTGTTAAAGCAGGAAACTATTTTTCCAGAAAGATGTCCAGTGAGAGTATGGTACATGCAAATGGAAAGAAAATGAAATTATCATCATTTAAAATGAGCACAAGAGAAAGATGCTGGGAGTTAGCCACTGAGGACTGCTCATCCATGAACTCCACTTATAATAAAGTGTCAATATTGCAAGATAAGCATGGAAGAAGATTAAAGTTCAAAATGAGTGACTAAATAGTTTTATTCACTTGCTTTTGTGTTTGTTTTTCTTCCAAGCCTTTGTATGGGTTACTTCAGGCAAAGCTGCAACTCATCACACATGCATATTTTGAAGAAAAAGACTTCTCACAAATTTCAATTCTAAAGGTAACTTTGCATTAAAATCCACACAGAACAGCTTTCAGTGTATGGCCACAAACTTTAGTGTTTTAATTTAGTGCTCAAATACTCATTTTGCATAAGTCATTGAGTTATTCAGCTCCTCTAATACTTTAACATGAACTAAATGTACTGCCCTAACCTGACAGAGAATCAACTTTCTGATTTGTAATGAGATACGAGTGCAATTGTCAGCCTGTATCTCTATTGACTGCATTGGTAAAATTTTGCTTTCTTTCTGGAATAAGCCATTGAAATCCTTCAATAAGGGGATTTTAATTATTCTGGATTTTGTGTGACCATGTGCCTTTAACACCTGGGGGTTTTTTTTCGCCTTTGTTCTAACTTTTACAGGAACTTTATGATCATATGAATAGTTCTTTGGGCAGTACCTCGTTAGAAGGGTCACAAGTTTATCTTGGTAAGTGACTTGTTTTGTACAAAGCAGCAGAGATGATGTTACACTAAACAACACATGCCTCTCCTGGGCTAGTTTGTTTATGTGCATTAATAGATTAGGCACCAGAGGTCTGCATTTCTTTATTAATGGATTTAAATAAATGTAAAATGTAGTGTTGCTTTAATAATAGGAGTTAGTTGCAGGTTGAAAGCCATATTACTCCTTGACCTAGGAGTCTGACTAGCAGCCATTTACCTTTTTGGTAAGATATCTGCTTTTGGTAAACAATACCTTCTTAATTTTTAGACTGAGCACCCCACACCATCAAATTATTCAAGCTTGCATCTACCTGTTATTTAGGGTACCTCACCACCCAGTTCTGACTCTTCCCTGTGTTTTCTGAATGCACAGTGTAGTATTTACTTCAGTATTTCCCTAATGCTGTGTGGCAGCCAACAGGAGTTAACTCAGAGCACAATTCATGTTATTATTGTCTCTATTGTTGACGAATTCTTGCTTCTGCTGAAAAAAAAAGGATTCTGTATGAATTCTGCTATTGAAATAACCAGGTTCACACAGAATCCATAATGGGGATCTTCCTAACGCTGAAAAATGGTGACAAGAAGTGAGTTGGTATCCCTATCCGCTGTTGAACTGTAATAATTGCTCTCTTTTTGGTGTCTCAGGTCTGTCTCCTCGGGATCTTGTTCTCCATTTTAGACACAAGGTAGGCATTCCCTACTAGATATAGAAAGGCCTGCGCTATTTTGCGGAGTAAAATGCTTTGTGAGGAACAGAAAAATAAACATATCTAGACATACCTGAGCTAGGAGTAAGAAGACTGTTTCTTAAGTACTGCTGCTTACAACCTCCTGATTTTTCCCTCCCATTCCACCTGCATAACTTCAGTGAAAGCACATTCCAGACTAAGGAGTTTTGTTAGTCTCAGGGATTCCCGGAGATTTCTAGGTTTGTGTGACATTTTTTAGTCCTGTCCCAAAGTGCAAATGCTATCTCATTTGTGATCTTGTTTCTATTTCCTGTTTCTCATTCGATGAATGTGATAAAAGACTATTGCTAAAGTCTGTAAAGACACAACTCGGAGCATTTTCGCAGTGTTTTGTAAATTTTGTAGCTTCTGCCATCATAGGACCTGAGGGGACTTGGACCTCTCCTTCTTTTCCTTATTTCTGTTGAAATTCAGTGTGTATCTTACAGCTAAAGTACAAATAGCATTTAGAATCTTTTATTAACTGAGATGCATCAAGAAACAACTTTGAGAATCTGAATTTCATGGTGTATTTGCACCTGGTCAGTAGATTTTTGGGGTAGGACTCATGTTTGTTTAACTTCAGCTGTCTGCCAATCATACCCCAGAAGCATCTGTGTTTGTCCTGGAGTGTAGAGAGTCTGGACAGCCACTTCTGATCTAGATGCTTCTTCTCTAGGTGCCTGAAATTAGGTGAGGTGAATACTATTCTTGGTATTTTCCTGGATTTTTTCAGTAACTCTGTAGAGGAACTCTTTTTATGTTTATGCAGTTTACTGTTTTTTAAAATTCTGGAATTGCACAACATGTTCTTTCTGCTAAGCTATGTATGATTCAAATTACACAGGTCTTGTTTGTGGAGGTTTTGGTTGTTTTCTGGGTTTTTTTTGCATCTAATGCTATTTTAAAATGTGTGCTCAGGTGGAGAAAGGCTGTTGGAACACTGGATTTCA
Source organism: Machaerirhynchus nigripectus (assembly GCA_013397975.1). Lineage (NCBI taxonomy): Eukaryota > Metazoa > Chordata > Aves > Passeriformes > Dicruridae > Machaerirhynchus > Machaerirhynchus nigripectus. The sequence continues at coordinate 142,961 of VZRQ01010288.1, read as the reverse complement.
CTGGTCAAATGCATTTGGCCATTTGATAGTTATGCAGTGATTAACATAAAACCTTGAACAAGAGATTATGCTTGCACAGTATTTTTGAAAAATGGCACTGGTTCGCTCACCGTGTTTTTTCTTTTTCTGTTCTTTTCAGGTCTTGATCCTTTTTAAATTGATTCTTCTAGAGAAAAAGGTAATGTTTTGTAAGCTGAGGCAAGTAGTTAAAATAGAAATGCAATTGTTCAATTTTTTTCATACATGAAATAGAAGCATCTGAAGTCATATCAACAACTTTGCATCAAGGTATAAATTGGGTTATGAGGCTAAAAGAAACTGCTATGTGTTGACCTATAAATTTCTCTCCACTTTTGTTCTGTCCACACTTTGCTTCTTTAGTTGCTATCCCAGCCAAAGTATGTGTTGAAATGCAACCAGAGAAACTTAACCTACTGTAAAATATAGGACAGGATACACATCATACAGATAGGTACCTGTGTGGAGGAACTGACAGGAAATGTCAGGGTACCTAAAAGAGCACATACAGCTTTACAGAGATTCAGCAAGTAGAACTTCTGGTTCAGGCTTTAAATAGACAGACCAAAGGAAACAAGTGCTGGAAGTGTCCTTCACACCTGAATTGCATGGACACCTGCAGGAGACAATGACGAGAGCTGGATCTGTTAGGTCAAGCTGAACTCAGATTATAAATTGGTTATAACTGCTGAATTCTAGGCTCAGTGCTTGCTTTGGGCTGTCTTACTGCCTCAGAAGCAATGCTGTTTTAGTAATTTAAGTGTAATATGCAAAATGTGAAAGCAGATGTGAAACTGAGACATTTGTTTGCTTCTGTGTTCGTATTAATGCCCTAGAACAAGAACTTTGAGTGAAATGACTGTGTATCAGCTGCCAGACACGTTTGTGCAGGGATTTTGTTTTGGTTTGTTTAAAAATGTTGTTTGAAGTTTTATTTCAGTTTCCCATATGCTGCTTTTTCTTCAGTGAACCTGCTGTGTTAAAATCCCAACTTCTTCAGAGTGCTGAGAAGGCATGTTAGAATTTCCTGTTAGCTGCAGCTGGAAAGTCAGTAGGATTTAATCTATAAGTTACCAAAAAGTTGTGGAGGTGGTTTTTAAAGTCTGTATCTGAGACCTAGAGTGGAGGTGGTTTTTAAAGTCTGTATCTGAGACCTAGACACTTTTTGTGAGACAGGAAATACACTATTCCGTTTCAAAATAGTTGTAGCAGCTTCTCTGAAGCTTTAGCACTTGTCACTTAATTCTGTAAGTCAGATACACCTTGACAGTTCTCAGTATTTGCTGATGAGAATAAATGCAGTTTCTGCATTAAAGAGGTATATGCTGAAGATGACTATATTAAAGGCTATGCAAAAGGTATACTTGAGAAAATACAATTATAGCACAGTAGGAGTCACCAGATCAGTTTGGCATTAGGACATATACAAAGAAAATAGTCCACTGAGCTGCGGTTCTTTTCTGAAATTGCTCAAACCACGAGACACAAATGCACAGGAAGAGAGGAGAGAGAAGGTTTCCCAAGTGTGTTCATATTAGTCAAACATACAAAATTGTTTTGAAAGTAACTGAATGCTTATGGAACAAACCTGCAGGTTGCTTTGTGTCTGTTTTTCCCTAAGCTCTGACAGGAAGACAACACTTGCAATTTCAAAAGGAAGTTTTGGTTTTCAGGCACTGCCTGTTTTCTGGCAGATGTTATGGTTTCAGAATAACTGTGGGAATCTGTGTGTTCAAAGACCTTAAATATAATATGCAAGAAGCCACTAGTAATGCCAATTTTCCGTGATCTGAAAAATGCCACACACTAATTTGCTTTAATCCGTAGCAGTTTGGTTGATGTTTTTCCATCAGCTAAAAGATTTTTTTCTCCTCTCAGCAGTTATTAGGCTGGAAGACTACTTCCAGATGCTGATCATTTCACTTTCTGCTGCCAGGACCACCCAGTTTGCTGATGTAAATGCTGTGGGCCATGTAGTGGGGTTGGGAGGGATAAGGAACTGTGCATCCTTACAGACAGAAAGATGGCAGAGGGACCTGATGAAGCAAATACAGAAAAGTATTTGCCTTAAGTAGTGGTGTACCCAGACAAAAACCTAGACTGGAATAGATTTCTTTAAAACAAGGTACTTCTTTTTAGGCTTAATTATTTCTGGAGGCTTAAAAATAAGCTTGGCTAAGAATGCATGGTGTCTGAGAATCTAAACCTGTGGGAGTATCATAGGCTTTCTGTTGCAGTTCATTGCTATTATATCATGCATTTTTCCTACATACATTATAAAACAGCATCTTTAAAGTTAGAATTTTTATTCCCATTGGAGTCAGCCAAAACTCTTTCCATAGATGAGCTGCTTGTTCTTCTCATCATGCTTATTCTGTGGTTGTTGCAATTTGAATTCACCTATCTTGTACAAATTTTCTTTTTAATATGTTTAGGATAACATACATAGTCTGTTTTTAGCTGAGGTACCATTAAATATAATTTGGCCTGTGTTAAGGCTGTGTAGGTCTTTCTCTTGGTTCAGTCAATTTACTAGCTTGTAGACTGGCAAATACTAGTGGGACATGAGTTATTATTCATCAGTCTCCTCTAAAGAGACGTCTTTCTTACAGCAGAAGTCTCTTATTAAGACTAAGTCCACAAACTTGCACTTTTAATTTCATCATACACCTATTAAACTGGACTGCAAAGTCATAGAGTCAGATCATTCTGTATTCCTTTGCATTCTTGATCCTTTGTAATGCTCATGTATGGTTTTTTACTGGTATTATGCTGATTAAGGATGTAAAAATGGCATTTTTAAACAAGTTTACTTTTGTGCGGATTTTTTTGGCTTTGGGTTGTTTTGGTTTTGTTTGGTTTTTTTCCTTTTCCCGCCTTTTTCCCTGAAGGCCTATTTTGAAGAAATTCCAGTAGTAATATTCAGTAGTAATAGTCTGGCTTCTGTTTCTTCTTTCATTCCTAGCCTTTGACACCCCCTTTTGAATTCCTAACTAATTTACTAATTCCCGTCTCTCTGATTTAATTAAGGAGATTCTGTTTTCCCATGTTATGCTTTAAGTGCTTTACCAAAGTTAGTATCAGTCATGTCTTCTGTTTCCAAAAAAATCTTTTTTGTTACATGTGAATATTACTGTAATAAATGCATGCAGCATTTATCCTGTTTTTCATTTATCTACATATCCTTAATATAACTCCTTAAAAGAAATGTTTTTGCATAGGTTTGTGTCAGTGTTTGGAATGGAGATTATTTGGCCCTTTGATTTATAACAGAGAATTTAATGTGCTACAAATGAGCAAGAATTTATGCAGCATGCCAGGAACAACTTTTTTCTTCAGTAACTGGATCAATTTGGAAAAAAATCTTAAAAACTTATAGAAAAACCTGAATAACTGACAAGTGTGTTACAGACACGTATATGTATGTATATAAAACATGTATTACAAATATTGTACAAGGATTCTATAGACATATTTAAATATTTACTTTGAACTGTTGTAGGAAGTTTTGTTAGTAAGCAGGCTTTCTAATATAACATAAAAAGCAGTGCCTTGAATAGTTTGCATGTGTCATTCGTCATGCATAAGTGTAATGTTATTTTTCTCATTCTCCCCTCCCTAATTCCCCTTTCCTCTCTTGCATTCTCTCTTCCTCCCATTGCCCTCCCTCCTGCCACCAGGTGCTGTTTTATATTTCTCCTGTAAATAGATTGGTGGGAGCTCTGATGACTGTTCTGTCACTCTTTCCTGGTAAGAAGAGAAATTTGAACTTCTTTTTATATGCTTTCTGGTGATAACTGAGACTGGTTGTGCTGTCACTTGGAAATCAACTCATGTGATAATGAAGTTAGGTTGATATGTTGCCTGAAAAATGGGTGACTTGTATGCATGTCCATGTACTATGTACGCACCTCCGAACACTTACTACTTGCACTTCATGGGTTATTTCTTGTGCTTAATTGGAGCCACTGGATTTTCTATATTTCCTGTGGGTGACATAGATGGGGCCCCTGAATAAGTCACACATTCGCGTTGAGTTCCTTAAAACCCCAAAATATAAACTTTTCCTTCCACATGTGCTCTTAAAAAGCAAACAAACAAACATAACCCCTAACCTTGCTAATCCTTAGCTTCTAAGCAGTCTTCTTAAAGCACAAATATTAGGGCAGATTCTTTAGGAGAGAAAGTGCGGGTTTTGGGTTTGGTTTTTTTAACACACCCCTCCCTCCTCAAAGTAGTGTTTTAAAATACGTGATTTCCTCTATGTACACAAGAGCACTTTTCTTTTTCCCCCATACAGAAGTCACTTAAATTTCTATTGAGATGCTGATGTTTGTGTGTGCTGTTACTTTCCAGGTATGATTGAACATGGTCTTAGTGACTGCTCACAGTACAGACCAAGAAAGAGCATATCAGAGGATTCTGGCTTGCAGGAAAACACACCACAGTTAGATGACTATGCTTCTGTGTCTGCTGCTGATGCTTCAACTGCAAACTTGGGAATGGGAAAGGGAGACAGGAAGATGGCAGGAAATAATTCACTGCAAGGTCAAAAAGCAAATGTGCCTTTCTCCCAGCCTGAGAAGACTTGGAATGGAGCTCAGTCCTCCAATGGTACTGTGCAGCGCTTGAAAGTTCCTTCCCGTGCTTCTCCAGCATCCTCAGAAAGTGACTGGGAGACCTTAGATCCCAGCATTTTGGAAGAGTCTAATTTGAAAGAAGGAGAACGTGAGAATCCAGCATCAGAACAGGCAGAAAATCTTCGGAGCAAAGGTGTGAGCTCCGAAGGCCTTCCCATCACTGTGCAGCCCCAGGCAAACACAGGGCACACGGTGCTTGTTCAGGGACTGGTTTCTGGGTTGGAAGAGGACCAGTATGGGATGCCACTGGCTATTTTTACGAAGGTAAGAATGTTCTTTGTGGTACCTGGTGACTCATAAAGACTTTTTTTTTCCAGAAGTGGCTAATAATTTTGGTTACTGAACTCCAGGTGGACAGTAGAGTACTATAAAACATGTAAGTATGGTCTCGCCTAGGCAGGTGGAAAGGCCTCAGAGGGTTGTGCACATGCATATTTCCATTCCATTTTCATACCTATACTTCAATATTGGCAATTTTTTTACAATTTTACATCGTGGTAACCTGCAGCCCCATTGTGGTTAATAAACTGTACGTAGCAGAAACTACAGTTTTCTTTTGGTCTGAAGAACTGGTGGTCTAACCTATATAGGGCAAGATCAGAGTACTTCAGAAGCCTTTAGATACCTTAATCTAAACAAAGATTCTGAAAGCTGTGCCTTTGCTGACACCTAAGCCTGTGTTTTCCTCTTTTAATTTATATATGTATTTTTAAATGTATACGTGTGTATATGCACAGAATGTGTATATAAATGCATGTATACATATATACACAGACACACACAAAAAAAAAAGATAAAATTTCACCCTTCTGTCCATGATAACTCTTTCTGTTTCTCTGTGCATGGTGCTGAGCTGCTGAATTTTAAGCTTGTACTGATGCCTAATTGAACTTCAGGTATTCCAGAATCTCTAAGGACTCTGATAGGCATAGTCAGATAACAAGCAATAGGTCTGGTAAGTAGGGCTGATTAGTAGGGCTAGTTTACCATAAAAAACAGGTAAAATGCATCCCTCTTAAAGATACTGCTGTCAATAAAAGAAGTTAATATAGTACATTTCATTGTTTTGTTTTTACTGTAATAAACTTTTAAGTGAACATTTGCCCATAGTAGGAAGAGAGAAGATTCAGATTTATTTCCTCAAGCTGGTGATGTTCAAAGTGTTTTTTCTTCCTTTGTAGGGGTTTATTTGCATTTCCTTACAGAATATTGTATTTTGTGATTGTGCTTAAGCTTCTCACTGTAGCTTTCATTGGAAATAGTACAGAGTGTGGGCCCAAGTGAGCAGCTCAAATGTCATTGCCCTGTATTGCCTCATGTCACCATTAGAAATGCTGTTTCAACACAGATCTGCATCTGGTGTTTGTCCTTACAGACTGTCTGATGTGAACTGTAGCCTGTAAATTGTATTTACTCTTGTTCTTTAAAATACTAGATGGAAAGCAAGAATACAATAATTGATAAGGGGACCTCCAAGTGCAAACTTTTGTTTGTTGCTAAGCTCATCAAATGGAAAAGAATTTTAAGCAAGCTGACAGTTTCTACATGTTTACCTTCTGTTCCACAAAGGCACTTTTCACTTGAGTTCATCCAATGTAATTAAAGCAGAATTGGCTTTACATATCTGAGTTAGCAGAAGAACTTGATTCAAAGTTACAGTTTTAACCACTTACTGGAAAGTTTACATCTCTTTTAAAGCTCTTAACTCAGGATTGTTTTATGCCATGCCATGGAAAGACTAATAAATCTGACAAATTTGGATGGGAGGAGGTTCTGCCAGGTGGCGTAATACATTATCCAGGTACACCTGAGCATAAGAGAAAGTAGCTTGTGGTACTTGTTTCTTTAGTACCAGTTCTGTAAGATCTAATAGTCATTTCATTTGCACTCTTTAAAAAAAAATGGTCTTTAAAAAAAAATGGAACATGTTCATGGAAATAAAAGTTGTTGTACTTACAAATGTGCATTTGGAAACAGACATTTGATACTTTAAATAGTGAAAGATTTCCCAGACTTTGCTACTTTAGTATACAGTAATTAAACCTTCCTTTTCATCTTCTTAAGCTCTATTTTTTGGAAAACTTTCCATTTTAGGTTTGTGATTCCTTTCAAAGCGCTGTTGTTCCTTTGACATAGGCTGTTTGTTTTCAGCTGATAAGTGCTTGTCATCTCTAAGGCCATCCCTATGTCTAATATAACAAAAGGGAGTAGTTATGCTACTTTATTCCATATGTTTCCAATTACCACGTACTGGTTGATAAAGTGTGTGTGCTCTTTGTTTCTGTCCAGTGTGCCATTAGCCCTAGTGAATAAATTGCTTTGGGCTTTATGCAGCTGAACAGCTGGAATTAGATGTCAGGGATATGTTGATCCTGTATTTAAAAATAAATGTACGTACATCTGCCTTTCAGTAATCCCTCAATGACTAACTCAAAGCCTTTTTCAAAATGTTCTGGTTTTTTTTTTAATTGGAGTGTAGGATACCAGATTAATTTACAACCCTAAAGCGGCCTAAAAAGCACAGTGTGTTGCTTTCTTTTCTGCTCCTTCTTAAAGCAGGCTTGCATATGCTTATCAAAAATTGATTGCTATCTCTGGTGCCTGGAAATCTCCACCCACAAAATGTGGATAGCTGTCTGTAGCTTTCCTGCATTATGTGCCTCACAACTACTGGAAGACACCATGTGCACAACTGGAGAGATGAATCCTTACCTCCACTGGCTTCTTGTCTCTGAACTGGCCTGAGGCCTCATTCTTGTTGCTTATTATTACTCTTACACTGCTTATTCTGTTGCCTTACAAACACATTTAATTCTTGTCTTTTGCTTTGGATTTCAGTTTCAGTCCTGAGACTGAAAGGCAACACAATCTCTTGAAAAATTTAATTCATGTGGAATCCGGTGGCTTCGCTTTGCAAATGTCATGTGGCAAAACAACAGATGATTGTGGCTGAAACTGTAATAACCAAGGTTCATTCTGGGTGAAATGTGCTGGCTTTTATTAGGAAAACCTCTGAATACAGACACGTTTTTTTAATGTTACTTCTCTAAATGTCTCTTGCTCCAGGGGTACCTTTGTTTGCCGTACATGGCACTGCAGCAGCATCATCTCCTGTCGGATGTGACCGTCCGTGGCTTTGTTGCGGGAGCTACCAACATCCTGTTCCGTCAGCAGAAACACCTGAGTGATGCAATTGTGGAAGTATGGACCTGTGCCTCTGAGCTGGGGGGAGAGTGGGGGGACGCCGAGGTTCCATTTTAAACATAGCTTTACAGTTTCACATGCATGCCCGAATTTTGAATTCTTTCCATACAAAATAAATTCTCAGCTGCAGAAATTTATTAAATTTCTATGAGCTGAGAGGACAGGGTTAGATAAGCTGTGCTAAAGTATTGTCCATGTTCTTATATGTATCCGATACTTGAATTTGCAGGGCACTTGTTAAATTTTTTTGTGTTGGTGGTGTAGTTTTATTTTGCATGTCACGGGCTTTTTCATGGCTCTGTAGTGAGGTCTTCAAAAGTAAGTGCTTGCAGATGAGAATCAGATGCAGGTACTGATTTGACTTCCTTCTGATTTAATCAAGAGGGTAAAAACACAGTATCTAAAACACGCACTATGTCACTTTTAGCAAATAGACACAACTATATAATCAGCATCTGGTAATCTAAGATGGCTCCATATAGGTAATCAACTTAATAAATAGAGGTGATAATCAAAGAGCACTGTACTTCCCCTGCCAAACTTTCTGCCAAATCCTGTCAAATAAGCAGCTTTTACTGTGTGCCAGGGAAATGATTGAATTCTGGATATATCAAGCAGTATCTGACTTTCTGAGAACTGTTAGTTCATTGTTTCTTTGGCCTTTTGTTTCTTCTTGGTACTTTGTGGGAATGAGGGTTTAGATTTAGGTAGCAATATGTAGTAGTGTAAGTTTGTATAAGCAGTTTTGTTTAGACAAATGTTTACCCTTGGAATTATTTCAAACAGATAGAAGATGCTCATGTACAAATCCACGATCCAGAACTCCGTAAGATCCTGAACCCAACAACTGCTGACCTAAGATTTTCAGATTATTTGGTGAAGCATGTAACTGAGAACAGAGATGATGTGTTCCTTGATGGCACTGGATGGGAAGGAGGAGATGAGTGGATCAGGGCTCAGTTCAGTGCTTATCTTCATGCACTGCTTGCTGCTGTGCTGCAACCAGGTAGAACAGATACCTTGTCTAGGGATGGAGATGAGGGTGGACATGTCAAGCATTTGCTCTGTTGCTGTCAATGTGTGGTCTGTCAGTGGGTGTTCCTCTGCCTAAAGTTTCTTTTTGGGCTACTTTTTCAGTTGTCTTTGTCTATCCTTGTTATTTCTTGACAAGCTTGTCATCAATCCTTAGTTCAGTTCACAGCCTTACAGACACTTTCTTGTTAGACTGTCTTCTTGATTTAATTAAGTTTTCCTCATGAGTAGAAGTACCTGAAACCTGTATATGATGAGACAATTACAAATCTGAGTGCCTTCTAGACTGTATTGCAACCTAAAGTTAATTTTGGGAAATTACTTGCATTCAAGGAGACATGAACTTAAGCATCTGTCTTCAGGAAGTTTTGTTAGACTGTTCCAGCTCTTTTTTCTTCTTGCCATGGTCCTAAGTAGGGATTCACATAAGTGAAAAGTGTCATTTACAGGCTTTATAAGCTTTTGTTTCCTGGAGCTCAACATTTTTTGCTTTACCTCAGGAGGAATTCTCTATATTCCAACCTTTTGTGTGAATATAAATAAAAGAATCAGTGTTTTTATTTGTGGCAAATGTTTAGTTTGCCCTGCACTCACCCTGTTAACTTCATTCTCATAATGATTTTTCTCTATTCACACTGATTCAATTCAGATTTTGTTTTGTGGTATTTGTGAGAAAACATGGGATTGAGAACCCAGTTTTAAAATCTGGAAGATGCCAAGTTTTTGGTCTGACAAAATTAATATTTTAAGAGGATTACCAGAGTGATATGAAATATCAGGGTTTTCTGGGGACTCATACTACTTCACTGGCTGGCTGTTAAATTACTTCCTATACTCTTCAGTGTTTTAAAGGGGTTGTTGTTTTGATAAGTTTATTCCACAGTTATTTCCTACTGCAGTTTTGGAGTGGATTTGGGAGTTACTGAATTCGAATGAGTAATAACAGTACAGCAAAGCCCAGTGTACCTGACCAAGACCAATGCAAATGGTGTTTTTGGTCTTGGTTGTATGTGGCCATTCTCTTCCCTTTCCTGTCATTGCCCAGAGAAAAAGTCAAGAGACATATGTCTGGATGATTTTTTTTTCCCCCAGTTGAGCTCTTAGAGCTTTATAAATGAATTAAAAATAAGAAAAGTAGTTTTTAGCTTTTTTTTTTCCCCTCTTGTCCTGGTATTGTATATTTTTGACACTTCAAATTAAAAATAAACCATTTTTGAAGTACCCATGTTTTAGTACCAGAGTTCTAATTGTTATTGACTTGATAAGAGCCTGGAAAAATGAAAGTTTTCTTTACAAGAGAAAAAGTAATTTTCCTTGTAATTATTACCTGTCTGATGAATTCCTGCAAATTCTCGTCTTTATTTTAATTTATCAGACAATGAAAAGATTTTGTCAGACTTCGGGACAGCATTTGTAACAGCCTGGAAAAATACCCACAACTACAGAGTATGGAATAGCAACAAGCATCCAGCTCTTGCAGAGGTAAATTCTAGGTAAGGAAACTTTTTAGTATTTACTCTAATTCTGGGCAGTAGTTTTATAAAGAAAAACATATCCAGGGTCATGAGAAGTGAAACTTTTTCAAGTTGATTGTCAGCTGTCCCCAGCTACAGAAAGTTTGTCATTCCTCAGGAACTGTCCTCAGATGGTTCTGCTTTTTTTAATTACTTCCAGGTGTGCAGGGAGTAGCTGTGTCCAAGGCTGTCACTGGTGGGGATAGAGGGGAGCTGGCTATTTTATTTATTCACTGAAAGATTTGACAGTGCGAGGCTTGGTACCACTATTGGCTGTGCATGTGTTTTGTTTAGTGTTACTTTAGCAGTTGTTTAGTTTAATATTACTGTACTGCAGGGAGTTTTGTTTGCTTTTACTTTGTCAGTTGCTGTAGTCTGAAAAAGGTTTTTCCTCAGACCTACAAAGCTCTTTTGGTCTACTTAGGAGATGTTTTTTATTTGCTCTGTGTTGCTGGAAGGAGGTGCTTTTGACTTAGTGTGAAAAGGTTGTTAATATCTCGTCTGTAAATAGAAGTCATCTTACAGGTAGTTAATAAGAAATCTATTGCTGAATAGTCACTGCCACCCAGGCTTCTGTGAAGTGATTGAGTAGTATATCTGCAAAATATTTTTTAAACTTTTTTTTTTTTTTTGGTAAGGCACAGAGGGGAGTACAGCTGATAATAACATGATACAGATTCATTGTGAAGAAGAAATTAATGTTTTCTTGGGTTTTTCCTCCTCTTCTAGCCATCCGTTCCAGGGACAGTACTCTGTATCAGATGTTAAGTTAAGATTGTCACAGTAAGTACATAGTACTTTGATTTGTATTTTTTAGAAGTGTGGTCAAATATCAGTAACTGTGTCACTGTTGCTATCATGAACTAGACAAGATAAGATTCAAATTGGCCATCTTCAGGAAACTATACTCAGTGGTCTCTCAAAACATCACCACATCTAAAGATGAAACATTTGCCTGAAATAAATAATAATTTTTAAAAATGGCTAATGCACTGTTTTGTGTTGGACTCTACATAATAGAGCCTTGATTTTTTTGCATTGCAATTATAGGGCTTTTTTACATATATTTTTTATTTGTCAGCTAAATCTGTTAAAACTTCTGTCAGTGATTTGACTTTAGGTCTCATTATTAGGAGACAACAGCTTTTTTTTTTTTCCTAATTAGCTGGTTTTTAACAATGCTAATACAACATTGTTCTAAAACTCAAAGTTCACTGCATGCATACTGAGATGTGGTTCAGTTCCTTCAATTTACAAGCTTACAAGTTACAATGAGTTTTGCATAGTTTCTTATTGAACCAAACTCAGCTGAACTTTAAGTTGATCTCAACTGCTGCCTTTAGAATTCAAGTCTAAAATTCAGTGGTGCTTATTTTTTCTGTAGCTGTTCAGCTCTAACTGAAGCCAGAATTCAGCCTGGGGTTTATGCACCAGGCAAAAAGGATTCTTTTCTCACTTAGCTGTGCTGGCCATAAAACAACAGTCTCTCTCTCTCTCTCTCTCTAATTAATGGATGATATTTCTTCAAAGACTTAATTTGGAAGCTCTGGAGGTGTCTATAATGTTGTCCTGTTTTTGTCCCCATATGTGAAAGGGGAGTTACTAACTCTTCCAGGTAGTATGAGATCAATTTAAAAGGACCAGTAGTTCTTAATGTGCTTCAAATAATTAGTATTTTTACAACAGTGCCTTTAGTCTGCAGGTGGGACTTTGAAACCAGATCCTCATCAAATTTACTTGGCTTTGCAGATTGAGCCTAAACTTGGTTTTGGTGTATTCTGGTTTTTCTCCTTTTTTCGTCTGCACTCAAGATTTTTGAAAGTGGGAAAAATATGTGGCATGATGTGTTGTTGAGTTTCATATTAATGGGTTTGCAGAGCCTGAAATGTGGACTTGAAAGTTACAGCTTTAAAACTAAATGTTTTTCAGGTGATTGTACTTGTGCAGTAGAACTGATCGCTTTTGTGCTTTTCTTTCCAAATGATGATGTCTATCATTTTCTTGCATTTCTTTAACAAAAGCACAAGTGTAAAATGTCTTTGATCAAAATGTTAATCTTAGACAAAGATACAAAGTAAACTCTATTTGGAAAAAAAAGGACTGATCAGTTACACTTGCTGTTCTGTTTAAAGGTTATGTATTAGGGCTAAGAATTACTGAAACCACTGCAAATATGACTTGGTAATTTAGATAATAGATGCATTTTGGTAAACGTTTAGGAAAGATTGATTGGGCATTGGAATGGGCTGCCCAGGGAGGTGGTGGAGTCCCTGTCCCTGGAGGTGTTTAAGGAATGACTGGACATGGCACTCAGTGACAGGGTGGTGTTCAGTCATGGGATGGACTCGATCTCAAAGGTGTTTTCCAACCTGATGGAGTCTGTGAAAGGTTTAAAGTGTGCTGTATAAGAATGAACCATTGGGTGTTTTGATTTCCTGTCCTGCTGGCAGCATCTTTTCATCCTCTGAGAAGCTTGCCCAGCTGATCTCTGTGGATAAGATGAATGCAGGAATTGGGCTTGACCATATATATGAACTATATATATATGTGTGTGTGCTCTGTAAATCTGTGTCTAATGATGCATACTTTAACTTGTTTATTTACACCTGGGAATAATAAGAAGTCAGTCAACTAACAGTCTTCAGTATTTCTCTTGTTTAGCTCAGTGCAGAACAGTGAACGTGGAAAGAAGATTGGAAATGTGATGGTTTCTACCAGCCGGAATGTGGTACAAACAGGAAAAGCTGTAGGTAAGAAATCTATTTAAAATCAGTTTACATCTAAGCTGGATCTTTTTTGAAGAAGCACCCCATTTCTCAGTTATATTTTGGTTTTTGTCCAAGTCTACTTTATAACATGTACAAATCAGAGCAACATTTTGGAGGGTAAAGCTGCTGATTGAGGCCTCATCTATTGTGTAGTAATGGAAAGAGAAGCAGCTAGACAAAGAAATTAGTGTACATTCATTTTCCAGTGTGGCCTGGAGATAAATATGGGAAGAGAGATGTTCAGGTAAGAGATCCCATGTAATCTGGTAAATACTTTGACCACACCACCATCTGCATTGAGTTATTCTAAACTTTGATATCACTTTGACTGAAACTATCCAAAGCTGGTTGAGATCAGAAAAAGTCCTTGTGTCAGTTTCTGCAGATTTTGCAGCAGTCTGTAGTTTTCTGGAAAAGCACTTGTTGCACTTGAACAGGGGCATCATCACATTGTCATCTTGCAGTGTGAGATAATGGGAGTTCACCCATTAAAGGTTCTGATAGTCATTTGGCAATAGCTGTGCCAAAAATTGTTTAACTTTCTCTATTATTCCATTGGAGTCTGTCTTTTCTTTTTGCTGTGGGGCACTCTGGCCACGAGTGCGTTTCAGCCCAAAGTCTACCAAGCCTTCCCAGCCAAAGGACATCATAGGCTATTTTTGCTGAGCTACTGTGTTCAAGTTCTTTGAATATTTTTTGGCACAGACTCTGGAATTGGATTCTAAATCCCAAATTGGACAACTGATTGAGTAATTTTTAAATTAAAAAAAAAAATTCTCTGTAGCAACTCAGTAAACATAACACTTAACTATTGATCTTTGTTTTGTATTGCAGGTCAGTCTGTTGGAGGGGCCTTCACAAGTGCAAAATCAGCTATGTCATCATGGTTCTCCACTTTCACACAGTCAACCCAAAGCCTTGGGGACTAAATGCTGGTTTGGCAGAATGCTGCTGACTATTTCAGGTGCAATCTTTTTCTGAGCTGTAAAAAGACCACTCCAAAATGTAGGAGTGGAGATTAACTACCCAGGACCAAAATAAGGTGTATGTTGCTTGCAAGCAGATGTGGAATGTTATTATTCACTTTCCCTAGAAGTATAGAAGAATGGTGAGTGTCACCATACAATGGGATGGCATTTGCAGTATATTGGTTATATTTAAAATGACTACTTCTCTTTAAAACTGAGCCTTTATAAAGACGTAAACAAACGGGGCTTGTTGCAAGCCAAATGTGTTTGACTTTAGATTTGTACATTTTCTTGGATGTTGAAGATATTTATGTAAAGTAGTTCTATTTTTCAATCCAGATAACCAAATGGTTGTGCATTCTTGTTAGAAGTAAGCAGAATATAAATAATAATTCCTCTTTTAGGTTGAATTTGAGAGAATCTCTGCAACCCTTAAAGGGTGGAACTTTCTTGCTTTTACCTGCAAATTAAAATCAACAAGGTGCAGAGTAAGACTGTGGCTGACAAGGGGTTTTTTTTTCCTCTCTCCTCTGTATCCATGTAGAGTTGTTTGAATGAATCTGTCTCTAGCTCTCTTTGTGTCTCCAAATCTGTGTAACAATTGCAATATCAGTAGTTTTTTTCATGTTATGCAGTAAGCCTTCATACCTTTGCATATGTTTTGGCTGAGCTTTCCCCCTGGGACGTGAATGGGATTGCAGTTGGAGAGATCTCTTCAGGGAATGTATTACAAAGCATTTCTCCCAAATTGGGATTGGATCATAGACAGTTTTATGAGGTCTTGCTCTATTAGGAGGTAATTACAGCATTAATGTACTTGCATACATATGAATTACTAAACCCACCCAAAACTAGCACAGTAGCAAACTCTGCGTGTTTTGGGGCTTTTTTCCCCAGTTAAAGTTATGAGGATTCTTCCACATGAAAATCAGCTATGTGGATTTTCAGTGTTGACTCAGGGAATGTGCTATTTGGATAATTGCTTTTTTCATAAGGAAAGTAACACTAGAATTGAGAGTAACTAGAACAGCTCAGTTTGTATCCTTGTGTGAAGAAATAGAACAGTTTATTCTAGAAGATGTGGCATAATGCTGTATTTCCTATGTAACATGCATGTGGTGTCTTCTGTACGCAAGCGTATTGCACTTCCTACATTTCTTGATTCCAAGGGAGGTTATTTCCTGTTTTCTTGCAATGTGTGTGCCTCTATATGCCTTCTGACATCCCCAAATGTTGCTCTTAATATTTTCTACATTACATTATCAAGTGTTCCAACTTTTCTGTACCAAAAGACTCTTAGTTGATTGCCTCATCAGTATCTGTCAGCATTTTGCCATGTTCTTTTCTGGGGCCAAGATTTGTAGTCATGGTTATTTTTCCTATTCCTCAAATAAAATGCAGCAGCTGTACAGGAGATAAACAAGAAGGCTTGAATATTTTTAAGAAATTATGTTTTAATTCCTTATGTGCATTTTTAAAGCTAATAGAAAAGCCACGCTTGCATCACATTGTCACTGTGCAGCAACTTGGTTGTCAGGTTTTTTTGCTTCAGTGATTTGAAAACATGGGATCTGGTTTAAAGCCTTCTTTAATTTTTTTTTCCAGGACAGACTAGATAGAATGACTGTGGAAAACCTGAAAGTAAACAGCTGGTTTGAGTAGTTTGATTTGAGAAGGGCGGAAAAGGCCCCTAAAGCTCTACTAATTTATTGCATCTGACACACAAGTAAGATGTATCTATCAAACTGCAGCTATTGCTCCTGGTCTCTGTGTGTCTTTGAATATCTCCTAAAACTTCTGATGCTCTTTTCTGTTTTATTCCACAACTCTGTTATAGACATTTATATCTTTTCAAAGACTAGGTATTACTTTATATGCAGTGAAGTAAGACTAGAGCTGTTTATTCATGATATGTCTAGAGCTTTCTGATTCAGCATGCAGATAAGAAAATAACCCAAAATAATCACTTGCTTTTATGAAATGACTAACATATTATCTGCTGTCTGGGATTTAAGTGGTCAGGGTCCATGTTGTAATGAAGACTGGAGAAAGGTGCATAAAGGATTTAAGCACCTATAAAACTAACTTCAGCAACTTAAGGCATACCTAGGCAGATTTAGGCTTAGGAGCTCACAATGGTGAGTTCTAGAAGCCAGGCAAGTGGTTGGTATTTGTGTGTACAAGCTGTAGATGCAGGACCTTCAGGGATGCCTTTTCAGTATCCTTGTCTTTGTCACCTCGTCACCTGAGTTTTCTCTGTTGAATTCTCAAATGCTCCAAGTTTATATGGCAGATTTGTTAGCTCTCTGCATTCCCCTTATTCCCACAGATTCCCTCTCTGGCCTAGGGGTTTTAGAAAGCTGACCTTTGTTTTCTGGTGCATTAATCTGAGGAAAAACAGAACGAGGTGTCCTCATCGGCTGCTTGTTGCTTTGTACAGTGACTCTGTTGTGATACTTCACAATTTTTCCCTTATGGGCAAGAAAAGACCAGACAGATCTTTCTCTGCAGCCTTTTTCTCACTGTCCCAGCTGTCTCTGTTGTGGAACCAAACATTCAACCTGATTAAGAGTATTTTCCTTTCTTTACAAATGACAGAATAAAAAATTTACATTACTTTTCAGTCTTTTTAAGAGCTGGCACCCTGCTAGCAAGTCAGACTCAGATTTAAACTCAGATTTAAACAGTGATTAAGACTCATGGAGAGTGGGTGGAGATGAAGTGATCTTCATAATTAGTTGTCTTCATTAACATCTATGCTTGCTCTCCAACATTTGCTTAAGCTTACTTTTGGGCTGTAGGAAGGCATGCAGCCACGGAGGTTCATCTAAGCTCATGTAGTTCTCTTCTTAATTTAATGTTTGTAAGCTCTTTAGTTAAATCCAATGCAAATGCAAGTTATTTTCCTCTCCTCTGTTTTAAAATTTCCAGTGCAGGCATTATTAATTATTCAGAAAGATTTAGGCAGTCAACTTCCATTTCAAAGGCCCTGACATCCATTTCTGCACCATAAGAAACAATGGGTCCTAAGTGAATTGGTGATAGTGCCTCTAATCAGTCAGCTGTGAAGGTATTGTTACAGCTCTGTCGTGATTTGATGTTGCAAAGGTATTTCTGGCTGTCAACATGCAGCACACACTGACTTACAGGTAACACAATAGCACACCTCTCAACTTTCTGTCATCACAGGCATCAGCCTCAGCTTTTTGTATGTGCCAGCATTTGAGGAACTGCCTGTTGAGCACAGATATGAGATGTAAGTCCCCAAAACCCCACTAGACTTAAGTATTGCTGACCTTCTTTTCATTTGACTAAAGTGTTCAGCATCTTTCATCAGTCATTTTCATGTCATAACCTTAATTCCTGTACACATCTCACATCAGTTTCCTCAAATATCACAATTTAATTAGAATTTTTAGGTCAGTGTTCAGGTACATTGCACTTGTTTGACTTTGTACTTCTGTTTTAAGCACCTTTGTAATTAAATATAGTATTTTGCCTAAACAAGCTTCTGATTTCCATACAAATTATTACTTAGCAGAGAAACTGCTAAATATGTGGCAGTATTTAATTGTAAAATTGAAGGTGTGAATGCAGTTTTTAAACATAGAAGCTATTGCTTGATAATTGAACATACAAGTAATGTATTTGATTTTTCTTGTGCTGCTTGAAAAATAAAATACATCCAGCCTGTTTCAAGTTCCATCTGCTCAAAAAGCTGTATTATTTTAATAAATTATTTCCACCAGAAGACACTTGCAGGCATCTGGTTTTGATATTGGTAGCTGCTTGTAATTGACTGGCAGTCTTTTTGAAATTTGTCTTCCATTTAAACTGATTATGGATGCTGCTTTTTGCACATTTATGGTAAGAGGATCCTCTAGTGTGACTTTTTATTCCCTGTGGGGTGCTGCTTGTTGTGAATTGATTGAAGTCCTTAGGAGGTCACAGACCTCTTACATTGATAAGAATTTCAAGTATAACTAAAATTTTGGTGTAGATTTAGCTTCAAAGTAACTTGTAGTTTCTGTGGATTGTGACATCTGGTCAAAATCAAGATGCTGTGTAAATTAATTGCTGCACATCCAGTTCTCTGCCATAGTGAGCTGTTTTAAAACTTCAGAACTCCCACTGCAGCTGTTGCTGTACCTGTCTGAGAACAATTTGGTAAATGGGTGCTTCCAGAAGGAGGAAACTGACTACATTGGGTATAATTTAGATGTGAATTAGACAATGGTTATGTCTAGGAAAAGGTTGCAATTCCCTAAAATTTCTTAAGATTTTTCTGACTGTGTGCAAGTAGTTGTGCAAAGACACTGAAAGATAAATTTACATCATGTTTTTTATGCACTGCAATTTCACTTTCTTGCAGGTATTTGGTTTTCATTAAAAAGACAACATGGAGAGTATTCATTAAAGGGAGAAACACTACATTATTGTATTATGATTAAAGATGTATGACAAATTGCTTCATGGTGTTTTGAGTCTTTAATGTTATATTAGAGAAGGGACAGAGCTTTACTTCTGCGATGTTTCTGGTCTTGATCCCATTCTTTAACAAACATCAGAAGCAGTGTTTGGATTCATAAAAAAATAGGGAAATGGATCACTTCTGTCTATTAGCGAGCCTTACTCAGATTACCTTATTCCCTGTAAACTGACATCATGTGTGCATAACATCTGTACACAGGTGGCTTAATCTCAGTTGGGATGGAGCTTGGAAGTCTAGCTGTCTTGAGTAAAAACTGTTTAATCATACATTGCTCCTCTTGTAATAATACCTCAAAATCAACTGATAAAGTAAGGTGGGGGGTTTTTTTGCTTCCCCACCTGAATTTACTGACTAATATTGATGAAAGCACAATCACTGTTTGCCTTAATAGCAGCAGAGAACACCTACAAAATCTTTTTTTTTGTCTGAATCCAGATCACCAATAATGTGGCACTGCTTTCTGGATCAGGTGAGCGTAATCAAGCAAGAATGTTTAGAGTGAAGGAAGAACAGATATTTGAAGTGAAAGCAGATGTACAGCTATCATCTTGTCTTAAAAACAACATGGGAAATAACATCACTTGCATACTATATGAAACAGATGGAAAATACTGGAGAAGGGAACTCAGCTGATTTCTCATCTCTGAAGAAAGACACACAGAAACACAGTGGAGAATTTAAAAGTCCAGGCATACCAGAAAGTGGCAAAAAATAACACTGAGCTTAACATACTGCCTAATATGACCTGTGGTTACTGACTTTGCTGCTGTGAATAATTTGTGTGTATATGGATTTTGCCATGTGCCAAAGAGCTGGATGAAGCATACGTCAGCTCTTAAATTTTGGAAATTGTTTCATGGTTTTTTTCTCTTCAGAAAAAACATGTGTTCAGCATTACTTTACCTAGCTGTGCTTCTTGCACCTTCCAAATAAAATCTCGGCATCAAGATTTATCTTGATGTTTAGGACATGATCGGAATAGTCTTTAAGGTCTACATGACATCATTGCCTTCTTAATTTTATTGGTAGGACCTTTTATTGCCCTGTTTACTGGCTCTTTGGTGATATTAATGCAGTAGAGTGCCCGTGTGTGTCCAGTGCAGTTCCCTGTTTGAGGAGATGAAGTCAGGCAATGCTCCAGGTGCCCAAACTTCAGCACTTCAGTAGTGGCATGTGTACAATGCCTAAACTCTTCTTTGCTGAAACAGAGGTGCCTGGTGTCACAAGTTAGACCGGGCCCCAGAAGAGCTGTGTGGTTTACCGGAGCAGGGCAGAAAAGCACACACAGAGCTACTTCTCCTTCACCTTCATGTCTGTTCTTTCTTGCATGTCAAAGGCTCTGTGCCTCAGTATTGACCCAGGTCTTGCTCTCACCTGCTGGTTCAGGCTATTCACTGACCTCTTCCCTACTGGAACCTGGGAGGTGTGGGAAGATGTCCAGATGCCGTATAGGCTGGCTCCTGGCATCAGGAGCCATCCCTGCATTTTTTGGAGTCTGCTGATGCTCCTCCTCTGGGTTCCTAGGCTCTGTAAGAACTCTGCCTTGCTGAGCTGTACTCTTGAGAAATGTTGTAGGAGGGAGGTATTTTAAATACTTCTGAAAGTGGAACTAAACAGAACTTTGTGTAGCTAATGTTAAGCATGAAGTGGAAAGAAACTGGTTTTAAGGGTAAGCCTGCTTCAGAGTCTGCCTAATTTATAGATCCTTTCATGTAGCAATCCAGAGCAAAAAACCAGAAAGCAACTTGAATGTAGCTGGAAATGGGAAACAAAGGAAAAACACTAGCCTGGCTAATAAGTTCAGTGGTCTGCAGTTTTGTCCACAGATGCCCCTTAGCTGTACTGCAATGTGGCAGGTGCTTGTGCACCTTAACAGAGGCACTGAGAAGTGAAATGAGAAATACTGTAAAAAACAGTAGTGCTTTAAATCTTAAAATAATCTTTAGAACGTTACCAAATTATATTCCCCCAAAATTTAACTATCTGCCTGATCCTGTTCTCTGCAAAGCTTGGCACAACTCACTGTCCCAGATCTGACTGATCCTTTACAACAAAAATTAAACTTGCACTTACATATGTATTTAAACAACTGCAAAAAATTATTGAATCCATTAAAAATTAGCAGAGGCCAGATCATTTTTTATTACGTTAGGTAAGGGAAACTGAAACTATGTAGGACTGAAATTAGCTTTACCAGAAAAGAGGGAAACTTTATTGCAAATGTAGCAGAGCTTGAGGACCTGAGTTGATGCATTGAAACATGTATGTAAATGTACTTCAAAGGCAAGTACAGGTTGAATAGGCTGAGATTAGGCTGAAGCTTTGTAGTAAGACACTAGTTAGATCTCCGTGAAGGCTTTAATCATATTTGCTCTCTTTATGAAATGAGAACTGCATTTTTTTCAGCTGTTGTCTTTGTTCCTGCAAAAGTCTTTCTCTTATTCTACCACTAGTGACCACTTCCAGGCAGATGACAATGCTTTGCCTGCACAGTTTACTTCTTGAATTATGCATGGAAAGTATTTAGACTGGAGAATAGCATTTACCAGCTGTTTTCCTTTGGGGATGAATACTGGCTCAGCAACTAGTTGTGTAAGTGAACTAATAATAAATATGTCTTTAGCAGTCACTAGAGAACTGTTCACCATTTGACTAGTCTTGTCTTTAAATGCCATATTAATAGCAAATAAATTTTAAATAAGGTACTATATAATCTTGGGCCACATAAAATACAAAACTGATATCATAGATATATGATAGATATAGATGTTTTGTATTTTATGATGAACATCTACAAAATAGAAAAAAATACTAAAAATGTAGATGAGCAGGAAGTCGCATAGACTGACTGTATTTAAAAAGATGTTCCTAAATGGATAAAATCAAGTTCTTCCAGGTTTTGTGAGGCAACTGTGACTTAGAGCCACTGCAATTTAGTATTTCCTGTTTAGTATTTCTTATTTCATATTCAAATTCACCCCTTTTTTTGTTTGTTTTCCTTCGGTAAGAAACTACTCTTAAGATTTTAAACTCAAGTTGGAAGTTCTCAATAACAGAACAAGCCCACTCTGCTCCTTCACTAGCTATAGATCATCTGCATGTAAAACAACAAAGCCTTGTCCTAAAGCCTAATGCAGCCTGATAACAGTAGGGTGAAGTGAGAACAAGCCACAGAACTGAGCAGCTCATGGAGGCTGGAGTTACTTGGATACAGCTCATGTTTTTGCCTGAGGTATGTGATTCTCCAAATTACATTATAAAGGAGTATCTCTGTCTTTCTTTTTATGTATGCTCCCTTGCACAGCCTTGCAACATGAAAGCAATATAAACAGACCTATCAGCAGGAGCTCCTGAGTCACCTCACACCTCTTACCTAAAAAATGTAGGTGTTAAAAAAGTTTATGTAATGGTAAATGCAAACATGTTATGTCACCTTAATAAAAAAAGAATTGGTAGCTTGCCATTGTTACTCAGAGTCCCATAAGTCCTCACATGGCACAAAATGCCACAGCATCAGGAAGAGTTTTATGTAAGGCAGCTTTCTTATCTAAAGTTCCTTTTCTAGTCAAAACCTTCAATAATTGTACAAGACAAAACTTTGTAAAGCCCTTTAGAGACCTAGCCCAAACAATATGTAGGTGTTGTCTTTATTGAAGGCTGCAATTGTATTTACTGCAAAAAGAAACAATTACGGAAAAGCCATTGACAGTCTGGACAATGGAGTAAATAAATTTGCTCTTGATTACTGAAGACTGAAAATAGGTCCGCCATCTTCTGAATTTAGAGAAAACATTCCTCCTTAATGCCTGCTGTTTTTTGCTTTCAGTAGAGCAGAATTTGTACCATGAGTGGAGAAGTGCTGATTTACAAAAATGGTAGCAGGGGATTCCAGTCCTATGTCATCACCAGTTTGATTTCAGTACCTGTTTTCCAGCTTTTGCTGCGTAGTAGTGAGCACAGTCAACTCAACATACTCACCTCCAGGCTTTTTTCAGCTTAACTATTTCTAGCTGCCTTCAATAAGCTACTTGCTATGAGTGTGCATGTGGTGGGAGGGTGGCATAGCTCGATTTATTTCAACCAAAAAGCACACTCAGGCAGTTGGATTCAGTCTTTTTTAATAAATTAATGTCATTCAAAATACAGTGCCAGAACATGATGCAGCTGAACATGCTAGTAAGGTTTGTCATGAAGCACCTGTGTTCATGTTAGGTTGGCGGCACCCCGCTACTGCTAGTGGTTCCTGGGATTAATGCCAGAGCAGCACTAGGCATCTGCTCTCCTGCACACACAGCACAGGATATTCCTGAAGTTTGCTTCCCCCCCCAAAGTAAAAAACCTGACAGCTAAGGGATATCTATACACAATCACACTACAGTAATGCTTGTTATTAAATTAACAGAAAATAAAGACCTGGTTAATCCACACTAAAACTTTGTTTTACAATGGAAAAATACATCAGCAGCAGGAAGTAATATACATGAGCCAATGTTACTGTAATACAGAATGTGGAGGCATTTACTGATTAAAGCCCCACATAGACCCGCACTATGAGGGCTGGCAATTCCTATTGCAAGCCCAGCAACTTAAGTCCACACCTGGTAATCTACCAGCTGCTTGGAAGACCTGTATTCTAAATAGACAGGTATAAGTTAGTGAAAATAGAATACATGCACCTCATCATACAGCTTGACTGAACCTGCAGTCATTTTGCCCAGCATGTTACCATACAATGGAAGATCTACCCTTCCTACCACAGGTAGATCCATGGGATTTGTTTCTTTTTCTTTTAATGGCATTACTATACCAACATAGATATTAGTATTTAGTAAGTGCAGCACAGTTCTTTAATTAGGCCACACTGACAATTATATAACTAGTACTTAAGTAGAATATTCAGAAGTAGTTAAAATGTAACTGGAAGATACTTTCAAAAGAGTTGTGACATCATCCTAGAAACAATAACTACTTTTTTCTGAAGCTAATTTTCCTGAACCAAGACTTTATAGAACTAGAATTAACTCTTTAGACAAGTCAGATGCTTAAGCTTATGATATACATATATTTTTCTCAATTATCAGATAATAGTATTTGAGATTATGGAAGCATATCTGCTCATTTCACTAATTCATACTGAATGGCGGCAAGTGTTAGGTAGGGCATAAAAATAGAACTCATGAAAGACAGCTCTGAGATTTCCGTCCCCAGGCCTGTTCTTTCACAGCCATTTATTTATTTTATTGTTTTATAACTGAGCACAGACTCAGTTGTGCAGTCTAATCTGGGAGCTATACAGGTGGTAAAGTAACCATCTCCCCATCCAGCTCAAATTCATCAGCTCCGTCTGGGGAGAAGAGATACGTTGGAGGTTTCCACGGGGACTCTTCAAGGCAAGATGGATACAGCTTTCCTACAGTGCACCGGAAGTCTTTCCCCAAGTCCCACAGCACACGTTCTGATATGTGCTGCCTTAGGAACCAGCGGTCGAGTTCCAGGTCATACTGATAGGTGGCATACTTGGCTCTCTCATTCATGTGGGTCTCCCGTATAAAGACACATAAGGAATTGGAGATGACAACGGCCCTGACACACGGGTCGGAATAGCGCTTGGCAGGGATATTGGCTGCCATCCTCCATTCGTTTTTATTCACGTCGTAGATTTCCACTGTTACAGAAGACCCATCCACAGTACTGCTGGGGAGCCTTATACCAGAATTGCTGGCAATGTGCAGTCCTCCGATATAGAATATCTTATCACCAAAAGCAGCAGCTGAAGCGAAACATCTGCTTGTTTGTCGCATCGCCATCTCCACCCAGGCGTCTGAGCGGGGGAAGTAGCAGTACATCAGGTTGTGTGCCATGACGTAGATGCAGTTGTGAACTGCCACGGCCGTGCTCCACTGCCACGCGCAAGGCAGGGGGCTGACCATGGTCCACTCGTCCTTCTCGGTATCGTACCTCTCCACAGTCCTCCTGTTGAGCTCCCCGCCGACGCTGTCCCCGCCGATTGCATAGATGTATCCTTCACAGCACACCAGGGACGGCTTGATGCGCACAAAGAGCATCGGTGTCTTGGGGAACCAAGTGTTCTGCTGTGCATCAAACCAGTAAAAGCAATTCACAGTTCTGAAGGCAGCCTGGAGTTTGCTGCTTTTACTGTGATTGGTTTTTGTGTTCTTCAGAGGAACCTGCCCACCTGCTATATAGATGTCATTATCGGGAGTTACCAGCGTCCCAACCTTATGCAAGTCAGCGGGAGGGTTGCAGAGTTTGTAAACTTTCTCTGCCTGTGGGCTGTAACACACAGAAGAGTAAAGACTACCAGGGTTTTCGGCAGCAGCTTCAATGAATATCATCATCTCCTCTTTTGTCATGCCAAGTCTGGGCTTGAAAAATTTGGGCATCGATTTGTACAGTCCTTGCACCACCACTGATTTATCATTAGGTGGCAAGCCTTGAAACCAGGCTCTCTGTGTTACTTCTGAAAGTGCATCAATCCGGATTTGGCTAAGAACAGAGGACAAATACTGCGAGCGTGATTCCGTGTTGTACTCCAGCCATAACATAGCAGCCTCACGCACTGTCTCCTCCTTTTCCACATTTAAATTGTCACTGCTTAAAATATCTATCAGTAGATCATGTGACAGTTGCATGAAAGCCTCCTGGTGGTACACAGCTGTGAACTTGTGCTCCACCATTCTTTTAGCACTCTGTTTTAACTCTTCACAGCTGAAGAGATCAGCAAAACTTAATAGACGCACACAATTTTCTGCATTAATTTTTTTGATTAAGTATTCTCTGCATCGTTGTAACACATCATCTACCTGTAATCCAAAGAAGAAACACACAAAGCATTACACATACCATCTGTGCTTTCAAGTAGCACCAGCACATAGAAGGACCTGCATCTGGTGTTGAACAACACAGTTCAGGCCTGGAATACTATACATACACAAAAATACAGCAGTGACTCACTCAGCTGCTTCATACAGATCAAGTACACAACATGATTTTGTCTGCTGGCAAAATGAATTTTCTAAATGTTAGAAGTGCACTGGTTGACTTCCAGCCTTCCAAAGGCACTGTCATGCAAGGAGGGATGGCTACATGAAGCAAATTGGGCAAGGAACTGCTGTCTATACTGAGTGATCTGAACAAAAGTACATTGAAATGACTGAAGAGGAAAGATCTTTTAAAAAGGTACAGAATAAAACAGTTCAGAGATCGAAGCTGTAACTTCATCCTCTAAACATTCCTACCTGTAGGAAGCAGGCAGTTTCATAGAGCTGCTCCACTGTGCTGTCGCTTAGTGCCAGGTTACCCGTGTATGCGTAAGTGATGATGATCTGCAGAGTGGCTGCATCCACATTCCTCAGGTGTACGTGTGTTTGCTTGCTCTCGCTCAGCCCGCTCATGAACATTGCTCTGAGGAGAAATACACGTATTAAGACAAGGATCAGCAGTGAGTAAAGTAATCTCAAATAGTCACCTGTAAGCCTTTGGTGATTCCACTCCGAAAGGTGAACAGTCCTTTTGCTGGCCTGTTTACAGGTGTTTAGTATTTACCTTAGGCTAAAATCTACTATTTAAGATTAAACATTTGAACAGAACAAAAGTACCATCAGTGCCTTCTGCAGAAATAACTTTATATTCAGGCAAACTCTTCTGTGTTAATCAGCAGACAGTTCTAATGATTTTGGAGTTTAAATTATGCAATTTAAATATTTTTCTATGATAGGTGGTAAGAGGGAAGAAACATCCTCCAGAAAATACTGTTGAAACATACACAACTAGATTTTAGATTCTAAAACAAATGCAGATTTATGTAATGGACTGAGCTAAGTCATATCAAAAAGGATGCTCCTCTGGGAGGAGAAGAAATAGAGCAAGCACTAGCACTCTATGAATTATTTCTTATATACCATTCATCATAACATGCAGTAAACTTCAAATTTGCAGACAAAAGTCAGTAACAGAAAAACCTATCAGATCTAGTCTGGGAAAAAAAAAGAGCAAGTATTTCCACTATATCTTCCTGAAAAAGACTAGAAAGGCAATTTAAAACATGGTTATTGTTTCCTTAATGCTTTACATACCTCTTGCCCATTCTGGTATTTTAATTGTAACATAGTTAAGAACTAACTGGAATCTGGTACTATAAGCCACAGACTTGTCAATTCTCTTAAAATAGGGGACATTGGTTTCAAGAGCTTTATATTGATTCAGGTTTGGTATTTATGGTTGTGTTAAAAATTCAGTTCAAGGCTCTTTATATCTAGTTGGGCTTTTTTTTTTAGGAAACCAGGCATGAGAAAAATTAGAAGGGACAGTAGGTGCACCTTTTAGTCCTGCTTCTGGCTGCAGAAGTGAAGGGGACATGGAGATACACTCCCTAAGCAAAGCCATTGCAGAAAGCATCTGATTCAAAGACAGTATCCCATCCCCATTTCTCTGTCTTCTTCTAAGCTCCTTAACTCAGGGCAACTTGCATTTTAGGAGGGATCACTGACTAAGTGAGTATCAACTTGCTGTGAAGTGACTTAAATGTAAGCAAGAGGGTGCAGGGAGGTACAGAGACTCCTCTTCACAGAAAGGAAGAGGGAGCTGTTGGAGACTGGCTCTTGCTCGCACACTGCTGAGCAGCCTGTGCTGGAGCAGGGCTGCACATCGTTCAGACACAAAGATGGAAGGTAAGCTGGCTGCAATCACACACAATGGCTGGATCACACCGAAAGATGTTTTGCTTTTCTTCCCCTCCTTCAGGGCTATCAATTTTTCATAATAAAGCTAAATTTAGGAAGCCGAGCATCTTTTTGTAAACCAAAGTAGAGAAGAAAAACAGAACATGACAAAACCACAAGTTTGATACTTCTTTTAACCAGTGCCAAAACCTCATTCCATAAATAATAAACAAACACATATGAATAAGAGATTTGACTGCACATTCTGATGTAGCACACTGGGTGGACTCATGACAGCTTTCCAACCTTATGATTAACCACCCACATTAAATCTGGCTACATTTCCAGTGGCTGTTATTTTACAAATTGTTGGAACTATGTCATCTGCACAGGGCCAATGGTAATAATTATTATCTAGTGATCACACAATACTTGTTGCTAAAAATTGGACCAGATTCATCTGAGATGAAAAAATAAACACAAAAGCCAGTAGGGACAAAAACTTCTGTGAAAATAATAAATTAATCCTTATACAGTTTTCTACAATAAAGGAGACAAACTACAGAAAACATCTTAGATGTGTTCTGCATAGCGAGCCTATCTCAGGAAAAGCAAATTTGTAAACCTTCCTGTGATGAAACAGGAAAGAAAAGTTACAATCCCTCCACAATGCATCAGGAAGAAAAAACATGCGTGGATGTCACCCTGACTAGTTTCAAGCTTCAAAATTCCTTCCAGACAGGCAGATTAATTATACTATGTTGCCAACAAAAAATGATTAATCGCTGCAGAAAATTCACAGTGCCTCATCATCCAGGTCTTACTATGAAGGTATTTGCAAAAAGTGGTAGCACTAAATGTATCTTATTAATATAAATGTTTTAAAAGACCAAAGCAGGACATTTGGAAAACAAGAGCTACTGAGCTAAAATTTCAAACGTATCTTGGAGGGGGCATGAAACAAAAAAAAAAACCCCAAACCACACACAGAAAAACTCCTCTTGCATCACCACAACACTCAAGCAAGGGAAGAGTTTCTGGCTTTGCTGAGCAGAGAAAAACAAATGATTCAGAAAAGAAAGCCATGAACTTGCATAGCAATCCCTACTTTTAGCAGATGCTTCTACTAAGAAACTACAGTTAAACATGACAATGGAATTCCCTGCAGCCAAGTCTCAATAATCCCTTGTTATCCTACCTTGGGAAATAAAACCAGATTAAGTATTTTAAAGATTAAGTGTGAAGAATAAGAAATTTACTAATTATTCAGATTCAATTAACTCCCTAAAGAAAATTAACCATCACAAGTGTGATTTTTCTTTTCCCCAACACTTACTGTATAAACTACAATAACTATCTAGAATAAGTCCCAGGATGCTAGAAATTTTATTTTACTCTGTGTTGGAAAGTAAGGATATTTAGGTCTTTTACTTCACTGATCTTTAAGTCTCTGTAACACATTGTTAATCAATTACTACTACACTCAAAACCAGGTACCACAGATTTTATAGTATTTGAATACTTACCTGAAATATGAACTGCATGTTGCAAGAACCATCTTATGGCAGGGAAATTCAGTGCCCTCAACAATCAACACTATGTCAGTTAGCAACTGCTGTTCATAGAAGAATTTTAACTGCTCCAGCAAGGATACAGCATACTCTGTATTTATCTGCCTCTCGTCCTGGGTAGACATGACTGTATTCCATTAATATTTCCAGGACCAGAGAGAAAAGTCAAGATCTCTTCACCAAAGAAAGGTCAGTTGAGTGTTTCTGAAGTAGCCAGGAAAGAAATGGCAGGAGGTCTGTAGCCTTCAGAAGTGACACTGATAAAAAGGGCAGTGTTATCTTGAACTGCTGAATCAATGTTTGAGACTTTGACCTCCTATTAGGTCATCATGCTTTGTCTTGATGTCCCAATTTGTTCAGAGACTTTCAAGAGTGTCTGCAGAGCTCCCGTTGAGATCTATGACGCAGCAAATGAATGAGCAAAAGTGAAGTCTGAGGTAGACTTTGTGGTAACATCTCGTGATCAAGGGCTGCACTTGACTGACTGAAAGCAGGAAAAAAAAATTAATTTACACATCAGCAGGTTTTGAAAAACCTTTCATAGTTACCCCTTAAAAGTAATTGTCTAATAAACATTTCTAAATTAGTACTTCATTACTTGCAATAAAACCCTTCTAAGAAAAATATTTAAACAACAAAGGTATCAAAGAGAAATGAAAAGCAGAGGAGTTTGTACATTAATTCTCATATGACCT
The DNA here is from genome assembly GCA_013397975.1 of Machaerirhynchus nigripectus. Lineage (NCBI taxonomy): Eukaryota > Metazoa > Chordata > Aves > Passeriformes > Dicruridae > Machaerirhynchus > Machaerirhynchus nigripectus. The sequence continues at coordinate 113,378 of VZRQ01010288.1, read as the reverse complement.
GGACTTACAAATTAAAATTATTTATTTTGTCAACACAGCTCCTAAGGCCGGAGAGTTAAAACATTCAGACTTCATTCTTCCTCAAAGAATTACCCAGATTTCCCACTGAGTACACCTGTGAATTTCATTCAACCATTGACAAGATAGCCACTTTTTTTTCCGTTTCTAGATTAAACAGCAATTTTTTCTGCTTCTTTGTTTTTGTCTACTTAAAGCTTATCAATACCAGGCCACTAAAAATATAAATGCAGTAATTTCAACATTCCATCACTTCCCAACTAAACTCTCAACTCTCAATATCATCAGCCTGTTTATTTCACCTTTGGCATTCTAGTAGAGATGAAGCAGAACTAGCGCTAAGGATTAAAAAAAAATACAAAATAAAAAAACACTAAAAGTCTATATTTCCAATGCTTATTAAATTCATCTGGTCCATGAAGAAGGAATTCACCTATTAATATTTCACATTCCCTTCCTTTTTCCTTCTGAGTAATTTCCATAGAGTCAGGTAAGCTTCACTGCTGCAGATGGGAGGAAAGAAAAACACGGAAATAATAGAAGCAAAGGAATGCTGGAATAGCAAGGCTTAAAACACCTACAGTGGCCACCAAGGTCTATTAGCTTGTTTGGACATTTCTCCTCCTCTTAAAAATGGGGTCAGGTTTTATTTCATCTTCCACGTGAACACAAAAAACCTAATTAAGAATGGGATAGTTGTGACAGTAAAATTACCATCATAATGGGCAGCAGAGTACCACAGCTATCAAATGCTTCCAGATTTATTTAATCTTGCACCATTCTTCTGCATTCCAAAACTGAGGAATAACCACAACCTTTTTGTCTTATGTCTAAGATACTGCTATCACTACAGTTCATGATGAACAGAGAATGCAGAAACAACTTACGTGAAATGACATTCCTTAAATTCCACACAAAAATACAAGATATAGTGTAAGACAAAGGCTGTAGAAATACCTGCCAGCCCCACCAAAGATCTACTATTTCAATACAGCCCTGCCTGTAATACAATTCAGAAACAGCTGTCTTTCAACATTCACTCACTTGAAACAGATATGCTTAATTAATGCCACTTTAATTACTACTAATTTAGTGTCCCTGATCTTTTTCTTTTTCAGTGATAAATAGACACAAACAGGAGTCTCAAACCCTTCGTTTTCCCCGGTTGTTTAACTGGAAAACAGTCCAAATAGTCAAACCCAACGCTCACTGTTTAAGTGAAAGCAGTTAATTAAGGAAAACAGAAAAGGCTTTGCTACTTGGGGGAAGGAGTAGATACTACTCTGTGCCACAAGAACAGATACTAGCACAAGTCTGACTGAAGACCTTCAAGTTTCAGGTAACCTCTGAAGTCACTAAACCATAAATATATCAAGGATATAGAGATACTGCTCCATCTAAAGCAATGACCTTCTGCCTCAGGTCACAGCTTCTTTCCACCAAGTTAGCGTGCATCCCGTCTCTGCACCACTGCCCACTCTTCCAGCACTCTGAGAACAGCTCACCATGCAACCCAATCCACTGACACATTTTGCGCTGGACTTTAAACGGCTACAGAGACACACAGACTTCCTAAGTGTGTTAGGCCCACAGAAATAAATAGCTTGTGGCTCTGCTGGTATCCCGAGTCTCTCTACAGCATTGTTTTTCCTGGCTTAGGAGTAAAGTTTCAAGAACAATACAAGCCGGTGGATTAAGCTCTGTTTGGGCAGAGCATCAGTAGTACTAAGCTTTAGCAAAAGAACTCATTGATACCCTAACTTCCTTTCTGATGTAATTGTAAAGAATGTAACTATTTCTTCAGAAACAGGAGAAAAATAAGACAATTAATATGCACTGGTTCAGTCATTAGGTACCAGAACAAGTCACGGATGCCATGGAGAAACTGATATACACCTGCTAGTAAGATTAAAGACATTTTTGGCAGCTAGCTGCTGACAGTCAATAACTGAAAAAGCAGACCTGTTCAGCAGAAGACAAGTTGAAACTGTGAAATTAATTACTATAAATAACTGGAACATTTGAGTACGACCCTCAGTAGCAGAAGAGATTGAGGAGATGACAGGAGTCCTGTTGCAGAACATTTATGTGATGTGGATCACCTTTGAACCGTACATTTACAAAGCTCAGGAAACCATCTGTCATGTACTCCAGGGAAGTGCACATGGTAGGAACATGCTACGTACACGATTCCTGTTTTCCACATCCATACTGTGTTTTGCTGCCAACAATAACCATTTGCTAAAGAACAAAGTTTCGTATTTGTCACAAAGTCAGGAGTCATATCCCATTCCCTTGTAATGGAAATAAATACATCAAGGATCTCTGAATTTCTGATCCAAAATTGCCATAATTTATATTGTAATTTGCCCAAGAGAAGTGAATCTGTTCAAAACATTAGGATAAGTGGTAGGAACATCATTTAGTGCCTGGAAAATCATCCAAGATTACCTAGCTCTCTCACACCTCTTTGGAGAGTTCAAGACAATCTTAAAGGAGATACACTCCTCACTTTAGAGGCTGAAAATCAGAGGCATTGAAATAAAAAGCAGCTTGTCCAAAGCCGTGTACTTTCAAAGTAGAAAAGCAAGAGGCTTGGCCCTTCCCAGTCCCAACCCAATATCTCTCTCACTGCACTGTGCCTGGTTGGCATACAGTTATTGGATCTGAGATAAATGAAAAACTATGGACTTGAGAAAATGTCTACAGATGCTCTACTGTCTGCTGTAGTCCCAGTAACTATGCAGCAGTGGACATTTCTCATTTATGGATGAAAAGATCTATGGCTGAAGTTAGCTTAATACCCTGAACTGAAATTCTGATAGAATAAAAATAATCCCAGAATACAAGTTCTAGGAATGAGACTTTCCCCTTCAGCGATGTCACTGGAGTGACCATTTTGTTCTGGGTAATTTCCTGGAAGCCAGCTATCCAAAACAGGACTGGCAGGTAGCTGCTGGAAGGCCACAGGGTGCTACACTGCAAATGAAACCAAGTAATCACCAGGTGATTTAAAGTACCTCCCTATCAAGCTGGAGAGCAACATTAAGTAACATGTTGATAAGAGGGTTTGTTTTAAAGTACTTATTCCTTTTTGCTTAAGTAATTTTAATGAGGTGGCTTGTTAACACTTGTTCATGTACTTCAAATCTGAATGAGACCATTCAAAAAATTAGTCATCAAATGTTAATGAGTTATGGGATAGGCTATTAATTGCCTTCCTTGAATCTGTTTATTTTCTGAGGTCAGGCAAAGACTGATAAACAGAGATATATACTGCACTACATACATGGCAGTGTTAGCACTATTCTTCAGTGTGTTACATGAAATAGGTACACTGAGTATTTCGAATTTGATAGGGAAAGATATAAGAACTATAGATATAATATTCTTCAACTGGACTTATTAGGAAAATAATTTCTTCTTCCCCCAAATTATAAGAAGGGCAAAAGATATATAGGCATCTTCTGTTTTGGGTTTTTTTTAAGACATTCTGATACTCAGAAAAGTCCTTCTGAAAATCCCATTAATTAGTCTGTCAGATTAGATGCCTAACTTCCCACAAAATGCTGGGAAACACATAGAAGATCTATGAAAGTGTCACAGGTTCCCATCTGCATCTTCAGCCGTCTAAATACCTCTTGAATTCTAACTTCACTAACTAAAATTCACACTTTAAAAAACACATTTCATCGTCCATATGTCTGGAAGAAAAAATTTAAAAAACCAAACAACCAAAACTTATCTCCCTGGACACCCAATTTATTTAATCTAGTTTTAACTAATTTAAAAAACGCCAACTTTAAATACTACTTTTGTGAACTTTTAATCAAATTCCTATTTCCATTCAAGGGCAGCTTCATACAAATCACAAGTAAAAACACGTCTAAAGAAGTGAGTCATTCACTATTTTTAACATAATAAAAGGTCAGAATTTAGACCTGAACAACCATAAGCCAAACTACACAAGCCTTGGTGTGTGTGGAGATAGCAATCCTCTCAGCTAGCAACACAGTACCCAGCTCAGGCACTTGAATACTTAGTTACTAGGAGGGATATTCTGAGTTACAAACCAACCAGTTTCAAAGTTACTATACCAGCTAATAGCAAGGGGGAATGTGAGTACTAAAACTGATCAGAATCAATTATGTAAATCGACACACCTAGCCAATAGATCTCAAAGATAGAAAAGAATGAAAGAAAGAAAGACGAAAAAGAAGTTGGAAGCTGTAGATTCTTGAGTAATATATCAAATTTGCATCCTTGGCAATGAGAAAGAAATAGGTAATTGATGAAGCAGTTCCAGACTTGGAAGTTTTCCTCTCTTCTAAAGCCATCAAAGGTGTCTTTGATAGCACTGTAGTCCAGAAAACTGAGGACATCAAGGAGATTCTAATAAGGCAACAATGTGAAATTTCACTGAAAACAAGGACAGATTTAGTGCTACAATGTTATCTTGAAAATGACTATTCACTTGGAAACTACTACTATTTTCCATACATATTATGCTTGGGAGCTGAGTTACAACTTTGAGGTAGGTGAGTTTTCTCAAACTACACAGAAGCTGGAGACTACAAGTGTCAGACTCCATGCTAACAACATGTTTGGTCACAACGAACTCCTGTTTTTCTGCTCCTAAAGGAAGTTATACACTAAAGGAAATACCCGCTCAGAAAGAAAATTAGCACATGATAAACCAACAGCTTAAACTGGCAACTGGACTTCTACGCTGAGCACATGTAGTTTCCATCCCCAAGGGTGTTTCTCTTTTGTGGGAAGACTTGACCTGTTTTGGAAAATTAACCCTTGAAAAAAAGTGGGCCATGGATGTCTCCAGTAAGATCCAGCCATGTATCGAGTATATACAAAAATTTTTTTCCTCTCTGAACTCTAGTACATTAATGGAGCTAGTCTGCTTTATTTAACAACTTAAATTCCAGTTTAAAAGTATGTGTCATTTTCTTAAATATTCACTACATGACACAACTATAAATCCGAACATTTCTACATTAAGAAATTAATTAGTCATTAACATGGCTTAATTAATTGTAAGTTAGTTACTGAAAGGTTAAGTCTTGTAATGGATATCATACTCATGCATATAAAATTTATTCTCAAAGCACAACAGTCACTAAACTAAGAAAGAGAAATTCTAGGATTTGCACCAATTCTGGCCTGTTTCATAATCACATGACCAAAACAAAAAAGCCTGCTTCACCAAAGAAAAAAACAACAACCATCTGTCTAAAATGTAGTCAAAAATATTAAATAAGCAGTAATATCTTTTCTTCCTCTTTGGTCTGTTCCTGAGAGATGCTGCTTACATATCTTTGAGTATAAAGGGCCCTTTCTACTCGACACACAAAAACAATTAGGAAAAAGGTGTGACACCTATACTCAGATCATGAGACTACTTGATGTATGCACTGGAGGACATTAAATACTAAAAATTACCTATTCCTCCAGATACATTTCTGAGAAACTGAACTACATTGAGTGTGCATTTTAATAATCTCTTAAATACATCATCTGAACAAAACTCATGTAGCTACAGCCCTAGGTGAGCTCACAACAGCACACGGCCTTTCAGGCCCACTGTGATCACAAAATAGATATACACGATGTAGAAAAGCCAAGCTGGAGCTTTGCAATAAAACCTCTAAAAATGCACATGCTAAGTACAGCACAAATCCATTTCTAAATAATAACTAAAGTTATTTCAAAAGCACCAGGTATTTATCCCGTTCACAGCAGAAATAATGGGAAATGCCGTAAAAATCTTAGGCATGCATATGTACTAACTTCAAAGCTACACCATGTGTTTATTTAGTCCAGAAAAGCTTACTAAGAATTACCTGACTCTTCAAAGCCACATATGACCACAGAAGCCCACCCTCGGTCACTGCAGGTACCCACAGTGTATATACGCACACAACTAGATAGATCAGTAGGGAACGTAGGGGCAGCTACAAGGAACGGCAATGCCACTACACTGCTGTTCTCCTCCAAGACTTCACGGTGCGTGTCGCTCCGGGTGCTGCCAACATAAGCACCGAGGTTTCAGACATCCCCACCTGCTCGGCCCAAGGGGAGCCCCGCTGCCCCCCCACCCCCCATCACAGCGCCGCGGCCGCAGCCCCCTCCCGCCTGCGGGACGCGGCGATGCGGGACTAGGGGCGAGGAAACACATATCTTCCCTCTACCCGATGCTCAGGTGCGCCGTCCCATTCCTTCACCGCCTTAATCCCTTTCCTGCTTCCCCCAGAAGGAAGGGGGGACCTTCCCGCTCCTCCAGCACCGCCACACTCGGGGCTTAGGGACGGTCCCGACGGTCTCTCCTGCTCCTCCCGGGAGCCGGCCCTGCCCGAGGGCGCGGAGACGGCCCCCGCTGCCACCTCCGGCGGTGCCCGGCGGGCCC
>VZRQ01010288.1:84223-106604 GCA_013397975.1 Machaerirhynchus nigripectus | reverse complement strand
GGCCCCGGTTTCCTGTTCCTTCTCGCGCCCGCGAGCGCCCCCTGCCCGCGCGCCCTGGAAGCGGCGCCGCCTGCGGGATGGAGCGGGACCCCCACGCCCTCTGCTGGGAGGAGCGACCCACAGAGGCACAGAACCCATCGGCCTGCGAAACACCTCCGACATCACCGAGGCCGACCTGTGGTGGAACAACACGCTGTCAGCCGGACCGCGGCACTGAGTGCCATGTCCAGTCTTCCCTTAAACACCTCCCAGGACGGTCACTCTACCACCTCCCCGGGCAGCCCGTTCCAATGTCTAATCACTCTTTGTGTGAAGAAATTCCTTCTAATGTCCAGCCTAAACCTCCCCTGGTGAAACTTGAGGCCGTTTCCTCTCGTCCTGTAGCTGGTAGCCTGGGAGAAGAGACCGACCCCCACCTGGCCTCACCCGCCTCTCAGGGAGTTGTAGAGGGCAATAAAGTCTGCCCTGAGCCTCCTTTTCGCTGGGCTGAACAACACCAGCTCCTCACAGGACTTGTGCTCCAGACTTGCTGCAACATGCAGGTCTGTGGGCTTCAGGGTTAACACCCAGCTGGCTCCTTTTCCCCCTGGGACCCGACTTTGGTCCTTCAGCCATTCTGGAATCCTGGAATGGCCTTCGGCCAAGCATGGGTTTTGCTGCCCCTAGAGTGGAGTTCACCTGAAGTTTGTGGGGACTGGAGCTTACTTCAGGATGGAAGGAATTGACAGGGGCACAGGAGGCTGAAGGGAGGTACAAGAGAAAGGAAAATCCTGAGAACATACATCTTTTTAAAAGCCATCCATTGTTATTTATTTTCTTTATTTCCCTTTGGGTTCATCTACCAAGAGAAAGGCTGGGAATTTCATTTCAAAGAGATGAAAGTATGATGGATGCAGAGCAGAGCTGGGGATTTAAAACATACCAGACAAGTCACAGAATCACAGAATGTCAAGGGTTAGAAGGGACCTTAGAGACCATCGAGTTCCAACCCCCCTGCCACAGGCATGGACACCTCCCACTAGAGCAGGTTGCTCAAAGCCCCGCCTAACCTTGCCTTGAACACTTCCAGGTACAGGGCATCCAACAACCTCCTTGGGCAGCCTGTTCCTGTGCCTCGCCACCCTCACAAAAGAGAATTTCTTCCTAATATCTAGCCTAAATTTCCCCTCTCACTTTGTACCCATTGCTCCTTGTCCTGTTACTACAAGTCATATAAGTGACTGGTGCACAAAGTGCAAGAGCTGCTGTCAGTGGAAAGGACAAGCTTTTCCTGGGAAGGTCTGCAAGGAAAGGATCAGTAACCCTTCCCAGATATTTTATGGTTTGTGTTTTGGTACAAAGGACGTGTTTAATCTGAATGTTATAGAAAGAAAAAACACAGAAATTTTGGGAACTTGCCAGCACAAGAATGCAAACAGTCTCTAAGCGTCCATACCCCCTTGTTTTCCCCTAATCACTCACTAGCCTGCATAGCACATGCATTGTGCTTTCATCTCCTGCCACCTGCCCCAGTACCAGTGCTCTGTCATTTGGAGATGTGCAGTTCCAGAGCAGCAACTCAGACTCTCACCTCCTGTAAAGGCCCAGGACAGAGTCAAATTGCAGCTTCACATTTCATAAATTCTCATGACACATGGTGGAGTACACGGAATGGGAAGAAGTGCCTCTCCTGTTCATATGGAAGTAAGACTACATTTGTAAGCCCCCTTAGCGATGTTAGGATCTAGGATCATTGCTCCCTTTACTCAGTATTGAACAACTGGTAAGCCTTGTAAAGAAACGTAAATTTGGCCTTGTGTCTTCTGATATTTTTTTCCTGGAAGAAGTGTCTTTAACTGCAGTTTTAATCAGAAGATTGGTAATATTTCCCTTTTTTTTTTTTTTTAATGTAGTTTCCAACATTGCAAAAGGGAAATAACCAGATTTACTTAAGAGATGCAGCTTAAACATCTGCAAGATGAGACTGCCAGCTTTCTGTACACCAGCTGAAGCCTTTTACAACTATTCCTATCCTTGTGTTTTGATTTTCCTCCCACACACTGATAGAAAAACGTTCCCTGCCTCACTGTTAAATGAGCCTCAGGTGGGAGGAGGAGTGGACAAGTAGCAGCTGCCTGCCATAAAGAGGGTGAGCAGAGGACTTGGTTAGTTTTTTGCTGGGCTGTAAGCAGCAGCAGCAGCATGGACATTAGTTTTTTGGGGCTTTAAGTGGGCAGGCGCAACTTAGTTCTTGTAGGAGATTTTGTTTGGTGGTTTGTTTTGTTGTTGTGGGGCTTTTTCCCTTCCCTGCACCACTCTCCTTCTCAAAGGTCAAAGTAATTCTTTGGCCTGGGAGAGTCTGCAGGATTTTTGGTGCTTTCAAGAGCTGCACAGGCTACCCTAGATGGAAACTGAAGAGGGCTCCAGTGTTCCTAAAGCATTCTGAAACTCTAGGCTGAACAGTGTGCTAGTTTGTAAGAGGTCTTAATTTTGTTTTTCTGTAACTTTGACCTGCTTGAGTCCTCTAAAGAGTTGAGCTTCTGTGTTCTCTGATTTCTTACATTCTTGCTTATAAGCTGTGTGTGATAGTGTTGTATTGCTTGCAAGTATTAGTTAACTGAGGAAACATCTAAGTGTGGGAGGAAGCTCTGTCTTGTGAATTTTATATGGCTCTGAATGCAAACTCACACATAAGAATTTTGGTGGGGTTGTTTTTGCTACCTATCATTTGGTTTAAGCGTGGGAAGCATGGTGTCACTGAAATACTTGGTTTACTATGTTAGTTAGCTGTCGTTGTTCTGAAGCATAGTATAAAGTACAAATCCTGAATTAATGGAGTTCTTATTGTGATGTGTAACAACATATGCATTAGCATTAAGAAGAGTTTTCTTAGTGAAGCATTAAATGTCTGATTATGTGAAGCCTTCTATTGCTGCTTTTTTGTGTGTGTGTACGTGTGGCCTCTTGCTCAAGGCTAGTTCACTGAAGGCTTTGTTATTTAATTGGCTGGGATACTACTTATAGAGTTGTGTGCACCCAAGACTACTGAAGTCCTGTAGCTTTAGAGCATGCTACAAGATTGCCTTCAAGGACTGATATTGAGACCTGTGTACAAAAGCTTGCTTAGCAAAGGACAGCTGAAATATTTGACCTTGACAGCAATGTCAGCTTCCTACCTTCTGTTTGGAGAATAGCAGCTTTCTTTTGGAAGGATACGTTTTCTTTGGGCAGGGAGAAGAATGTCTGCTAAATTCTGACAGAGCATAAAAATCATTAAGTCACACAGTTCTTTAAGAGGTTGATAACAATCGCTTCTCTCTTTCAGTGTTTACAGAAAAATGAATACTGCCTCAACTTCAGAAAGTGGGTCATATTCCACAAACCACCCAAGACCCTTCTTTTATGCACAGCCATCAGCGCAGCATCCTTATCCAAATCCATGGTACCTCAGTCATGCATACAGTCCATACTGCATACCTGCTCCAGGTAAGGTAAACAGCAGCTCTCTGTGGGATCTTTGCTTAGCAGGTTACATACTTCTTTCCTCCCCTCTTGTAGTATCTGTGTTAGTGAGCCTTTTACGAGTTTAAGTAATACTTAATAAATCAGATTTTTGATAATAGTAGCACTACATTAATTCTGCCTTAAACATGTAGCTTGTGTGGTGGAAAGCATCTCTTTCTGGAGAATGGAAGTTAAGCAAAATATTAAGTAATGATCATCCTGCAGACACAGAGCTCTAGAATACACTTAGCAATTAATGTGTGTGTATATATATGAATACTATATATGCATGCACGATATGTATGCATAAGTGTAAGCTTAAGAAAGTAAGAAAAATGCTCTTAAATACACCTTTTAAATGCTATATCTGTGTGAACTTCTATCTGGAGCTGTATTTTTCAATGACAATGCTATAGCAATAGTCCATAAAATAGTCCAGAAAAAGTACAGAAAACTAACTGGTGAATGTTCCAAGGGATGAAATCAAGCTCTGGTTAAAGTGTAGATGTCTAGATAAGCTATTCCATAACAAAGAACTCTCTGATTTTTCACCAGGTTTGCTTCCAAGCATTGAAAGGTGGTGTGTTTTATTTACTAATGTGTCCGATCTTGTAGCTGTCCCTGTCTGTGCAAGTAAATATGATTCAGGATGACTTATTTCAGAAACATGATATATCTGTCTTTTCTATCTGTCACCAATATCTAGGCTTCCGAAGTGGAAATCCATATTTTCCATTTTATTCTGTTGCACTCCATGAGTACCCTGGATTTTTTGTTCCACAGCATCCAGTGCATGCAAGAATTAACAGAAGGCCTTATTTTAATGCTGCCCCACCTTCCCCTATGTTTTATCATGCAACAAGATTTAGACATTACAATAGCCCTGGGAAGAAAATGGAGACAAAAGAAACACAGACTGATTCTAGACAGCCTGAAAGCAAGCAAAAAAAGCATCAAGATATCCGTACAGAAACGAAAGGTTGTGATGCAGGAAATCTAGCCTGTGTTTCTCCTGGTATAGGTACAGAGACTGAAAGTACTTCAGAGAAACAAGATTCATTTGGCTCTTCCATTGTGGTAGACAGAGAGTTTCATAATAAGAACCCTGCCAGCTCTACGCAGTATAGAAATCTTCCTACTGGAAGCTATGCCTTTGAAAAGGAAGAAGTGAGGATAGAATACGGAAATGGCTCTCCAGCTATTCAGCTGTGGAAGTCCTTTAAAGAAACGATCCCGTTGTATGATGTGGCAAGTGGTAAACCAGTTCCAGAGAACATAGTGCCGCATGACTTGTTTTCTCTTAGCTCATGTGAAGGCATGATATATGGCCCTCATGAAGGGGAGAAAATGGTGCCAGGAGCTTCCTTAGATGATAGAAAAGCTGTTGTCACCTCCAAACAGGGTGCTGAAACTGTGCAAGAGAAAGATGTCCACAATAATGAAGTGAAGCTGGATGTAGAAAAGCTGGCAAAATCCCCCCCGGGTGAAACCATGGCAGTGCAAATCACAGAGCTGGCAAGATCTGTTGGTGTAGACCAACCAGTGGTAAGACAGGATGTAGTGATAGCTAAGAAATCTAGCACAAAAAGGTCTGCAGGCTCAAAAATTTCTCAAGAAGAGCCCAGCTTTATTCAACAAGCAGGACTACTTCCATCTAATATGGAGGTAATGAGTGACTTTCAGCAGAAAAAGCTGAATTTAAGCCACAGTGCAGCCAATGAAAATCAGACAGATAAAAGTATTTGGTGTGACAAATCAGTTGAGAAGTTTGCTCCCTCTAGCAGCTGGCTGGCTTGTTTGGACAGTATGGACACAAACTACAATGTTTGTTTGCCACAAAGGAAGCGTCAAAGTGTAATCAGTCTGTCTTCTGATGACATGTCCTCTAGAGAGGAGGGCTCATCAATTGATAATGCCCCAGTGTCTTATTTTGTCCCTGACTATGTGCTTCAGAAAAGCATGTATACTTTTCAGAAAAGTACAGAGGGCTTAGAGAAAGAGCAAATTAAAAGTGGTGGGTCCCTTAATGTAGATGAAGTGGTAGGAAAGGAGCAGGTGGACAGCTTGAATGACCAAGATGTCAGCCCTTCAAACACAAAGTCTAAAGAGGCTTCCAGTAAAGGCAGAAAGCTGGGAACCCTTTCTAGGTCCTCTAGTAAGAAAGAAATGGATTCTCTCAACAAAAAAGCAACTAAGAGTTTGTCAGAAGTTGAGGACTCTGAAGAATATTCTGTGAAGGGAGAAGAGGAAGATGAAGATGGAGAAGATGAGTATGAGGAGGAAGAGGATGACATGGATGAAATTGAGTATTTCTTTCAAGAAGCCCCTCCATATGGCATCTTGAGGCCAAGTAAAGGAAATTTCTACCAAGTTGGCCAGAGAGTGCTGTGGAAACCACCTAAAAATGCTGTACCAGCACAATTAATTAGCTGGCCTGCTCAAGAGAAAATAAAAGCTAGGAGTGGGCTTGTTGAAAATATTGGTGTATTTTACAAGCCAAAGAAGAGAGAACAGGATGAAGTTGTATACAGTGACTATGGGTATTACGGAAGAAAGAGGCCTATGACAAGAAGAGAAGGACTGGAACACCAGCGAATGCTACGGAAATTCTTGGGAGGTGAGCTAATTGCTAAGGACCAAGTGCTGATTAGTAGCATATACAAAGAACACCTAATTGCAAAATTGTAGCTTAAACTAGTGGGAAGATAAGAGCATGTTGTAGCTTCAAATTCAGCTTAGAGCCAGAAGTCCCACAGAATATGTTTTGAAGCAGAGGAAGTTTGCTGCAATTTTTTACCTATTGCATAAGGACTCTGCATTTTCACAAACTGCAGAGAATAATGCATAAACTCTCCTTTGTGTTAGGTTTGCTGTACTTAACTTTCTGACATTAGTGGCCATTTATTAATTTGTAAAGCTTAAGGTAATTTGGATTATGTATTTACTGTTGCTTAATATGGTAGAAGCTCTGAATATAAGTTTATACAGTCTGGCTCTCCTATCACATACTAATGCTGGGTGCAATAAACAGGATTAAGTTCATTATAATCTGGTGGACATACCCTGTGTAACTTCCCTGCAGTAGAGGACTCAAACTTTTTTTTTTATTGTAGCTGCTGCTCCCTTTTAGCAAAAAAAGTTTTGTATTTTCAGAAAATTGGTGTGAAACAGTATTAAATTTGACCTGGAAGAGGATATCATATTTAATCAAAGGTGGATACTGTTAGAAATTGGATTCATCTAAACTGAGAAGAAGCGGAGTTACCAATTTGCAACTGGTTATGTGGTCACTTCAGTAGGTGGCTGCTGTTTAGTACTAGAGTCTGGTATTGTGAAAAACAACTGAAATGGTGCGATTTACTTCTAATAACAGGCTTCGCATTCTTAAACTTTATTTTCTTTGTTCAAAATCTGTAGACATAATGTGTCTTGTAATTTTTGTTAAGTGTGGTCTCCAGAAAGCTATTTCAGTAGACTCCTACAACCAGATCCAATAGCTGGCTTTGCATTCTGGCATGTGGATCAAACAGTACACCAGTACTACCAAGACTAAACACTAACCTTAATTTTTTAAAAAAATTTTATTAGGAAGACTGTTAAGGGAGAACATGGGGATACCACCTGAAGAGTACTGGATTAGAAGTGGTGCTAAGCCCAGATTTTCCAGCCAAATACGTGGTAGTCTCTCACCTCCAGCAAAGAGCAAAGAAAAAGGTACAATTTTCTCTGTGTGTTTTTGTTCTTAAGGAACATTTAAAAGGATATGATAGAAAATAGCAAGTGATAGATGTATAAGATTTGAAAGTAATAAAACTAGTCCTCGTTGCTTTCTTGCTGTTGAAATGCCTGTCAGTCAGTATATCTTGGCTATATTTATAGCCTTCTCAAAGCTAAACAGGCGAATAAGGATGCATCATAGCTACTTCTGGGGGTTTTTAAAAGGTATTATAGGACATCAGAGCATTAATGTCGCCAAAGCCTTTATTTGTGCGAAGTTGTTACTGCCATACATTGTAATGTTAATTATTTTTCCAGATAATGCTAGTCTTGGGTGCATATGCAGTGGTAGCTCCTAATCTTGATGAGTAAAACATACAGGGAGTCCTATGTGGTAGCTACATATGCCAATGCTCAGAAAAACTAGCATGGACCAACAGTTGCCCTGACACTGCTAAAGAATGATTGAGTGCAAATCTTTGTGATCTAGTTAAGAAAAAGATTAAGAAATCAGTTATTTTAACAAAGTAAAAGCTTACATATTTTCTTAGCTCCTGAAGCAGAATGCTTTGTTTTGGGTTTTTTTTCTTTTTTATAGTCAATGTTTTACTTGGAGTTCAGATTCTGGTTTTCATGCTTTTCAAGGGTGTTTGAGTGTAGGTGCTGTTGGAACAGCTACAGAACTTGCTGTAGTGTGGGTATACTCTCCTGGGTCACGTGCTTTCAAGTGTCTCAGGATCAGTCTATCAAATAATGGGGTGGGAGGCATCTTCAGAACAGACTGAATTGCTTCTCTTCAGTTCACTGATAATATACAATCAGGTTTCCTTTATCAACAGCCTAGTAGACAGGGTATTCCTTAGAGTTCTTTCTCTGCGTTGCTTTCCTGCTTGAACATATTGGGGTTTGGGATTACTTGTCTCTTCCATTGGAGGCTTTCTATCTGCATACTTCAGTGTTGTAGGGTTGTTTTTTTTTTAATGCTAGCCTGCTCTATAAAAGTTGAAAATATTTTACTTTAGCAGCATTGTTCTTGGCTCCTCTACAACAATGTATAAAAATACGGTAATAGTTCTAAAATAACTGTTACCTTTAACTTTCAGCATGTCTCTTCCACATCTTTGAATTCATAGATGGTGCAGCAAACTGAGGATGTTTGGTCTATGCGTTATTCCTTGCTTACTCTTCCTCTTTTTCCAGCCCAGGTAGTTTGAAGAAGTCATCACATTCAGTGTTAAGAAGCAGGAACTGGGGGTTTCTATACGCTGTTTGTGCCAACGGATGCCCCAGAAGTGCTATTAAAATTACATCCTCTTTAAAAATGTTGCCTGTATTAGTGTTTAGTTTTTCAAATTAAAGTGCCCTGCGAGTAAGGGAGTTTGTCTAAACAAGGTGCATGGCTTTAGCAGTAATATACGCTAAATTTGACTTCTCGAGAAGTGCACTTGTGGTGCGTGATTTCACAGGTCTAAAGTATTTTAAAGGCAGAGGGTGAATTGGGTCATTTGGACAGCATTAACTAGCACTGACCACTCGAAAAATGAACTAGAGCAGAATTATCCAATGCTCTAGGTTCTTTTTTTACCACATTAACACTTATCCAAATTATGACCCAAAATACAATGCATCCAGAATTATGGTTAGACAGTGATTAAATATTGTAGACAGTCAAGACTTGCTTGACATAGGTAGTGTCAATTTCATCTGCTACTGAAATGACTACGAAATAGGGAGGGAGAAAGAGGAACACCATAGACCAGCTGGTCAAAGTCAAGGTTAAATTTGCCTTGAGACCATGCATTGGAGAAATAACATCAGTTGTATCTTGTTACTTAGTGCGTCCACCTTTGGTTAAACCAAAGAAGAAGAGAATGGGCAAGCCACCTTCAAAACGCAGAGACACGAGACATGAGGTGGAAGAAGTAGAAATGTGGGAGCTGCCTAAACACAGTGTACGCAAAGGTTGGTATACAATGACAAGCTACAAAAATAACTGCTACAAGCGTTTTTGCTATCATGGGGACTAATCTTTCTTGGTTTGAACTGCAGGGATGTTGGATAGTTTGTGAAATAATAGCAAATGCTATGTATGTAGACAAGGTGGGGGTGAAGCAAGCTAAACTTCGAGCACTTAATCACCTTGCTATGAATGCTAGTGTAGCTTTGACCAGGTTAGGTTCCTTCTTTGTTTAATGTAAGGATGGGGAAGGAAACCCACACCAAAACCTGCAGTTTTAGTTTTAGTCTAATTGCTCTTCAGACTGTTGTACTGTCTTTTTAAAGTGCTGGGTCCTGTGTCACTTTGCAGTATATGCTTTTATTTAGGCTACTCATCTGTCTCAGACCAAATAATTTGTAATTTGATACAGCACAAATGCATATAGATAATTCTTAAGAACTCCAACTTTACGGACTAGGAACTTCTGGCTATTTTGGAGGAAGACAGGGAAAAACAATGGAGGGAAAAATCAAAATCAAGTAGATTCAGCAATAAATATGCTTTTGTGCATTTGTGTGAGAGTGTGAAAAGGCTATAAATTGAAAAGGGTCAGTAGATATAAAAAGCTACCTAAAAGATCAGATTTCTTTCTGGAAAAGAACAAGTCAGCAGAGTAAAATGAACTCACATATTCCATCAGGAAATACAGGAGCCAAAGATAGTCTCTTACTCATATATTAGATAAAGGATTACGCTTTCATGTTGGAAATACAAGGAAGGTTGGAAACAAACTTAGGCTCAAGTGTCTTATTAGTGAAAATTGGTGTCAGTCCTGAAGCCAGATTATTTGAACATTGGTCTTAAACCTTTAATTGCTGATCAGCTTTTAGTAAAAGCATCTAGGAGACTTGCACAATCCCAAAATACTTCTTATATTCGTCCCAGAAATAGTTGATGTTTCTTGGATACATTCAACAACATAGTTATAGGAGCACACTGAGAATGTGATATGAGCTTTATCTGGAACTCTTACCTGTTATGCTGGGATGCTCTGAAGTCCAACTCCACTCATGCACAGTTTATACTTGCTGCAAAGTTGACTACATACTTCTAATATCAGCCATCAGTGCCTGCAACAGGAAAAGGCAATCACTGATATCTAGTCTTTCTTTAGAAGCAAATTGACGTAGTTTGGAGGTAGAATTATATACATACCCTAATTTTTTTTTTTTTTTTTTTTTACCTTTAGGGCATGGAACACAGAAGTCCCTCTATAAGAAAAGATAATTGCAAATATTGGGGCAGGAGGGGGGAAATACCAAAGGTTTGTTTTGTATAAATCCAAAATTTGATTATTATTCTCTTGTATCTTTTGCAAGTTGCTGTTCACTCTAAAAGGGTAAAAAGTGACACTGTAAAGACTGAGGACACTATTAAAATGGAATGAAGTATTTAACACCAAAGCCACATTTTTATAACTAGCACATCCACTATTTAAATAATAAATTTCATAGAATTGCACTTTGAGACTTCTTGTGTTCCATCTTTACACAGTAGAAAAAAAACTTGAGATGGGCATGTATGTGCACAACTGCTGTTACAGCATGACAGGCATTGCTGCCCTGTTGTTAAACTCTGCAGGACTGTGA
The DNA here is from genome assembly GCA_013397975.1 of Machaerirhynchus nigripectus. Classification (NCBI taxonomy): domain Eukaryota; kingdom Metazoa; phylum Chordata; class Aves; order Passeriformes; family Dicruridae; genus Machaerirhynchus; species Machaerirhynchus nigripectus. Next base: position 95,816 of record VZRQ01010288.1, on the reverse strand, counting down.
AGCCTGTCCATGTCGTCTCATAGAATATGATGTGGACATAAGTACAAGATTCTTTTCTATCAGCTGGATTTGGTTTTGTCGAAGTCTAAAGGAATACAATTACAGGTGTATCAAGTCAAGTACTGTTCAAACGTTTAAAGGCAGTTCCTCAGATCTTACTCTCTGCAAACACATGACTGAGGACTAAAACTAAAGCACTGAGTTGATGTGATGCTTCCTTCTCCTCCCCTTTTTCTCTCGAGATTTTTGAGGCCTTTATGGAGACCCTGAGCTGGAGAGATGGATCTGAAAGGTGGAACAGAAGTTTTTAGTGGTGTGCCCCGTTTTCTGACTTCTTACTGATGCCTTCTATTATAGTTGATACTGTCCCTGGAAGTCTCTTTATAGAGCTAGGAGGATAAAACTAGGTCTGTGCTGAGCTATCTTATGAATAATGGAAATAGACTGATCTAGATAAGGTGGATACATCAAAAATATGTAATTTTTTCCCCATGTTTATGAAGGCTATTATCACTGAGTGAGAAGAATAAACATTATACTGCCAGTCTTGAATGATTCCCTAATTAATTGATATTGTGCGTGAAAAAGGTAGGGAAAGAAAAAAAACCCCCAACAAAACGAACACCTGGTTTTCCTTAAAAAAGGGTGGGGTGAATGGACAGACAAAACTTGTCTTTTGCCTCCTCTCCCATGTTCTTATTCTGTCTGTGCCCTTGAGTAACCTACACGGATAAAAGTAGAATTTCCTGTGACTGCATTCAAGTTTTGTGCCTACCTATTACTAGTTTGACCTGTAACTTAAGTTAGGTTGTTTTCCCTCTTAGTGAGGAGTACTGATGTTTCCTTACCCAACTGCTCCTTATCTTTCTATTATTTTTAAGAGCACCTGCTTAATTGTTAAAGCTCTGCTATAGCTACAGTCTTTACCACAAGCTGTTAGGGGAAAGAAGCCATTGTGATGACAAGTTTTGAATTCCTTTTTACCTCCAACAATGAAAGCAAATAAATGCAATAAAAATTCTTATTTGGCTTCTGTGCTGCACAAAATCTTTGCACCAGAACCTCAAAGAATGAAATGAGGAATTACTTCAAGCATGGAGCATTTTAATACCCAATTCTGCTGACAGGCTTAGCTGTATCTTTTGCTGCTTATCTGATAAAGGAATATTCATGCTCTCACAATCAGATGGCATTCTTACTTTTGAGACTGGGTAATACTTGACAGGTACTCCCAATGATCATGCTGGTCATCCTTTTACTGGTCTGGCACTACTCAGTGTGATTTCTACTCAGATGCAAGAAGCAATGTAGGGCCTGGTGATGTTCCTGAGGGAATGTGAGGGAGTAGCAGTAGGAGAGTTCAGGCAGCTCTCTGTCTGAAAACAAAAGCTATTTTAGACTGGTTATATTTTGTAGTATACCCATGCCATGCCCAATACTTAAAGTACTATGCATGAATGCTCCAGTGTTCAAGACATAATTCTTTGATAGGGTTATATGCAGTGTATTCTACTCCAGCAATACTAGTTCTGTGACCTTAAAATGAAACCTTCTACTTGGCTCTTTTTCCATTCAGCAGCATGGACAATTTGTGGATTGCGTCTTAACTGGCTTACAGCTGAATCTAATGATCCAGTGGGTAAAATGGCCATGCTTCACAAAGCCTGTGAAGTACAAACTGCATTTAAAAGGCTGTGAATTCAAGCCCAGGCTCTTCTGATTCAGCCAGGTAACTAGGCACAGTGATATTTAGTTTTGCAGATGCACATACGTGTCAGCTTTTGCTCCCACTGCAGCCAGACTGACTGCCCAGTGACTCACTGCAGTGCTGGCAGTACTGCGAACTTGTAACTGTCGCAGTACTGCATTGCCTTGAAGTTTTCACATGCTTCCTGCAGCATCTCCTGAAAGGCAGCTGAAGAATCTATTTGCTGCTTGGCACACCAGTAGCAAACCTTAGAGGCCTCTGGGACTCTCATACTGAGAGCATGGTTTGGACAGACTTACTGTCTGTGGCTCAGGATTTCCAAATCATTATTTGTAGCTAACTGAAACCGCCGTTGCATAGTGGGTGTGGTGTAATTACTGATGTGGAGCTGTGGGTTATATTGGCTTGCCAGGTATTCATTCTGTATTTTAATTTTCAGTAGCACCTGGATGGCATAAAATTTTTTCCCTTTTACAATGTCTGGTGTTCTGCCTTATATTGGAAAATATTAACTACAGGTCTTTCTATTAAAATCAAACAAGAAAGATCAGAGCCAATGGCAAAAAAACCCAAACAATCCCAAACCCCAAAACCCCTAACACTCGTGGCATGCTAACAGAAGGCATACCAAGGAAGAACAAATGAATTTTTTTTTTGGAGTCCTTGGTTTCCCCTGACTAGCTGCCACTGGCTGTCTCACTCAAAAAGACTGTAAACCCCAACTAAGTGCATGGCCAAAGAAATAAGAGAAATATCAGTATTTTTCCTGAAATACCTTTCTGTCAAAAATGGTGCAGAGTCTTAAGATAAAAGACCTGGGAAGCTGTATTGCCTTTGAGGTTTGTTCTAGCTGCATTTTACACTTACTAAGTTTCATGGGACTGTATAATTATGTTATTACTATCACTTGGGCTTCAACAGAACATTCAAATGGAAATAGACATGTCTACAAAGAAGGCCAGAAAAAAAATGGTTTTTGAACAGAAACATTAAATGGCTATGATTTAAAAAATAAGGCTAGTCAGTCTTTCAAAACTACAACTTTCTATCCTACTTTCTGGGTTTACTTCTACATGAACTGTTTTTCATTAATCTAAAGGGGTGTTAGTATTTATCTCTAGTCCACATATTTTTAAAATATTTATCTTAAATGACAGCTTTGGCACTGTTTAAAATGCCAAATGATGACGTGAATCATGCTTCTCAGCACTCTATCCCTGGCTATTAAAAGCACTCCTATAAATCCTAGTCTATTGAAACTGTTAAATTTTGAAATGCTACTTCTATGAGTTGCAGCAAAGACCTACATGTATGGGATATAATAGAGATTTATAAAAGTGGAAATGATATAGGGAGAACAAACAGGAATCAATTATTCACACACCTTCCACCGCAAGATGAAAGGTGTGTGAAATTAAACTAATACGAAGCAGTCTGAAAGCCAATTGCTACAGATTTAATAAATAGTGAAGAAGAGCTCAGTGCTGAGGAAAATGGCAGTTTACAAGAAGTGAGTGGATAGAAAAGAAAATATATATCCAAGGCTACTAAATACTAAAATCTAACCTATGATTCTCAGCATCTGCGCTACAGGTACTCTCAGCAGTAAAGGCTGAGAGAGCATTTCAGCTAAGTAAAAGAAGTAATGCCAGTGAGTTTGCACTGCTCTGCCGTGTAGGCATCTTATATTAACCATGATTGGAAAGCTGGTGATATAAACAGACCTTTGGTCAGGCATAAGTGATTTGGCATCTCAAACCTAGATTTGATGCAAGTTAGAAATGGTCTCCTAAGCTGTTTTTCTTAATTGTTCACATAATAAACCCTGGTAGATACAAAGAGAAAGTCCATTAACAAGGAAGGGGATTGCAAAGGAAAACGGAATTTGTTTTTATTAAACTAAGCTTTAGAACAATTTTAAATGACAAAAGCTGAAGTAACTGGAGAGATTTTCAGTTAGCCCTGCTCTAGACAAGACTGAGTAAGAATTCTCTTGGAATGCATCAGGGGAATATTAGGAGGCTTCCAGCATCTGTTCAATAATCTATAAATGCATAAATCTCAGCATCAAGTGTGGCAATACAAGAATCCTAGAATGGTTTGGGTTGGAAGGGACTGCAAAAATCATCTAGTTTCAACCTCCTGCCACACACAGGACCACCTCCCACTAGACCAGGTTGCTCAGAGCCCCGTCTAACCTGGCCAAGAGAATCAGTCCGTTATAGACCTCCCCATGCTATTTCAGCTGTTAAATCTTTTTCTGGTGAAAGAGCAAGGGTCTTAGAATCTGATGATGCTGCTGATATAGGGAACTACCAGGAGTCAGCAGCAAATGCCATCACAGGGAGATCTGCTAAACACAAGACAAAACACAGCTCCATCTTCAAGCTCTGGGAATGTGATAAAGAAGCTTTTTGTAAGTAGGCCTTGCTTATCTTGTTTTTCCTCAGAACATATTGTGAATGACTGGCAAGGAATGGGGGGGGTATTTTTACTAAATCGATCTTAGACACGTAGGAGGGAGCAAAAACATTTTAATTTATACTTTCCCTTGTCCTCTCTTCCAAAGCTCTGGAGAAAAAAAAATATCTTAGATGCATTTTAGCCTGTGGTTCCTTGATTTCACTGTTAACGTTCACTATACTGTATTAGAACTTTACCATGTGAGGTTTTTTTCCAATCTTAGTCTCTGTGGTTATACTAAGTTCTACAGCAGTCCTTTCAAACCAAATCTAGTTTTCTCCTTGCTTTTGCACAGTACCAATATCCATCACCTACTTCCTCAAGTTACAGCTCTGTACCAATGTGCCTTGAGGTTCCAAAGAGAGTTGCTTACTGTAATGCTGTTTATAGCTATCTCCATCTTCCTAGCTGAGTCTGCAGGATTATTTAAAAGAGGAGTGTGGTAGAAAAGTGTGGTCAGTATGTAAGGTCTACTAAGTACACAAAACTTCCTCTTCTTCCGGCTCACAAGTTCTTTACCATTGCTCTGTGATTTTGTGCATACAGCTGAAAACCATTTTGAGAGCCTTACACGTTTATATTCTTGTGGGATGATCCAAAAAAATGTTACCTCATCAAATCTAGTAAACATAAAAAGTAAGTTGGAATTTATTACCCCCAAGCCTTTTTAAAAGGAAACCTCCCTCAGCTTGTATCAAAACATCTGATAGTGAATAATATGCAGAAATTAATCTTTTTAATTTCTTACATGAAACTCCCCTTTTTAAATAACTAAATGCACTACATTTAAGTTGAATATCTAACATCATTACACTTGGCTCCAACTTCTGTGGTTTAGACACTGTAGATGTTTCACTTTAGATGTTTCAGAACTGTGTATTAATGGTGGTGATGTTGAGATTTTGTTACACACACACACACACACATACACAAAAAATCCAGTCTTGCTGATGCTGCAGTTTTGTCTTAAAGTAAATCCCCTTGATTACCATTTTTTTCCCCCTGCAGCAATACTCTTTATTTCCCTAGCTGCCAATAGTAGGCTAAGTACACAGAACTTCAGCACGTATGCAGAGAAAAAAATACAGTACAACCTGCTCATTATAAGCACTGTAAATGAACTCTCAGTGCTCTGCATGGTGCAAACTGCAGTCTTGTTAAAATGAGGCTTTGTATATAATAAAATAACTTCATGGAGTAAAGACACTTCAACAGTCAGTCTGCTAAGGCTGCAGATTTGTCAGTGATCCCTTGGTGGTTGCCGCTTTCTGCTGCTGGTCATGGGCAGCAATGCAGAGGCCCTGTTTGACCAAGACTGATGACCCTCAGCGTGGGTTTCACAGCACAAAGATACAGTTTAATGCAGCTTTTTTCTTCCTGGCTGCAGAGGGGCAGAAGAGGATGCCAGTGTAGGATGCTGTATGCATACACATGTATGTTCCAAGTTTAATAAAGCCCTTTCTGGTGTTTTCCTCCTCATTCTTTGGATCTTTCCTCGCAGTTCACAAGTAGAGAGGTCAATAAGCATGCAGCAGGTGACTGCTGTCAGTCAGATTCTGACTTTGCATTAGATTTGGATGATTTACGCTTCCTCTTTTTCTTCTTCTTCTTTTCTTTCTTTCTCTTTTCCTTTTTTCTCTTTTTCTTCTTGTGTTTATGTTCTGAGGAAGTGGAGCTGCTGCCATCTTCATCGTCCTCATCACTGTCATCACTGCTATCAGATTCTGAGGTAGAGTCCTCCAGGAGCTGCTTCAGTTGCTGTATCCTGAGTTTAAAATAGGTGAATGAGAATTCTTTCTAGCCCTCCTCTACCTCTAGGAATTTATCCTAGCTTTTGTCTTTCCTTCCTGGCTTGAGGAATGGGAGCTGCATGCAAAGGGCAGGGAAACACTTCCTCTTTTGCTTAATTACACTCTTGTTACAGATAATATCATGGACTGATAAAAGCAACTCCTTTGAGACAAACAGATGTTCAGCTTTCAGGGGCTTTCTATCCCATTGGATAGAAATTGGAGAAGCAGACTAGCTTATTGGCTTATTTATGAGCACAAAATAATAAGGCAGCAGCTATCACCAGCCTACCTGGTGGTAAGTTCTATGCTTATCCATACAGAGGCATATTGGGATTATGATATTATAACATTCATTGCCCCGCTGATACAGAGAGGATGTCAGTGAAGCTGACAGAGTAGGCTCTACTCTGGATGCAGAACTATTTTTGAAAGGCACTCTTCCTTTGAACTTTCAAGGATTACTGGCAAATAGGGACAAAGCATTTGCTGATTTTATTGTTGTCTTCTGTATCCTCTTCAAGGATTCCTCTCCAAGAGTGCTGCTCTATGGGCTACCTATAGTTCAGTTATCCCACTGATGCAGTTCCAGCAAGAAAGCATTAAAAACTGCCACTTCATATACTAAATAATGACCTCACAAAAGCAGAAATATTAGGTGCCTAGAACTAGCTTTCTAAATCCCCCCCTTCATTTCTACTGAAAGCCTTCTGACATACCAAATTTTAGAAAACATCTCAGTGAAGTCAGTGAAAGAAAAAAACCAGATCAAACTGTTTTTTGAGGCCTAAACCAAAATTACACTTAAGTACCTGAATATTATGGCAGAAATGCATGCAACTCCTCTTTAAGCTTTGTTTGGGGGAAAATACAGAAGCTAAAGAATTAAAGCGATAGAAAGTACTAAGGTGTGATTATTTAGAAAGCAGAAAGGCATTAGTCTGTCAACATAAAGAAAGTGCCACTAAAAAGATGTTCTGAGCTGAAAGGAAGCTTATATAAATAGGTCACCTATACATTAGTACCACATTACCAAAACAAAAACTAAACTGAAAATGCAGTTTACTGCAGATACACTTACCTCTTTTCTTTTTCATGACGCTTATTTTCCCTTATTATATCATACATTGGATCTTCATGTGCCTTTAAAATGGAAAACGGGAAACAGAATGTTATCACTAATGGTTTTATTTCCTAAAAAAAATAAACCAAAGCAACCAAATGCAAGAGGCTTTTATCAAAAGATGGAATATGCTTAGCAAGCTCTTAATTCACTCTCAGATTTAGCATTGTTCACTTGAACTGGTGTATTTGCTTTAGGGAAAGCTTATCTAGCTACATCTCCAATGAAGGGGACTCTCTTTAGGTATGTATCTCCCTACCTCTCCAATCACAGTCAACGACGAGAATCCCATACATAATCTGTGGGAACGGCTAGACACAGATGGAATACTCGAAGTTCAAAATAATGAGCTGCACCTTTATAGCATATTTTAAAAAATTTGGATATAAACAAACAGGAATACAGGAGCAAGTATCCATAAGACATATGGATAATGATCCATAAAACATATGGATAATGAAGTTGGCATTGTCCTATCATACTATGCACTATCATTACTGGTTCTTAAATCAAATTAAATGGGCATTGCAGCAAAAAGATAGCTGTGAAGGAAGACGGCAATAAACTCTGCGGACATTCCAGGTGGGTTCATGCCATGCAAGGATGCAGAAAAAAAAAGGGGTGATCATTTCTGTTGGAAGATTAAGCAAACAAGTCGAACAGAGAGGAGAGACAGTAGATGCTGACCAGAGGTGGGAATTAAAATGTCAGCAGCAAATGGAAGATGTTGGGAATGCACCATGAAAGGGCCTTGGACAAACAACAAGAGTTTGATGCAACAAAGAAGCCTGAGGGAAAATGAAGACTAGAGGCAGTCTGGTCATGGGAAAGGGCTAAAAAATACTCTTTGCAGTTGTATACAATCAGTACAAATCTGGAATCTGGACAGACTAAGCCAAGATTACATTTTTCAAGGGTAGGAATGAGGACATAAAACATGAAGTGATGATAGCTTGAAATATAGGTTAATGATGCAGAGCAAAAGAAACAGTTAAAAGAGATCACACAGGAAGAATCTGCAGAACTGAGTTGTAGCTTCATGTAGCAAGAGATCAGACTTGTAGACAATGACTGGATTACAGACCTAGACAACAGCATTCATGATGTGGTTGTTCACAGCGAGAGCAGAAGGCTTGAAGCAGCTGTAATGTGGGCAGCTCAAGCTTGACTAAACATTTTTTGTTATGTTGACATTTTAATCACAAAAAAATGAATATAATGGTTGAAACAAGTTCTTGAAGATTTCCAATTTTTAGGTAAAAATGACTAATTTTCCTCTTGAAGAGTAGATTTTCTGCAAAGTAGTCAAACATCCAACCACATCTGTAGCTTTTTCTTTATTAGGAGATTTTCGGCATCTATATTTTACTAGAGACAGAGGAAAAGTCCTTAATAAAGCATCATCTAACAGGCTTCTCTTCACTTGCAAGATTATGTATTATCAGTATTAAAAATACAAGCAATAACACTACAATATTGGTACTCACTACTCTAAATTGTTCCAATTTCTGATTGCCTTTAATAAAGAATGGGCATTCCTTATCTCCCGTTCTGTGTCCATAACGTTTACATCTCCAACCTTTAAAAAAAGAAGCAGCAGTGAATTGCACCTCTGAGACAGATGGGAAGAAGTATAAAAAGCCAAAACCACATTTCTGCAAAGTATTTTCAATCTGCTGGAATAAACAAAGAGATAGAACCAGTATGTTGATAAATGTGATGTTCATAAAATACAAGGATATTACAGCCTTCAAGACACTGGTTGCTTTTTTGTCAATATGATGCCGATCTACCTGGACTTCATCATCTGTCCACCAGACATTCTGCCCTCCCCCAGTGTAAATGGATAGATATATGATGGTCCAACAACATCTGGAATATTTTCAGCCTTACACTGCATAACTTTGACTTCTTTTCCCAAAGGCATCCAAAGCCCTTTTGTCGGGGCATGTGCCAGGAATTCTCGTGCGCTTTCATTGCCTGGCACATCAGGTATGCAGTCTTCTGGTTTTGTTTCATTCTCCTACCAAAAAAAAGAAAGATAAGGACAATGCAAAATAAAATAACTTCTTTAACTTTGCAAGACTTAATACTTCAAGTATGGAGACCTTCACTTAACAGGGAACATATGTCCCCCATAACTTTTTTGCCTTTTAACACACAAAAGATCTAAGATACTTGACCCTTTCTTTTTTTTCTCACCTTTGAATTTTGCAGTTAGAATCTTACTGCAAAGGACTTTCATTCCTTCCCATCTATTCTAGCAATTTATTTAAATAAATAATATAAACGGAAACTTAACACAAAGCAGAGACTTTTTTATCCTCTTCCTGCTAATAAGATGTAACAATTACAAAGTATTTTTTAGGTTAAAAGCATTCATTTACGGCTTAGGTATATAAAATTGGCAAAAGTAATGATCATGATGAAAGAAATATTTCAGCCTAAGCAATAAAGACGAAGCCTGATAAATGATGTTATGCAAACTGAAAATCTCCTTTCCATAAAAGGCTCCCCTCTATCCACACTATTAAATACTGCATGAAGTGTGCTAAGAGATGATGAAAGACCTGGTCTCCTTCTATGTGATTCTGGCCATTTCACTCTGGATCACCAAGTCAAAGAGGTCAGCTTGTAATGTTTCTCTGGGTTTTTCCTGGGAAGCATTTACTTCTGTCTGTAATTTATATAGGTAACATAGACACTTAAACACCTAAAGAACAGCTTCTGTGAAAATCCCTCATAATCCTAAAAAATTACTGCTATTTACCAACCTTAATTAGCCCAGGGGGAGGTTTCTCATAGCTGAAAAGCAATAGAAATATTGTTACTCTGCAGCTTAGCACAGACAAATAAATTGAGAAAATACAGTTTTTCAGTGGTATTGAGTTAAAACCTTCAGCTCACATTTTTCCTTAAATTTTACTCTAATAACTACAGCAGAACACGGATACAGCAAGCCGACTGAGACAGTATTTATCATATTACTACACGTGTCTCTTGCAAACATCCTTCAGATTCATATTCTTGTGGGAGCATAACTACTTGCTGTGGATATGTGGTCTATTTTATTTAGCTTCAGTTACTATAAATGCATAATTCTCTGCTCTTTTTCTGCTGCACCCCTCCCCAAGGTCTCAATGATCCAAACTTCTTTACTCCAGCACTGCTGAATCATAGACATAGTAAGCTGAAAATGTCAAGTCAGACTGTTCCTGACATCTAGCTTTGCCAGCCAAACCTCATAATTTCATCATCTTCTGTGTATTAAACCTAAAGACAGCCCTCCTGACCAAGGTACCGTATTTTCTGCAGCATTTCGTCGTGGTTAACAGTAGATAAAGCATTCATTAAAATCCAAGTAGCAAACAGACGCTACATAAAGCACACAGCAACTGAGAAAGTGCAACTGAGCAACTGAGAAAGCGGTAGAGTGATCTTAGAAGAGGACAGGGTTTTTTGGTTTTGTTTTTCAACGGCACATGAAGAACAGCACTGTGCAAACAGAGTCCTGAAATCCTCTGCTTTATGGAAGACTCTTTTCAACAGGACTTTCCAGACATTAAGTCAGCAGGACACAAAACATCTGTACTGACTGTGCATAATTTTAGGCCACAGTTTTGATGGCATATGCAATATTTCATTGCCTTAGCTGTGCACACATACACACCCCTACATACCTACAGGATTGCTAGGCACAATCATAGTAAAACAATAAGAACAGCAAGGAAAAGGTGGTTAAAGTATGTTCATCCCACCTTCATAACAATAACTTCGGAGTGCTGTTTGGTGCATTTAGTAACAGATTTTCACTTCCAGGTGGAAAAGAAAAAAACCAAAATCGCGTTCTTGTGTACCTTCTGACCTTTTTATTCCATAAAAATAATAATTCCTCTTCAGTGAAATACCATAAACCTTTTACAGAACCTTTTTATCCCATTTTCTTTTTCTTTAGTCCATTCTAGTGGAACAACCTCTGCTCCTACGCTGCATCTTTCAGACTTGGAGGAACCCTTCTGTGCCCCAACAAGCCTTTTGTAAGTCACCAAGCAGCTCTGCAAGTGGCCCCGAAGCCCTTGTGCCGACTCACCCTTAAGGGGACAGGGGAAGAATAATCACCACCCCCCAAAAAAGCCCAAACCCTGCACTGGAAACGAGCCCCAAACGCCGGTGGGGTGTGCTCAGAGCAGAGNCTCCAGGTGCTGGATCTTCTGGAGCTGCTGCGCCTCCTGCCTCTTCCGCTTCCTCTCATGCCGGTCCTGCGTCCTGCCGCCGCTCGCCGCGGGCTCCGCATGGCTCCTGGCCCGCGCCTGGCTGCCCCTCGCCGCCTCCTCCTCCTCCGCTCCCTCCTCCTCGTCCTGCCTCTGCCCCCTAGGCGCCCGCTGGGCCATGGGCGCGGCGGGCAGAGCCGCGGCGGACGGCGGGCCCCCGGCGACGCCCCCTCCCCGCCCTCCGCATCCCGGTTTCCGGCCGAGCGCCGACGTCCTCCGGCGCCGGCAGCTCCCGGCA
>VZRQ01010288.1:66844-84120 GCA_013397975.1 Machaerirhynchus nigripectus | reverse complement strand
CACCCCGCCCCTCACGGAAGCGGCTGGGCTCCGGGCTTCCCGCGCCGCAGCCTCAGGAGCCCCATGCACCGTACGGGGGTTAGGAATAACGTGTGGAGTGTTGTGCCTACAAAACACCGATATTTATGATAAAAAAAATATCAGCGTCCCAATCATTCCTCCCTTGCAGGAGGGCCACCACTCCGGTCTGGTGAGACCCCACCAGGAGTGCTGCATCCAGCTCTGGGGTCCCCGGCACAGGAAGGACATAAAACTGTTGGAGCAAGTTCAGAGGAGGGCCACCAAGTTGGTTAGACGGATGGAGCACCTTTCCCGTGAGGAAAGGCTGAGAGAATTGGGATTGTTCAGCCTGGAGAAGAAAAGGCTTCAGAGTGACCTAACTCCAGCCTTCCAGTACCTAAAGGGAGCTGGAAGAAAGATGGAGAGGGACTTGACACACGGGTGTGTAGTGACAGGACAAGGGGGAGTGGATTAAAACTGAAAGAGAGTAGGTTTAGATTAGAGACTGGGAAGAAATTCTTCACTGCGTGGGTGGTGAGGCACTGGCACAGGTTGCCCAGAGAAGCTGTGGCTGCCCCATCCCTGGCAATGTTCAAGGCCAGGTATGATGGGGCCCTGAGCAATCTTGCCTAGTGGAAGGTGTCCCTGCCCATGTCAGGAGGTTGGAACTAGACCATCTTTAAGGTCCTTTCCAACTCAAAGCCTTCTGTGATTCACACGCTAGGACTGAGAGGTGTATGGATTTGCGTGGGGGAATATGGCAGTGGGTTGGCTATGAGGTGTTGGGAAGCAGGTGTCTCCAGGGTAGAGGGGAGGCTGAGGGGGTTGCCTCCCTCACCAAGTTGGGGATGCAGCAAAGGGGCCTCTGAGGTTGGGTAGACGGGCTGGGCATGCAAGGAGGGCCCCATCATGGTACTCACTGGGCATTCTTTACTATGAGGATGGCGAGGTACTGGAAAAGGTTGCCCAGGGAAATTGTGGATGCCCCATTCCTAGAAGTGCTCAAAGCCAGGCTGGATGGAGCACCGAGCAACCTGGTCTAGTGAAATGTGTCCCTGCCCATGGCAAGGGATTTGGAACTAGATGATCTTAAAGGACCTGTCCAACCAAAACTGTTCTATGGTTCCATGATTCTACGCTTGCCACTGACCAAAATACATGTGAGGGAGGAGAAGGGAGGAGGTCAACATTCAAAACACTCAGAGTTGGGTTTGGTTTTTCTTTCTTTTACTTTTTTTTGAATGGGTGGGTTGCTGCCATGGAAGGTACATGTTGGTTATGGGACAGGGTTCTAGAGCCAGAAAGTCTCTACATAGAGACTTTACTTTGGAAGCAGACCCAGCAAGGTCTGGCTTGGGTCATTCTGCTGTGGTGGCACCTAGCTGACAAGCAAAGGGCAACCTCCTCTTCAGTGTATGGCACCCCTAGGAGGCAAATCTACCCCCAGCCTTTGCAGTTTCCTGCCTCAGCTGTGATCTCTCTGCTGGAGGATGAGCAGCAGAGGTAGGTCAGTGTTGGGAAGCCAACGTTTAAATTTCTACTTTTGTCTCATGCTGAAATTCAAGGGCACATGAGATTTCAGGAATTCCTTAAGAGCTGAGTGAAATGCAAAAAATATATCTTAGAAGTCCAGGAACTGAGGGTGTTTTTAACTGTGATCATTGTAGTGCTTCAAAAGTGCACCTCAAAGGCAAAGAGTGGTAATTGCTATTACAGCACCCTGTGATTCTGAAGTGCAGTTAAGACAAACATGGTCCTGAGAATGCCTATCTTTTGCAAGGAAAAAAGCAATCATACATGTTATTTAACAATGTAGTATTGTTAGTCAAGCACTACTTTAATATTACTTTAGCTTTTACCTTATCTGGGACGAATATTCACGTGTCATGTTTCTCACTTTCATTCTGCTAAGTGGCTGCCATTGTAACTTCAGATCCCAGGAAACTATTTTTGTTCGATTAATTGTCACGGTCCTTTTCAAGGCAATAGGTGCCTTTTTAAAAGTTTAAACAAAATAATCTAGCTTTTGCATGTTGTGACACTAATATACACTATTGGTGAAGATTTTTATTTCATGCACCAAATTTTGTAGGTTTACTGGCCCTGGAAAGAATGCGGTGGCCATTCTACCACAGAAAAACACTCAACAGCAAAGCAGCACAACCTTGCAGATACACTTATCAAAAAACCCAACTCCTACTCTACATAAACTAACTCCAACTTATCCATCTGGCTGACATGTCATGAGATGGCGCATAAATTGTGAGTAAACCATTTTCGTTCATCCCATGGGTTTGTAGACAGCTTGTGTATTTTCCTTAGCAGTGGGCCTTTGCAGAGTTTTATTAGTAGCCTTTCCTTGGGCCTAAACTCAGAAGAACAGGCTGAATTGCTGGCATGTCTTGAAAAGGCAAATCACAGCAGCTGACCTGAGGTGCAAAACTCCATTAAGACCTCTTGTCTAAAGGCTTAGAGGAAAAATCAGTTTATTTGCTAATCTGAGTTAAATATCTGTGTGTGAGGCAAATGCAAGGTGATGTGGTTAATATAATCCACTGTGAAGCGGGTTAAGTAGATGACTTGATATTTGCTGGAGGCTAAGAGATTTGCTGCTGTGACACTCCTAGCGTGTGGGAACATGTCAAATTGCAATCACTCCCTTACATGGTCATGTATCTTCAAGCAACAAGTCAGGTAGGAGAAATATTTTTATGTGTTGCAATTACATTTAAAATGTCTGAAAGAACTTAGATGAGACACATTATCATTTTTTCACTCTATTTAGAGAAATGGCAATAGTTACTAACTATTGCCAATAGTTAGGGACCAGCTGGTCCGATGCCTGCTAAATAGAGACTTTATGTTGGAAGCAAACTGAAGTGATATAATAGAGTTTTTTGGCCCCCCTTTCAGGCCAGTGTTGTTATTTTCATGTGCCTTTGTAGTTCACTTTTTCGAACCAGCAGAGTAGTCAGACTCTGGAACAGCTTTCCAGTTTTTCAACAGCATGATAGGACAGTGAGGGAAAACCTAATATGATTCTAAGATGGAGTGTTTCCAGTTTTTGAAGGGTATTCTGTGGGAGAGATGTGTGCAATAGCGAAAGAGACAGGAGTTCTCCAGAAACCCTGCCAGTCTCGCTTTCACACGCTCTTGACTGTCCTAACTTGGCTGAAGTAAGAAGACTTCTGCCAGTTTGGAGCAGGTAAGGGCCTGGCTTAGATGACCTCAGATTCAATGACTTCAGCCTTGACAGAATAGTTGGCACAAATTCAGGAGCTGAGTGCATGGTCTCAACTGAAGTGTGGGGTTGCAGTGGAGGCAGGACAGACCAAAGTATATATAATCCTCTTCTTACTGTTAAGCCAATGGGATCTTGGCTGTGTTCTTTGCATCCCAGTGGCTTGTACACCTAGGCTGTAATTTCTGATCAGATCAGGACATTTGGATGTCATCTTTACTGCAATAATTTAATGGGGCACACAGGAGGTAAAATTCGATAGATACATAAAAACAGTGGTTTAAACGTGTTCTTTCTTCAGTTTGATGCAAGTAATTTTCAGTGCACTTTCTCCTCTGTCTTAGAAATGAACTTTATCACTTTAATACCCGTCATAGAAGTACCAAGGTCAGGCTTTTTTAGTAAGAGGAGATTATTTAAAGCTGTAGGTAGCTCCAAAGTTTCTTTTTTTTCCTCCTTTGCTGAGAAGAAACCCTGGATTCCTGTGTTGCACACTTACCCAAGATGACAATTGCTTTCATATCAGTCCTTAGGAAAGATTAAAACAAAATGAATTGTGAAAAGGAGGGAGTAGAAAAAAAATTCTGATTTTCATTTCTATTTATTCTGAACAAAAGATGCTCAGTATCTGTAAATTGCTTAAATCCATTCTAATTAAAGGGTTTATAATAACTGAGGATCTGGTTCCTGGTACTTAGAAGGATATTTATTTGAAGTTATGGGGTGGGGTTCTTTTTCCTTTATATGAATGTAGTGCTTCAGCCATTTCAAGAAGTTAATTTTTTTGGGAAATGTTGTCTTATCACTGGTGTCATGGCACTGTAATTCCAGCTTCATCCAAACATCTGAGCAGAAACATTAATTGCTATTGCAATGTGAAGTATCTGAAAGCCGTTACTTTTCATGGTGTCCACTACAACTTCATCATGTTTCAGTTACAAGCGATAGCACTGGGACCAAATTAATTTACATCTATGTCATCCCATGGGCATCAGTATTCCTGTGAGAATGTAGCCCTGGCAGAATGTCAGCCAGTCTGTTTTTCTCCATTTTTGGCTGGCTAGAGCTTTGGGCCAGGATCTGTTTCTGATTATGTGTCAGATATTACGCATGGGAGAGGAATCCAGAAACCGTGTTAGGATTCATGGGAAGTTAAGCACCTCCTAATGGGATCCAGAAGAAGCAGCAGGCTGAGCAGAGCACAGTCTAAATCCAGCATGGCCAGCCTGTGGCTGCCTGAAGTTAGATGACAGGAGACATTCAGAATAGAGTGAGCCTAAGCTCTGGACCACTTCTGACCACAGGGAAGGCTGTCTCAGAACAGTAGTGGCCCTTTAACCACTTAGGAACCTCAACTATGAGGAGAGTTGCTGACATCCTTTCTTACAGAGAAAAGTTTTGTCTGAAGTGGAAATGCTGGCAGTTTTTTTTTATACTAGTTTAGCATTAGAACACGAGAGACTCAGATTTGGTTTCCTCTTTGGTCTGGGTATTCTGTGTCACTGGGACAAAATACCCCCTAAGTATCAGGCTAACAGCTACATCAGTGGGGGCCACCTACAATTCATATTTCACTCTTTGGAAGCAGTAGAGAAAAGCATTTGAGATTCATGGGGCTAGAAGGACAAGTGTGTTTGAATTTGGCTGTGAGTACACTAAGAGGAGTGCCCATCCAGCAATGGAAACTGTACTTCATTCTGTGAGATACAAAATCAATACTCTAAGCAAGGACCAGAGCCCTGTTCTTCCCTGATTAACACCATTGCACTAGGTGACAATACTGTGCTCTAGTTCCTGCTCCTCAGATTAATCTCATATTTACAAAGATACTGCTCAGCAGTGAAGTGTTCCTACACACCTGAACCTTTACTGGGGTGTTCACTGCCGTGTGTCATCACGTAAAAGGAGTGAGTGGGTGTTGTGATCCAGTCATTGAGAGATGCCTCACCAGAATGTACTAACCAGCCTTACCTCCGTTAGGCTAGGGATTAGCACCTTTCTGTTGCAAATTCTTCTCTTCTGTGCTTATCTCAAGTTCCTGATGTAGTGGTTTACCTTGTAGCAAGTTCCTTCTGAGGCCTTGACAGTGTTTGAGACAGGCAGTTGTGATCTTCAAGTCTCTTACAGGCAGCAGACGTCTGAAAGAACATGATGGCCGCAGCTGCATTTTGTACAGTCCTGATCCTGTTGGTAGTTGATATTATCTGTACATGTTTACATGTACAAAATAAGCCTTTTAGGAAAATTGGGCAGAAAAACATCAAACTTCCATCAAAGCTGGATTCAAACCAAGCACAGGTGTGAACTAAGCACTGAATTGTTTGTTTCTATAAAGACTAGGTTACTATGTAGTTTATTCAGAAATGTGCACTTGCAGGGAAGTTTTATAGCTAAGCAAGGAAGCATCTCTGGAAATCAGTTGAGCAAAGTGGTTTGAACTGCAGCTTTAATTTGAAGTCCCTTGAACAGCTACATCCCATTTTAAGCACGCAAATCTTTTTATTGGATCTATCCCAAAGGCTGATAAGCTGGAACTTAGAAGAGGAATGTTTGTCTTCCTTTTTGTAAATTCTGTCCTCCAAAGCTTTGGTAGATGATTGCATCAATGAACTCCCTCCATCCTTCTGTGGAGATACCATCTGATTGATCACTTGGAGTTTGTAAAGTCACCTGCTCCATCAGAAGTGTAATGAATGCCATCTCTTCAAGCCACCACTCAGTGAAAATAATCTTTCTTTAATCATTTTTCATTATTTTAGTTCACTTAAGTCTTTAAAGACATGAAATCATTGAATAACTTATATTTTTCGTTGGTTTTTGCCTTTTGTTTTCCAGTCTTTATAAAGAAATACAAATAACCATATGTAGTCCCAGACATTTTACGTTGTGCCCTTTGCATTTCATTTTTCTGGAAATAAAAAATTGTCACATTTGATGAGTGTATATTTGTGTGGTACACCCTTGGTATAGCGTTGTAGCTCTGTGTGTATGCCAACATTGAATCATGGAATCATTAAGGTTGGAAAGACCTCCGAGATCATTGAGTCCAACCTTAGACTGATCACGGCCTTGTCAACTAGACCAGAGGACTAAGTGCCATGTCCAGTCGTTTCTCATACACCTCCTGGGATGGTGACTCCACTTCCTCCCTGGGCAGCCCATTCCAATGCCTGACCTCCCTTCCAGTGAAGAAATTCTTCTTGATGTCCAAGTGGAAACTCCCCTGGCACAGCTTGACGCTGTGTCCTCTTGTTCTATCACTTGTTGCCTGGGAGAAGAGACCAATCCCCACCTTGCTATAACCTGCTTTCACGTACTCCTAGAGAGCAACATGTTGTTTCTTCTGCTAATGGAGAGTCCCAAGTACATCATTACAGAGGCAAAGATTTAGTTACCTTCAAGGGACTTTACCTGAGTAAGGACTGATCCCGTTTGGGGACTGTGTGAGCAGTAGGAGCACTCAGATGCTAATGGCACGTTATATAATAGCAGAGAAGGGAGATTTTGGCTGACAACCCTTGGACAGTCTCCCAACTTCTTACAAAACATACCACCTTTTGTGGGAGCAGTTGAGCCCAAGCTGAGTGGCCAGGACTTTGGTTTCACAAGAAACAGCCAAATGCAATGAAATCCATAATTCTCGTTTTATCTGTTTTTTACAGATGAAAGTTTGAGTCAGGATTGCTGTAATTTGAACCCCTTATTAGGGGGATGATAATTATTCCAGATTGAATGTTCCTCTTGTATTAAATCTATATATATACATATATATATATGTATGTATATATATATACACTGCTTCTTAACCCCTAATGGTTATAGCCTTACTGTCATCGAAGTTGTCAGGAGTTTTGCTACTGACTAAGTAAGAATCAAGGCTAGATTCTTTGCCTGGTAGCCAGTTGGTTTTTGGTTTTTTTCACATCTGCAGGAAATTCCTCCTTCTGAGCTTTGGCTATAGTCTCAAATCAGTGATCGGTTTACAAGAACTTTTCCCTTGCAAAAGCAGATCCCTTTCCTGAATTTTGTCTCTATAATATAGTGACTGATAAAACAGTTCCCATTTAAACGATGCCCAGCGTATCAAGTAAAATAGGCATCTTCAGTGCCAGCATCTGTCCTTGGTATGTCCCCTCTGAGCTGCCAGCTTTCCAGTGGAACCTAAAAAGGCTCCAGTTTTTACTAATGGGTCACAGAAACTGCAGAAATAAAGTGATGAAAAATACAATCTAAAAGGTTGAAGGCAAAGACTCTTGGTTCTGCTTGCCACTTCTGTTAAATGGGAAGATGACTTTCTCTTGTTAAAATAGGTGATATCTCAGTTCCATGTAATGCAGCTGTTCCCACTTAACAGTAGTTTTTTTCAAAACCATCCAAAATTCACAGCTCTTTAGCTTAACATACTTCCCATATGTCAGGTCACCAACAGCTTTCTAGGTAACTGGAATGAACGGAATGGAAACTCACAGTTCTAGACCACCTTCATTCCCTGCACCTCTCAAGGGTAATACTGAAAGAGTAGTGTAGCACTGGTACAGCAGTGAAACAAGGATTAGTTAAGCAAGTTGACCCAGCAGTGTCTCTGACAGGAATGAGATAGGAATTCTCCTATGAGATTGTTGAAACTCATGCCAAACACACAAGAGCAATGTTTTCCAATGGTGGGCTAGGAACCTCTATATTTCTATTCCATTATGCTAGTTTTGCTATGAATGGCATCCAGGAACACTCCCTCATAGTTACTTTTGCTTGAAAGTTACTGTCAATCTGTAGTTATATAGATATAGAAATGGAAGGATCAATACATCATTGTAGATAGAGAAAAACACATTCTTTCTTAGTCCACTCTGTATCTAGGCAGATTTGTGCGTGGCCTATGCTTCTATTTGTCATTTTTGGAGTGTGTAAAAAAAAGAAATTAATTTAGCATCCTCTAATAGGGCTTTCTCCTGCCAGCCTTGCATGGTGCTTTTTGGTCATGCTTGAATAAACTAAGAAATGAGAGGTGTTCTGCCCAGTTATAAAGTAATTTTAATAAAGTACCAGTGTTCATGCCAAAACATGTAAATGTTGGCTACAGGTGGTTAGGCTGTGTTCATAAAACATTAGTTAAGCTATCTGGAAACCACAGCTTGAAGGCTGTAGATTAAAAAAACCAGGGTGTTTTGGGCCTCCCAAAATGCAAGTATGAGATAAGAAAATTCAAGCACAGGATGGTAAAGGGCCTCAGGACCACAGACACAAACCACAGACTGTCAACCACAGATCGCTAAAGAAATGAACCCTTAGAAGTTGAGTCAGTATATTTTGTGCTTTACCTGTAACATAGGTAAAACCTGTAACGTGCAGTAAAGTGAGATGTAACACTGAACTGTGAACCAGCAAGAAAGGAGCAAGCTGACAGACTGATAGCGAGCACGAAAGTGACCCCAAGCAGACCTTGAGTGAGCAGGGGAAAATGCACATCATTATTTTCCTGGCAAAGAGGAAGAAGAAATCCTAAATATTAGCACTGTCGTCAAGGCAAAGAACTTAGGATGCTGACAGCTTACTACGACCAGCCCTTGCTTTTTCTAAAGCCTGGTTTTATTGACTTTTGAACTCAGTCGAAAGGGGAACATGAGACCAGAGAAAGGCATAGATAGTATTAATTAAGATAATTACTATACTTTGTGTATAGTAGTTCTCATTATATCATTATTTAATTAGCCACAGTTACTAGCTAACTTGGACAACAAATCTTAGCATGATGGTAGCCAGACTAATAATAACAAGTCTTTCATTTGCTAAGACTTTAATTCTTGGCTTTATGTTCATGGAATGTTCCTTTAGTCCCCTTAGATTGCATGGGATGTTTGGTCTGCACCCTAAGGACGTACAGATAAAACTTGGCTGGAACAATTAGTGGAGAAGGCAGGCAACAAAGCCTGTGACCTGTGCTGCAACAGCCCAGCAAACCAGGAATGGGTTCAGAACATGCCTAGCACTCAGAATGATCTTAGCAGCATAAAAGTTCCCAATTTTGTGAGCCTAGGCCTAAAACTGTTCTTTAGTACACAAATCAGATACCTGGAAAAGTTATTGGAATACCGCTCAGAGGTTGCTCTACAGATGGACTCTTCTGTTAAAAACAAGCTCACAGATGCAGTAAATATCCAATGAATGTGTGTGAATCTGCTTCCAAAAGAATGTTGACATTTCTAGTAAAAGTGAAGTGTTAGGAGTTGATGTCTGAATACATGATTCTTTCTCACTTGAGATGCAAAATGTTAATAAAAATTCACACAAGAGTCACTAAATGCTTACTAATTAGGAGAGAAGATTGCTGCAATCTTCTTGCACTGGACTCCTGGTAGGCACCTGCTTTAGTGCTTACACACACTAATAAGAACCAGTGAGCACTATTTTGTAACACCTACGAACTTCAGGCAGTTCCCAGGGGATTCACACGTGAATATTAATGAAGGAGGGGAAAAATAACAAGGTGTCCAGTTTCCAGTTTGCTTAGGCAGTGGCCTGTGGCAGCTACAGCGCTGGTATGCAGAGAAGGGACTGACCTTACTTGCCTCTTTTCCAATCACTTCTGCAAATAATCCTTTTACCCGAGACACGCAAAGTGAGCCTGCGGTGTGTTCATTTCAAAATGCAAGCAGTTTGTACCCCTGGTGGAACAGATACCCTTACATTTCAGGAAAGTTTGCGTAGTTTGTTTTGTGCCAAGTTGTTTGCAGATGAACCATTTTCTCTTCTCCTCCCAACACAGGCAGCTTTCAGAAGGCGTTTTATATGGAAAATGCTATAGGCAGGGGATGGGTGGATGTGGGGGTGAGGGTTAGACGGGAGCTTGGATAAAAGGGTTCTGTCTTTCTGAGCAGGAGTCATAGTCCACACCTAATTTGCAAACCAACTTTATTAAGGCAGCTTTGTTTAAAAGAATGTTGGAACAAAACATTATTATTTTTTAATTATAGAGCCGTAACAGTTCTAGCAGACAGAGTACAGATCAGGCATGATAAAACTTAGGCATGAAAAATTGGTTATCCAATTGAGACCATTTGCTTTTCAGACCTTCATGTCAATTGTGCTTCTTGAAAAGCTTTTTAGTCTTCAAATAAGTACATAATGCTTCTGCCCTCCCTTCTGATTAAGACCCTTTATAACAGGCAAACTATCAATAATTTTTTGATTGCTTTTAATGCATTTAAGGAAACCAGCGTGACCCTTGTTGCAGGAACCACCTCTTTCTGCACGGTTTTAGCAACACAGTTCTGAGACTGTTCATGCTGCATGTGAAGGTTCAGTGAGACTCACCATTCTGCAAATTCTGTATGGCAGAAGGCTGCAGTATAGCCCTTTTTTTTTTTTTTTTTTTTCGGTGAGCAGTCTCCTAGATATTTCCGTTGCAGATGCAAACCCCCATTCCTTGGGAATTTAGGCCAGCGGACAGCAGGCTTCCTTGCCACTTCTGCATGACACTGTAGAAATCCACAGACTGAAAGCCTGTCATTTAACTACATGTACCCTTTAGGAACAGGAAGTTGTTGTATCCATTAGGAATATCCAAGTCTTTCCGCCTTTTAGTATAAGCAGTCCATTGTTTCAAAGCCGTTCTCTGACTCTGTGGGTACCTCAAATATATTTAGAATATGCTTTAGTTTAGGTGAGTTTTAATAATTTGTTATCCAACACATTTCTCGTTTTGTCTTCAGCTACTTACATTGCATTTGGTATATCCCTTATGACCAGATTTTTTAAATTTTAGCCTCTCCATAGATAATGTTTTCTGAAAATCTGGTAACTGATTTTCATATTTACTTTGAAATACTGAATTTTAACCTCTGTGGTCTCTGCTTTCAAGGGTATTTAGTTCTGAAAACCCTTTCCTTTTTTGTGAGATGACAGTGAAGGCATTTTGTTGCAAATACACGTATATATATCTTGCCTGATAAATGAATGAACACTGAATGGAAATTGGTAACATTTAAATACATATAGTTGTGAGAAGTATTAGGGAAAGCCGGATGCATAGGGTAGTTTTTCTGCAGTTTTACACTGGCACTTCTACAATGAGGCCAACACCACCACTCTAGGGTAATTAGAAAATAGTTTTGCCCAGAGTTGGCTTGCTGCAGTTGTTTGTTTCTAGTAGAGTGCAAGCTACAACAGTAGCAGTGCAAACACAAAAGAAGGCGTGACTGATGCCTCGGAAGTGTGCAATCCAGGCCTATGCCTTTGACAGCCGTTTGCCTTACAAACAATAGGAGCGTTGGTGGAAGACAACAGTCAACCGTAATTTATCCTTGTGTTTGGCTGCTGGGAGCCACTGCCTCATCTCTGGTGGCAGTGGCCTTTTGTAAGTGCTGTCTGACCGGTTTCCGCCGAAATGAGCTAGACTTGCTAAATCACTTGGATAGTAATTTAGTGTGGCACATTTGGAATGGCGGGCTATTCATAAGCACTAATTAAGACAGCTCTGTTGGTGTATCTCATTATGCTGTGACGTCCAGGAAAGGAATTGCTGAATACCTACGGCAAGTAAGACTCTCCTGGCAGGACAGGGTCTGGAAGAGAACACTGGTTCACAGCATTGCCTGCTGTGTGACTTTCCTTAGAACATCCAGAGTAGGTGGAGTAGAGATAAACTGAAGATGGATTGGAGCAAGTGAAATGTATCTCAGTAGCATCAATTTAGAGTGTAGTCGTCTGATGCTCTTTCCTTATGTTCACTGCTAAGCCACTACCAGTAATAAATCAGGATAAAAGCTGAGTGTTAAATAGCCTGTTGAGCTGGCTGATTAGTCCGCTCTGATTCTCTGTGAAGAGTGAAGAGCTCCATGTCACAGTATTTCTCATGGCTCACCAAGGAAGAAAGAAGCCCAAGTCACCTGGATCACTTTGGTCACTCACTAAAAGGCATTTAGGGTCATGTCAGTCCCTCGTGACTCACACCATTGACAATAAATTACATGCAATTAAATTATGTGTGACTGATAGAACTTATATTACAATATTTTGCGTGCAAAGAGGTATTTCAGGTTCCAGGTGCTCTGGAATAATCATGTAGCTGTATAAAATAGAAATAGTATTTCTTCAAAATCCTGTTTACTAAAACCAGTACTTACTGAGAATGTTTTGTGGTTATAGTTCAGCCATACTTAATAGTTAAAACCAGTGTTTCCATTGTTGTTTCAAAATAACTGAAGAGCTCTACAACCTTTACAGACCTTTAGAAGCAGAAATTGGCTTTTTAGTTACATTTAGTGGGGTTTTCTTTCCTTTCTTGAAATTCACTTCAGCAGAGAGAACACAGTGTTTTTTTCACATTAGTTGTAACCCAAAACTATTCTCCAAGAAGTTTCTTAGGATTTTGAAAGAGAGTACATACCGAGATGAACAGCTGTGGAAAACTGCAGAAGATAAAAATAATTCAGAGTCCCTTCTCACAATCCTCCAGCAGACTGCACAGCCAAAACTAGAAGTTTAGTTTGATCTTTATGAATATTACCTACCTATTAAGAGCAGATAGATTTTTTTTAAACAGGATTTCATATTAGTTCCAGCTGTGATTTCCATTGTTCTCACTTTTTTACTTCTAGTATCTTATTTATCTCTAAATTTGGCAGCAATAATTTCAAGGTATCTGCAAGCTGCAGCATTTGACATAATCTTTCTAAGAAAAAAAGGATTACCCCTGTTTTCCTTGCTCTATAATTGACAGAGTTTTTAGAAAACATTGCAAATCTTCTCTGTGCTTTTCTGTCTCAGTATGCTACCTTTTTAGAAAACCCCTGGATCAAAGCACAGTGCATACATACTTGAGGGCATCCAGGGACTGATTCTTCAGGCCTGTAATTGCAGCTGTGTGAGGGGTAATTGACAACAGTTAGCGGTTAAATAGTGAGTAAGTCCAACAGCTACTCAGCAGAATATTTCACTAGTCACAACTCCTCCTGTGTTTATGTGACCAAATGTATTGCAAACATTTTCATTTACAATAGGCCCTCCATCCCATGACTGCCTGGTGCTTGGCTTCAAGCACATTCCAAGGGGTAGAGCAGCATCTCAAGTTACAAACCAGTGGTATCTTGCCTACCTCAGACTCAAGCTGAGGCTTTATTTCCTTTTCCCAAGTAACCATAAATTAATCTTTAATTGAAGTGACTCATCAGCATGCTCCTCAGCTGTCTTCAGTGCTTCTGAAACATGATTTGTATCAAGTAGTGTATGAAGGAATTTTCTTATCTACTTCTTAGAATCTGAGCTCTTGGATTTCTCCTCTGTGTGACACACTTAAAGGTAATACTGCTGTGATACATGGGGAGGCAATGAGAGCTGACATTTTACTTCTTTGCCCTTCCAAAAACTTTGGGAACAGCATCAAATATTTTTTTGGTTTGATAGAACCTAGCTCAAAGCTAGGAGAGGTGCAGCCCCTTGAACATTACATGAGGCACATTGTGTACTCCAAAAGGAGATGGAAAGGCATGAATCCCAGCTCCTTAATCCTCATTTAATGTCTGACCTGTGACATTCCTGAAAGCTAACTTTTCAGAGGGAGACTGGACCTCAGCTGTACTGTGTTTTAAAGTTTGGAAAGGATAATCCTTCCAGGGCCAGCTTCTCTAGGAGGTTCGGGCATGTCTGTGCTTTTCTCTCACTCTTCTCACACTGTGTTAGCAATTGCTGTGTGCCAGGCTGACTGAAGAACAGGTCTGATAGAGATCAGCATCCCCAAAATGCTCCCAGCGAAGCTGGGTTCAAGCTGTTCAAACAAACTGACATATTAATAAGAATTTGTGTGTGTGTGTGCTTGCCTGTGTATGTGCTTTGAAAAGACAGCAAAATGTTTAAATTGACGTTTCTAAGGAAAATACGGGATTTGCATATTTGCTACCTCTGTGAACAAAACTAGGGGGACAAAAAGGAATGCACCTTCCTGGCTGACAGCTGTCTTGAGCTCTGTGTGTGCTTATGGAGAGGCACGTGGCACATGAGCCATGAGCTGGAGGCGTGAAGCGAGCAGGTTTGGTAGCACAGAAGGGACATGTTGGTCTTTTAGGAGTTAATAAAACTGGAAACACTTAGAGGAGTCTTGAGGCAATGGCAATTACATCAGAAGTGAAGAACTGTTATTGACACAGGTGAGGAGTAACGAGTACAAATCTGCATAAATATTAAGAGTCCAAGGAATTGTTTTGAAAATATAGAAATTCTTAAATAAACATGCCAAAGTAAAGATTGTGTCACTGCCTGGCAATAAGAAGTACCAGATTCAGGGTAAGCTTTATCTTTATGTTGGTTGTATCAACATACTCCAGTGGTGAACTATGAGTTCTCCTTGAGAAAATAAATTGTGTCCACATAAACCAACATCAAAATAAGCTATTTAATTCTAGGCAACTGCCAGACAATTTACATCGCTTGTTTAAAAGACCAATTTGGAATGTGCAGTGTGACCGTTTTTGGAAGGAGGATGTGATTTGTAACCGCAAATCTTGTTATCTTTATAACTGCCCTATCTGTTAACTTTTTTCACTGGTTAGGTCATCGCGCAGCACCCATTTCCTAGCAATACATCAATATTATACAAGAGCACTTTTGAATGCACTTAAAAAACCTTTGATTTGACTGCATCCCTTCTGTTGCTGGGTTGGTACAGCTGGGTGGTGGATGCACAAAAAGTGGGGAACTGGGCCTGTGAGCCATTGTCTCCCCAGCTGCAATGCTCAGTGGTTTTCAAGGGTTTGCAAGTAGACCACCCAAGAGTAGACTGTGCTTGTTTAATAATTTGTCAATAACAAAATCTTATCATTGGTGTTTCTTACATGATATTCCTAGGGTGCCTGCATTTCCAACTGGTTGCCCCAATCCTGCTGCCATAAATTTCTCTGCTTTTCAAAAATATTGCATTATTTTACTTAATCATGCTTGGGATTGGTGCTTCACATGCAGATGCTTAGCATCTTGTTCACTGAAACCAGTTAGAATAACAGAGGAAAAAGCTAAGTTCCTCCTCATCAGTGTGTTCAAGTTCAAAGAGAGAGGGGAAGAGGATTGCTGGCACACTGGGATGGTGATTCCTCTTGGATGCTGTGTCTTACTGGGTGCTTGTGAGGTCAGGTTCATGACCACATGAAGAACCTGAATGTACATCAGTCTATGGGGCCTGATGAGATGCATCCCAGAGTCCTGAGGGAACAGGCTGATAGAGTTGCCAAGCCCCTCTCCACAATATTTGAAAAGTCATGACAGCCCGTGAAGTCCCAGGTGACATCTTTAAAAAGAGTAGAGAGGAGGACCCTGCAACTACAACCTGTCAGTCTCACCTCTGTGCCTGGGAAGAACACGGAACAGATCCTCCTAGAAGCTGTGCTAGAGCACATGAAGGACAGGGAGGTGATTTAACCCAGTGGCCTCCTGTGATGGAGTGACTGCATGAGTGGGCAAGGGAAGAGCTATGGGTGTTGTTTATCTGGACTTCTGTAAAGCCTTTGACATGGTCCCTCACAACATCATTCTCTCTAAATTGGAGAGAGATGGATTTGATGTGTGGACTGTTAGATAGATTAGTAAGTAGTTGGATGGTCCCATCTGGTCAATGGCTCGGAGTCCCAATGGACATCAGTGACAAGTGGTGTCCCTCTGAGGTCTGTACTGGCACCAAGTGCTCTTTAATATCTTCATTAAGGACACTGGTGGACGGATCAAGTGCACCGTCAGCAAATTTGCAGATGACACGAAACTGAGTGGTGTGGTTGACACACTCAAAGGACAGGATGTCATCCGGAGGAACCTAGACAGGCTGGAGAAGTGGGAAGAGATTCTCATGAGGTTTAACATGACCAAGTGCAAGGTGCTGTACCTGGGTTGGGGCAACCTCTGGTATCAGCACAGGCTGGGCGATGAACAGATTGAGACCAGCCCTGGGGAGAAGGACTTGGGGGTGCTGATGGATGAGAGGCTGGACATGAGCTGGCAGTGTGAACTTGCAGGCCAGAAAGCCAAACGTGTCCTGGGCTGCATCCAAAGCAGCGTGGGCAGCAGGGCAAGGGAAGGGATTCTGCCCCTCTGCTCTGGTGTGGTGAGACCCCACCTGCAGTGCCGCATCCAGCTCTGGGATCCCAGCACAGGAACGACATCAACCTGTTGGAGTGAGTCCAGAGGAGGCCACCAAGACAATTAGAGGGATGGAGCACACCTCCTATGAGGAAAGGCTAAGAGAATTGGGATTGTTCAGCCTGGTAAAGAGAAGGCTTGAGGGTGACGAAATTGCAGCATTCCAGTACCTGAAGGGAATCTACAAGAGGGATGGAGAGGGACTATTTACAAGGGGGAATGGATTAAAACTGAAAGAGAGTAGGTTTAGATTAGATATTATGAAGAAATTCTTTACTGTGAAGGTGATGAGGCATGGGCACAGGTTGCTCAAGAGAAGCTGTGGATGCCTCATCCCTGAGAGTGTTCAAGACCAGGTTTGATGGGGCTCAGAGCAACCTTATCTACTGAAATATATCCCTGCCCATGTCAGGGGGTTGGAAGTAGATGATCCTTGAAGTCCCTTCCAACCCAAAACATTCTGTGATTCTGTCTTTTCTCTCTGTCATTTGCAAAGGTCCCCCACCACGGAGTTGCAAATCCCTGTGACAGCACTGGTGTGCATCAATTCGCATTCGCCAACACAACCTTGTATCTTTGGGGGTTTGATCTAAAATGGAGTATTTGCGATGGGACTTTAAACTTGCAAATATTCGAAGTCGTGCACGGAGTGCGTGTGCAGGCAGACTGACAAAAAGCCCTGATGTGGGGGGTCAGTTTTCGGTCCCTCCCAGGGCGTCCAGCTTCGCTCCCAAGAACTGCGGGAAATCTGCGGGAAATGGCGGGGTTGTGTCTGCGTGTTTACGACTCTCGGGGTCCTCCCGTCCTACCTTCGGGAGCGGAGGAGCGCCGGAGGGCGGCCAGGGCCAGCGCCACGTCGCACCTCCGGCCCGGGGAGGGAGCGGGACGCCCGCGGGGAGGAGGCGGCGGTGGCACCACT
>VZRQ01010288.1:0-66679 GCA_013397975.1 Machaerirhynchus nigripectus | reverse complement strand
GGCCGTGCGGCGGCGGGGCCCGGGCTGCGGGTCGCTGCTGCTGCTGCTGCCGGCGCTGCTGGAGAGCTGGGCGGCCTGCCAGGCGCCGCCGGTGCCCGCCGCCGAAATCCCCCCGGACGTCACCGAGCTCGGCGTCGAGCGGCGCTTCGTGCCCGAGAGCTGCCCGCGGGCCGTGCGCCCCGGGGACTTCGTGCGCTACCACTACCTCGGCGCCTTCCCCGACGGCACCCGCTTCGACTCCAGGTCTGGCACAAGCCCGCCGCGGCTGCAGCCCCGCGGGGTTTGGTTGGTCACCGTGAGGGGGAGAGGAGGGGAGCGAGAGGTGCTGTCCCCCATGAGGGTGGTTTTTTTGTGTATGTGCAGAGACTGTGGCGCCGGGTGGAGGCTGCGGATGACGTTCGGTTCAGGTCCCGCTGCTCTTCCCAGCAGTGCCCCGTGGGCGCTTTTGAGGTGACCAATTTAGAGCAGGTCAGCGGCAGGATGGGCAGTGCCCTACATGCGGGAACGCGGGACATCCAGACCACGATGGAAAGATGTCTTTGAAACACGAAGGGCAGAGAGCTGGGGTGTGACCCAGCTGGAGACAGGGGGCAGGACCTCTGCAGCGGCTGGGTCCGGTTCACAGTAGTGTGCTTGCCCTTAGGGATCTCCGCCACGCTCATTCAGCTGCTTCTCCAAGGCGCTGAATGGGAGCTTTCTGCTCCAAGAGTGAAGACCGTAAGGTTATTCAGCCAGCCCTAGCCTGGTAAACAGGAGTGTATATGGTATCACAGTCTCTCACAGTAGTGATTTCCTGCCCGTTTCATTCCGTACATTTCCTATATCTTCTCCAGGCTCAAACCTACTCGAATGCAAGTGATTCTGAATCATTATCCTTGCCGAAAATATAAGAATTATCAGGCTGTACTTACATAGAATTTTTTGTATACTTTATCCTTGAATAAATGTGACCTATGTACAGTGCAGCGCCTGGCTGCTTTCCTGCTGTTATTTTGGGATCAGGAAGCCCAGGAAGTCTAAATAGTGGGATCAGGAGATTGTGAGGGATGCTGCTGCTGCTGACAGCTTATTTGTTTTTTCTTACTTCATTCATTGCCACTGATCAAAGTATTACTCAGAAGGATAAAGCAAAATGTATTTTCAGTAATACTGGTAATCTCCCTTGTGCTTCAAGGAAAATCTACAGCCTTAGGGAAATAACTGTCCTTCAAAGCTCAATTCTCCCTCTGGAGCTGACTGTACTTAGTATGCCAGTAGTGCCGTATCACCAGCACTTCTCCGACTAAAATGTGGGATGTGGTAGCAGGCACTTCAGCTGGTGTTGGTGCAGTTCCAGTGAAAAGGCACAGTACGGACAATGAATCCATTGGCAGCTGTCAGGCTCCGAAAGTAAGTCTCAGCTGTGGATGTGAAGGCACACAAAGGCAGCATGCTTGTGGCTTATTTTATAAATGTGTGACAATTGGGAAACTGGCCACGTGTTCAGAAGTGTGTTTCTGATTTCTACAGATACCTACGGAGGCTTCCTTACACCCTGACTTGTAGCAACAAACTTGTGCATTGAAGCAGGGCACCTGGAGGGGCTGCCCAGGTGCTGGCTCTCATTTTAGTTCCAAGTTCCTTGCCATTTTGTTTCCAATTACTTGGGGCAGGAACAGACTGTTCAGGACTGTACAGCATTTATCTCTTTTGGTACTCTAAATATCAGTAAATAAGTAGTAATCGTGGTAGTCTAGTCTAATGAATATTTTTGTGGCTGCCTTCATTTCAAAAGGGTGCAAAATATCAGGTTTGATCTGCTCATTTTTTTGCTAGATGGCAGCTCGTATTGATGTACACTTTTGTTATTCACTATGATCTTTTTTAAGACTGATGACTGTTTTATCACGTTAAGACATGGAAAAAATAGGAGAATTTTATCTTCTGTAGGTTAATGGAAGAAATATTTTGGAGTGTTTGTTCTAATATGTTTGGTGTTCCCTGCATATGAGCTAAAGAGATTTAGTCAATTTATACAAAAATAAGCCTGTTAGAAAGCCCATTTTCTTACCTGATTTTTGTTTGTTTGCTTTTTTTGAAGTTTATGGATGTGCTTACCAGCATCAGTTTCATCGAACACTACTATGAAATCAGCCTAGAAAATACTCTAGATGTTGAGCTAAAGGCAGTTTTGCTCTTCTTCAGCTCTTGAAAATGTTCTCGAGTTGTAAAATTATTTTCTGTATTTTCAAGCAGCAGGTAGCAATACTGTTACTAACAGGCTGTTGACAAAGTCTTAGTAAATATGACTGTGCCACATAAATAAGCATATTATTATTAGCTGGTTTTTTTTTTTTTTTTTTTTTTGCATCAGCATTTGCATTTTTATTTCAATGGCCATAAAATGACTTACATTTAAAAGTCTGAATTTAATTGCCTAGTCATCCACTATCAATTTGGTCAATTCCACGAATAGAAACAAATTTTGCTTAGTTTGAAGGAATCTGCCAAGTGAGTCCTGCAAAGCTGCATGGTTTGATCAGTGCTTTGTTCAGTTCTCTGCTATGGATCAATGTTCTCTTAATTGTACATTTATTTTACTAAAAAGAAAGGTCTTCTGTTCTAAGTTCATCCCTGATGTATTGCCAAGCTTTGTCAGTTGCTACAAAATACCATTTTGGGGGGTTTCTTAGAACCTATTTTGTTACTAGTCTTAACATCTTAATTACGGTTTTGTGTGTATAATAGAATTTGTCAGGACCTAATATTAATATTTTCCATCCTTTCTTGCGAGTGGGAATATTACTGCAACCAAAAGTGAATGCTCAGTAATAGAGGGTTGTCTACTTCAAGAGAAGTGTTTACCAGAAGAAAAAAAAAAAAAAAAGATGGAGCAAACAGAGAGATCACTCAGTAAAATATTTGAGAGATTCAAGGCTGTGGGACTGTCAGGAGGCTCAGTACGTTGTGGAAGTGATGTGTATAGTCTTCGAAGGAAAGTTTGACATCATTTCCCTAGGGATGTCTAGTTACTGGCTGCTTTCCAGAATTTTAGCATGCAAAAGGCACAAGGTTTTTTTTTTTCTCTTCCCAGGTCTGACTTTTATATATATATATGTAAATGTAAAAAATAGTCCTTGAAATTATAAAGGGATTTAGGAAAATAGAAGCAGTGAAAGTTTAAAAATAGGCATGAAACTTTTGAAATGCTTCTTGACGTGTGTTTTATACATCGCTTCAAAAAGTTAAATAGCAGTAATTCAGGCACAGCAAAGTGGGGTCATTGTGCAGATTTAAGGTGGCCAAACTAACCATGTAGGCTAATGTTAGTGTTCTGCTGTCGTAACACTGCTGTTCTCTGTCCCCTCTGGAAAACGGAGTCATTTAAGCATTATTTCTTTTGCCGTTTGAATATTCATGTATTATCACAGAAGAGGATAATTTGTTTCTTGATTCTTGATCTGGCAAACTTGCTGTTTAAAACATGTCTCTGTGCTTTAAATGAGAGCTGTGAAAGTGGAGGAGAAAATAAATAACCTGTTGGTAAACCTCACAGCTATTACTTAAAAAGGCATCTTTTCCCTTTCCTCTTCTCCCACAGATACTGAAACTGTGTTATCTCACGTTGTAAAGCTTATAGATCTTACATAATATTTTTGTGATGCTGATAAAATCAATATGCTGAGATCCTACTGTGGGAGCAGTCATCCTTTCATACCTCGTAACAGTGTATAACTTTTCCTTTTCTTCCTTAATTTTCCAGTGCTGCTTTTAATATTAGTGTGTCAATTAGCTGTCTGTAGTTCTGGCCTTCAGGTGCCTGTAGCACACATTGCACGCTGCTAGAATGTGTTTCAGATAGGTGATGAGCAGTGAGCAGGAGAACTGTGTTGAAGTCGCAGGAACACTTGGATTTGCCCCTTCCTTTAGGAGCTGTCTTGTGTTAAATTTATGCTAACAGGGCAAGAGGGTGACAACCTGCAGTTAACTCTCTCTTTCAAAAAAGAAAAAACCAGTGGAAGGGGGTGTAAATGAGCCACTAACATTTTTGCCTGCTTTCCCCCCTCCAGCTATGACAGGGGAACCACATTCAACGTGTTTGTGGGCAAAGGTCAGCTTATTGCTGGGATGGACCAAGCTCTGGTCGGCATGTGTGTGAATGAGCGTCGGTTCGTGAAAATTCCCCCTAAGCTTGCCTACGGAAGTGAAGGCGTCCGTAAGTACAGCACCGGGCCAGCTGGTTGTGTAAGGGATTCAACAGAGCAGAGAGGAAATGGAGCCACAGAAGAGAAGGGTAGAAACTGCAAGTAGTGAGTTTCAGGGAGGTTATCCCCTGTTCCTCAGAGGTGTTTGTTAAGCCTGTAGCCAAAAGTGATCTCTCCAGACTCCATCTGCACGCTGAAGGAAGAGCAGTTCACTGTAGAGGACCTTCAAGAGATGAACCTTGCTATTTATTTATATCTACCTCCTTGTTAAATAACTTAATTAAACCAAAATTGTGCTTCGGTGTTGTAGTGCTGTACGAGGTCTTGTCAGTTCCAAAAGTATCTTTGTTCTACAGCCTCAGAGAGGCAACAAATGCTAACTCAAGATAAGTTTGCCTGATGGACAGCTGTGGTAGCAGTTCATCTTGCTGGATTCCCCCCATAAATAGCTGCAGCAATGGCAAGGGGCCAAGGAGTTGTAAACACAACAGGAAATAAAGTGTGCATGATGCAGTTTTTTAGGGTATGCGTGGATTGGTTCCTTTTCGCTGATACCTTGTATAAAAAGGGAAAGAAAACTGTATGTGTTGTTTTGCTTTTGCAGCTGGTGTGATACCTCCCGATGCTGTGCTCCATTTCGATGTGCTCCTGATAGATCTTTGGAACTCGGAGGATGAAGTGCAGGTTCAGACTTACTTCAAACCTGAGAAGTGTCCTCGGACAGTCCAGGTGTCTGACTTTGTACGGTACCATTACAATGGAACGTTCTTAGATGGAACTCTGTTTGATTCAAGGTATGCAGCTGGGTTGTGTGCTTTGTGCAGTCTAATAGGTATCTCACCCTCACTTGCTCCCCTTTCACCTGTGTAACATTTAATGCTAATTGCCCAGAGACACAGGAAATGAAAGCTGGCGTGGTATGTGTGTTAGTAATTTATTCAGGGATTACAGGATAGCAGTATTGACTCAAATCAATAAAACTGTGCATTATTTCTTCACGGGCATTACCAGTCCAGATGCCTTTTTTAATTTTAAATTTAATTCCCTGTATTTATATTACTATTTATTGCAGTCAGTTAAAAGTCTCTATAACCAATATAGCTGTTCAGATTAGATACAGGTTTTGTAAACTTAGCAGGCTTTGTAATGAAAGTGAGCCACTAAGGCTTTCTTACTGAGGTTTTAAGTGTGCAGCATGTGTGTTTCATTAGAGCCCAGTGGAAAACGATGCTTTAATAACAGCTGCCATTGTATTTGTGAGCCACTATTCAAAGCCTGTGTTAGGTTCCTGACATGGCTAAGCACTCTGGAAAACTTCCCAGGCAGCCCTTGGTAAATGAAGGACCAATGCTTCTGGACTAGCACGTTGTGAGTTACACTGTGCATAGTATGTGGATTTAAAGGTTAATACACTGTTCTTTCCTGTGGCTGTCTGACATTTACTTGTGATTTTTTTTCTTTCTCATGTTTAGCCATAATCGGATGCGAACTTATGATACCTATGTGGGAATTGGATGGCTGATCCCTGGTATGGACCAGGGTCTCTTGGGAATGTGCGTAGGAGAGAAGCGCATTATCACAATACCACCTTTCCTGGCATATGGAGAAGATGGAGATGGTAAAAGTTATTCCTTTAGTTCTTCCTTTTTATTTTTTGCAATCCACATCATCCATATTTTAAAACAAACTTTCTATATTTTAAATTTGTGGGCAGCATTATTACCCTGTTCAGGTAGACGCTGCTCAACAGACAAAACTTTGATGCAATTGTAGTATTTATATACTGAAATTTTATTTCAGTCAGGGAATATAATCTGTGATTAATATCTAGTGGCACCAAAAACTTGAAGAGAGGTGACTACATAATTCTTTCAGACTGCTACAGAAAGTAGAAAACTTTTAAGGAAAAAAAAAAGGTGTTAAATGTATTTTTAATTCCAGGTAGGTTTTGTTTTGGTTTTTTTTTTCAACAAATGCCCTAGCAATAACTACAAAATGGGTTGTCTTGTAAGACTATGCAGCCTGCAGATCATACATAGAGGTCCCCATGTTAAATAATGGGGCAGTTAGGGGTAGTTTGTGACTTTTCCTTATATTCTTTCTCTGCTCTGATATTTAAGGTTGTGCCTGTGGTGTACAAGGTTTCATACCCCTTCCATGGCTTCATTACCATTACCTGTGATAGCCATTTCCATGGATAACAAAACTTTGGGAGGTTTTTGTTTTAGAATTTTGCCAAGATCTTGAATTCAGTGGTTCTCGTTCAAAGCAATCCACACTGCAAATTGTACATTGACGGGAGGGTAGTTTTTCACTGCGATACTCAATTTGCCCCTCTTCAGCTTCCACTGTGTGGTCTCCTTTTTTGATATTAGCAGGATGGGAGGAGCAGATGTACCAGGTTTGTGTTCTAATGATTATTTTATGCACTTCCCTGAAGTGTATTGGGAATACTGACAGTCTAAACCATGTCAGATGGAGCTGCTGTGTATTGACAAAGATGGGTGTTGCTGAAGAGGCCTTTGTTTTCAGTGAGGCAGTGCCATCACTGTAGGAATAGAAGGAAATGATTGAGTTGGAGAATTCAGTGAAAAATCCACTGAAACAGAAGATGACTGACTAGAAGCAAATTTGCAGAGAGACCTAGATAAATTAGAGGACTGGGCAATCACCAGCCATATGAAATTAAACAAACTGGATTCTGCACCTGGGACAGGGCAACCCTGGATGTATGGACGGACTGGGGAACGAGAGGCTGGAGAGCAGTACCATGGGAAGGGACCTAGGGCTCCTGGTTGATGGCAAGTTAAACATGAGTCAGCAGTGGCCTGGCAGCCAGGAGGGCCAGGCGTGTCCTGGGGGGCATCAGGCACAGCATCACTAGCCAGGCAACGGTGGGGATTGTCCCGCTCTGCTCTGCACTGGGGCGGCCTCACCTCGAGTGCTGGGGGCAGTTTGGGTGCTAAAATATAAGAAAGACATTAAGCTATTAGAGAATGTCCAAAGGAGGGCAACAAAGATGGTGAATGGCCTTGAGGGGAAGCTGTATGAGGAGCTGCTGAGGTCACTTGGTCTGTACAGCCTGGAGAAGACTGAGCAGAGACCTCATTGCAGTCTGCAGCTTCCCCATGAGGGGAAGAGGAGGGGCAGGCACTGATCTCTTCTCTAGTGACAGGTGACAGGACCTCTGAAGTTGTGTCAGAGGAGGTTTAGATTGGATATTAGGAAGAGGTTCCTCACCCAGAGGGTGGTTGGGCACTGAACAGGCTTCGCAGGGAAGTGGTCACAGCACTGAGCCTGACAGAGTTCAAGAAGTGTTTGGACAATGCTTTCAGGCACATGGTGTCACTCTTGGGGTGCCTTGTGCAGGATCAGGAGTTGGACTGGTGATCGTAGTGATTTCCTTCCAATTCAGATGTTCTATGATTCTAATTTATTTTGGGAGGGAAGGTGCTTGATACTTGGCAGTACATTACTTTTCTTCAACAAACATGTTTAAGCTTCTGCTAGAACACCTGCTGGTTCTTACCATTTTTCTGCTCTAACACTTTTGTAGGTAAGGAGATCCCTGGCCAGGCTTCCCTTGTCTTTGATGTGGTTTTGCTAGATCTACATAACCCCAAGGATGGTATTGCTATTGAGAACCAGCTCGTGCCCGAATCTTGCGAGCGGCGAAGCCAGACAGGAGACTTTCTCCGATACCATTACAACGGCACGCTTTTGGATGGCACATTGTTTGATTCCAGGTAACCAGCTCTACAGATTGCATTTCCAGTTTGACTCCTCTGTCGTGTCCATAATATGCTCAAACACAGTTCTTTGCTTTTCCTTCCTTTTTGAAAATTTTGAGTGGACTTGGAGTGTTTTTAAAAGACTCACAGGAGACTTTTCCATATGGGAAGGAGAGCTGTTTTGTACCATGGCATTGTCACAGACGCCATCTAGGGGTAGTGACCCACCCAGTGAAGCCGTGTGCTTTAGGCACACAAGCCTGAAGGCTCTTTGCCCCATAGTTTATCTGCCAAATAGGTAATACCACTCAAGAGAGAGAAGATAAATACGATTTCCATTTTATGTCCTGAGAATTGTGAGTCAGTGTGCTAGTGGCTAGTGTGAGGTTAATCATATTTATACTTGAAAACTGTTTGCATTTTGAAGGCTAATGTCTTTCAAGACTGAATTACAAAATTGCAGATTTCAACAACAGGGGTTTTCTGTGATAAAGGAACAGGGATTACTGTGACAGTAAATTCAAAGCTCTATGGGCACATGAGCCTCGTGTACAGAACCATATGATGAATAATGCTTTTGTAGCTTTCTGTGACTTTTGTTTGCTTTTAGTGGAACAGTGTTTTACTATCCACTCCAGCTTTCAGAACAGCTGGCAGAAGTAGCTAAAAGGATGTGAAAATGAGCCAATGTAGAATGTTTTACAAAATACGCTCAGGGAAAAATGTTTAGTACTACTACAGCAGCCGTAAGTATAGACCTTAATTTACAGTTTGTGAAAGCTTATAGGTTAAGGACTTAAAGCGTACCCACAGTGTACCTATTTCTCTTTTTTGAGATATGAGTATTGTCTGTATTAATTAATCAATTTTTGAAAATAGCTGTTGTATTTATATTAGGGTTGCTGTCAAGAAATAATAATAAATGCTTTGTAGACAGCAGCCTCTACATCATTCTGAAGTGCTGACAGTTGTTAGAGGGCTTGTTCATTAACACATGGTATCCTGACCTCCTGCAGAATTCATAAATGAAGAAATGGAGCAGCTAACAATAGGGATTGAAAACCCTGGAGCTATCCAGGACAAAGTTTCCCTCACTAGTACAGGGAGCATGCCAAAAGCTCTGCGAATGCCTGGGGTTGAGAGCTCTAATGATATTTTCCTTTTTCTTTTTACTCTGAAATATTCGGCTGCAGAACTGCACTGGGCAGCTCAGCCAAGGCTGTCTGGACTTAGAGCAGTTGAATAAACCTCTGAATTACATCAGGGTCTGGTCCTGTACTGGTTTAGTTCTTTCCCAGAGCAACATTGTAAAGATGAATTAGAATCTTTCTGCCTTCTCTTTCTTGGGCTGTGCCTTCGTGTAACATGCCTTGAAGAAAGGCAGAAGACAGTCATGTCCTTGTAATAATCATCATTTGTTGTTGTAGCCTTGTTTTATTCTATCATTAGGTGTTGAAGCAGGTCCTTCAACCTATGTGTAAGTGGTTGGCTTGGTTTGGAAGGGAGGAATGGTGTTGATACTGTTATGTTGTCATGACTCATTTTAATGTTGAGCATCCCAGGAGAACCTATTTATCCCACCTGCTCCTTTTAGTAGTTGAACTACATAGCTGTGGTTGCATAATAAGGTAGTCTGCGGGATGTCATATCTAGCTGATAAGTGCTTATTAAAGTAGAGTCAGGGCAGAGGAAATTATAAAGGACTAAACCATTTTTTTCAGTTACTTCTCAAAGCCTGTTTTCTGTTTAGTCTAAAATACATAAATAAGTGTGATTTTTGTTTCAAGATACAGTAGAAATAAATTTGCAAATTTGCTGGCTATTCGCTAGCCAGGGTCTCACTGCTGGGTAGTAAGTGACCTTTGTGTCACTGACTGATGAAACCTGGTGGCCTGGATCCATGGAACATAGTTCCTTTGTGCCTCCCTGGTGCTGGTTAATGACTGTGTGTTTCACCTTAACTGGTTTAAGAATTGTGTTGCAGAGCTATTGCAAGAGTCCATGTTTCATTTAGTACACCTGACACTGCTAAAATGCAAATATTTCCCGTAGTTATTCCCGAAACCGTACGTACGACACCTATGTTGGGAAGGGTTATGTAATTGCTGGAATGGATGAAGGCTTGCTGGGTGTATGCACTGGTGAAAAAAGAAGAATAATAATCCCCCCTCATCTTGGATATGGAGAAGAAGGGAGAGGTGAGCTTGGCTTTGCATTCGAGTCTCCTGTAGTTAATGAAGTTCCCTTTATTGTTTAGTTCACCTGTGTGTATTTCCATTCTTCTGGCATTTGAAAGGTTTATGAATTAGTTCATTATTTTGTGGACATCAAACTGACAAGACTACATCCAGAATTTGCAGGATTATTTTGATTAACTAAATAGGTAGGACAATAAGAATACAGAACAATCTCACATGTAACTGGTAGCCTGAACTTACTTGGGTAATTGGTGTTTCGGGCAGACTGGTACTTGGTGACCTGAACTCATTTGGATGATCAGTGTTTCAGGCAGACTGGTACATGGATGCCAGGAGCTCTGCAGATCGTCCTTCCTGTGTGTCTTAAACTCTATCCTGAAGGAGTTCATCATGCAAAGTTTTCTTCCCCATTCCTTGCACAGCCACAGGTTTTGTGGACTTCTAAGCCACCTGTGTAAATGGTGGATGCGTGTAACAGTGAGGTAATCGTGTATCTGTAACATACAATTAACATTCCTTTGGGAAAACTCATTGCTATCTAAACAGATTGCTGTGAGAGGTTGAATAGGATAACCCTTCTAGCTGATCACAGCGTTGTGGCTGGTGTTTCAAAAAGTGCCTCCTGGGATGTCACTTGGATAAGTGATTCAGAAGAAAAGCCGTTTTTCTGGGAATGCAAGTCCTGTGCTGTTGATTTGGAATTAGACTCCTTTACCGACAAACCCCAATCTTGGGTATGTCTTGTCAATCCTGGTAATGCACATAATCCTGGGAAGAGGGGGAAGAAGTTGCCTGCTTTTAGGATATTTTAAGGAACTGTAACCTTTTACACATAATGATGTTCCTTGAAGCATGAGAAGTTCTTGAGAATTTTGATGATCACTATTGAATCGGTACACGAAACACAAATGAGTTCTTTAGGATGGTCACAGGAAGTACATGGTTATTGCTTCATTTCTGCAAAATTTTAAAATTCAGAATAATAAAAGTTTTTCCTTCACCATTGAACTGAGTGCGTGTTTAGTGCTTTCCTGCTGGTTGTTTTTCATGCACTGGATGCAGCTTGCATCTGTGGCATCCTTTAATTCTGAATGAGAAGAGCAAAATGGCTCGGTAGCAGACAGCAGGAATACATATTCCTGGAGGGTGCAGTACCTGGATGTCATACGCCTGTATGGGTACCATTTCTTTCTCTCTTTGTCTAATTTTCTTCCTGTTTAGGAAAGATTCCAGGATCTGCAGTGCTGGTCTTTGACATCCACGTGGTGGACTTCCACAACCCCTCAGATTCAGTGAGCATTACTGTTCACTACAAACCTTCCAACTGCACTGTACTGAGCAAGAAGGGAGATTACCTGAAATATCACTACAATGCTTCGCTCCTGGATGGAACTTTGCTAGACTCCACGTAGGTATTTGAATAACCTGGTAAGGAAAATACTCCCAGCAGCTGTGAAGGCAGAATGAATTCCCTACAAAGCAAGCCAGCAGAGAATAAAGAATTTTTTTTTTTTAACTGAGTATTTATGTAGAATGTATTTTTCTCTTTATGTCTGCCTGCCAAAGATACACAGGCGGAGGAGAAGAAAAAGACAATCTGCCATGGCATAATGGGAGAACCAGGAACAAAAAGGATGTAGGAGTGTGTTGGAGAAGAATGTAAACAGTATGTGTGGAGTGATGAAACTTGTTGCATGGCATTCTGTTTAAATGGGCCAGTTCAAGTGTCTGGGCCAGTCATGCCAGGACAACACAGGTCTCATCATGAATGAACTGTCCAGGTTTATTCAGTTTCCTGGGTAGGATTTGTGCCTTGTACTGATTCAATGCTCCTGAGAGAGGGAGGTCTGGTAGGGCTGCTTATTGTGGTCTAATTAAAGATACCTTGAGTGTGGTTTATAGTAAGTGGTCACCTGTCATGTACAGCACACATTGGTGCTCCCGTATTGTATTAATACATTTCATATGTATTAAAGTGTTGCTTTAAGTGTCAGCATGGAGAAACTATCCGGGCTTGATCGTGGCTGTGAGGATAATGGGCCTCTTCCTCCTCCCTGTTGGCAGCAGGTTTATGAGGGAAGCAAAAGATTGCTCCAGTCTGTCTCCTGTAGAACTGAAGTGAGCCTGGCACACAGCCACAAGAATATTTCTGTTAGCTTCCTTTTTTTTGCCTTGATCTTTTGAATAGTGCAAGTCATCCAAACAACATTTTATTTTTTGGAAGGGAAGTTGGGAAATGCTATTTTTAACCTGGTTATAATTAACACAGGAAACAGCTCATAGGTTTCACAGTGTACACAATAGCTTGCAGAGCTGAAAAGCTGCCTTAATTTGGAGCACGTGGTGCGGTGCTGTAGGCAAGGATGTATACAAGGAACATGTTTGGATTCAAAACACTGTTTATATGTCAGGAATGCTCAATTCCCATTTTGTAGCAGGCATGTCGAGACCATGTTACTCCAAGCAGTTTTTAGAGAACCAAAGATCATGAATCATGTGCTCCTAATTTTAAGGCTGACCTCTTAGCCACTGAATTGTTTTCTTTCCAAATAGTATTCTGTTGTACAAGCATGTCCTGCAGAGGCACAGCCAAGCCAAATAACCAAAGAAAGGCAACCAATACAATAAAGAGCCTTAATGCTGCACACTCTGCTTTTAGAATCACAATATACTTTTAAATTTTGGGCTTTTAACTTGCGATATTTTCTAATTTTAGAAATGAGCCACAGGCAGCAAGGTGTAATCCAAAATTTAATATGGTTAAACAGCAGTAGTAGTAGTAGCTATTTGTGTTAATAACTAGTACATTTTAGTGACTGATTTAATTAAAGGAATGCCTGATCCATGGGAATGTGCTCAGATCCCTGTATAGAGTTGGTGGTCCTGGGATTTTTACATCTGGAATTTTTACAACAATTAAAAATCTGTGAAAGGCAAAAGCTCTTATTTCAATGTAAAATACCTCGGGGGTGTAATTGGTACGATTAATGATTTTAATTGGATTTTACTCAACAAGCCTATAATTTTAGAGCCAGAGGACATGTCAGCAGCAGAGACTTGTCTGTGTGGTGCTGGCTGTAACTTGATAACAACTTCAGGTAACTGTTTGGTAGATCAAGGCATTGGGTATTAAGGTAATTTTTGGCAATGACAGGATATCACTAGAAACTGCTACTTTTGTGGTAATTTTGAACAATAGACATTCTCTATTATATGTTGATTTTTTTTAAAATTTATTTTTCTCTTCCAGACACAGCCTTGGCAAGACCTACAACATAGTTCTGGGATCTGGTCAGGTGGTGTTGGGGATGGACATGGGCCTTCAGGACATGTGTGTTGGGGAACGACGGACAGTCGTTATCCCACCTCACCTAGGTTATGGAGAAGATGGAGTTGGTAAGTGCACATCACTTAGCATCTCTTGAGTGACTGAAACACAGGCACGCGTGTTTTGTTAGTTCATATGTATAAAATCGTAAGGTGAGTGGCTCTGAGCTGCTTGAATGGGATTTTTTTTGAGGTTTTTGATGTCATTATTTTAGACACTCCTCCTCCACCCTATTCCTCAGTGGAATGAACATGCTGTCTGTGTTGCATTTCAAGCCATGCTGTTGCTGTGGCCAATAGAAAGACCATCAGAGTACAAAAGGGAACACGCGCTCCCAGTAATGTTGCTTTGTCAGAGCAGAAAGCTCCAGGCAGTCTGGTGTTGCAGAGGGATGCAAACACTGTTTTCCATGATAGGGAGTTGGGTGCCTGTGTTTGGACATGCGACATGTTATTCAGGAAACAGAGCTGAAGGGGACTGGTCAGCACTAATATGTTAGGAAATTCAAAGAAAACTCAAAATTCAGAAAACACATAAAGTGAGTGTAAGATGTGAAACAGTGTATTGGTGCTGTTAAATCTCTAACACCAATACATTTTAAGGCAGCTTTAGGGCATTAAGGCTTATGAATTTTTAATGACAGGGACAGCAGTAATAAAAAGAATGATACAGAAGTGACAAGAACTTTCATGTCCCAGTATGTTGTTTCTGGTCTTGCAAGTTAAAAGATTTGAGGGAAGGGAGTCTATCAGGAGATCACCAAGATCACCAAATTCTGATGTGTATGGAAACAGCTGCCTAAGTTGCTATGTTCTTTGAATAGCTCCAGAACAGTTTGTGGTTTATAAAGACTGTCAGGCATCATGTGCAGAGCTTAATGGAAAATTAATTTGTGTTAAGGATAAGAATGCATTTCCACTTGTACCTCTCTTCTGTGAAAAATTAGGAGTATTATATATATGCGATGTTTTATACATGGTTTTCTCTGTTATACATTCTATATAATTGCATAGCTATATATAATAAGTTGAAAATATCTCATAACATGAAAAGTCTGCTGTGTGAAGTACCTGTCATAGGTATTTGCTATCATTCAAGTTACATTTGATACACATGTTCTGAAACATCTCATGGTTTGTTAGTGTGTTGGTATATACCCAGCTGTCTGAAGAAATTGCTTGTTTTCAGTCTCTTGAAAACAGAAGACTCGAAGTGAGTTTGATTTTTCTTTTTTGAGACTAAATTAAACTCCTTCCATGGTTTGAGGTGATATCCCAAGTTGTTGCAATACTGCTGAGTCTCACAGAAGTACGCTGACACACAGTGTATTGGCGACATAAAGGAAGATGAATTATTCCCACAATTTTAGGTTTTAAAAGTAAAAAAATGGATGCAGTTCGAATCACAGAATTATAGAACGGTATGGATTGGAAGGGACGTTAAAGATCAGCCTAGTTCCAACCCCCCTGCCACGCACTGGGACACCTTCCACTAGAACAGGTTGCTCAGGGCCCCATTCCAGCCTGGCCTTGAACATTCCTAGGAATGGGGCATCCACAGCTGCTGTGGGCAATCTGTTCCAGTGCCTCAGTTTTATTATGAAAGGTTCCTTTTATGATCACCCCTGGTGAAGTGAACAGGAAGATTTGATGGGCTAGGGATCACACTAGAGAAGTGCTGTTTGGAGCAGGAAGATAAATGTAATTATGGATTGAAAGGAAATATCCCTTCAATGTGAGTGAGGATAAATACCCCTCTTTGCCATTTGTTGTGACAGAAGGAGAAGTGCCTGGTAGTGCTGTATTAGTTTTCGACATTGAACTGCTGGAATTGGTGTCCGGCTTGCCTGAAGGATACATGTTTGTATGGAATGGGGAAGTCTCTCCCAATCTTTTTGAAGAAATAGACCAGAATCATGATGGAGAGGTTCTTTTGGAGGAGGTAAGCAGAGACAATGAAAACACCTGCAGTGGTTTTCTTCTACCACTATCAGTGCCAATGTTGAAGGATGGAGTTTTTCGTCATTTTTTTCTCTTCTTCTGAAGTGGTGTTTGTTGTCAAGGAAACAGGAAGGCAGGGTGTCAGCTAAAACATGGTTATTCAGCTTTAGATATAGAGCCAAAAAAAGAAAAAAGGACTGTAA
Organism: Machaerirhynchus nigripectus; assembly: GCA_013397975.1. Classification (NCBI taxonomy): domain Eukaryota; kingdom Metazoa; phylum Chordata; class Aves; order Passeriformes; family Dicruridae; genus Machaerirhynchus; species Machaerirhynchus nigripectus. The sequence goes on along the minus strand of VZRQ01010288.1, from coordinate 51,095 downwards.
GAATGGCCATAATGTGGCCGTTTACTGTAGTGGTTTCCTTGGTCAACAACAAATCCTTAGGGCATAAGTGTAAGAGGCAGAGTTGATACCCAACATTCCTTTGCTGTATCAGCCTTCTCAGTGTCTGTCTCAGTGTTAATTGGCAGTTTATTGTGAATTCTTGAGCCAAAGCTGAGCCTGCAGCAGTGCATCCAGGAACTGTCTTATCTCTTCTGGAGCCTGGCAGTGTCAGTGGCCACTCCTTACACGTGTGCTGTGCAGTCAAATTCTTCCCCTTGCTTGTTTTTAAAATCTGCATTGTGAGAATGTCATTGGGTGCCTCAGCTGAAAGCCACTTGCTTTTGCCACACCATCTCTGAAAATATAAATGTCTGTGAGGTTTTCCTCTACCTTCTCTTTTAACTAAGGAGTTCTATTTTCTATTCTCTTCTGAAGTCTTCTTTGTCACCTTTATCCTTCTTCTTTGTCCCTTCTTCTTTGTCCCTTCTTTTCCCCCTGGAGTGGTGCTGCCTGCAGTGCTCAAGGGGCCGGCTGTGGCCCTGTGGAACAGCATGAAATGCCTTTGAGGGTTTTAAAACCTAATACGCTAAAATTGAATTCTTGTTCCCCCTTTTCCTAGCATTCTCTTCCACCTCTTTGTTTTCCTTCCATCTTCATCTTCACTCTTATGTTTGTTTACCTGCATGTCTGTCCTTGCAGAGAAGAGAAGAGCTTTTGCTGGTTTAGAGAAAGAGGTAGGATGAGGCTGTTGCTGTCCACATCAGCAATCATCCTTCTTGTGTGTTGCTTCCTCTAAGATGCAGGTGGGTTTCTGCTTTACAGTGTGAGCTTCATGTATTGCCATGCAAAATTACTGCCCTCTGTCCGTGCAGAGCTGTTCCTGTGTCCAACTGTCCAACCCATCTTCCTCCTAAATTACGAAAAAGAAGTTTTCTTGTTATGGGTCCAAAACACACTGGAATTGGTGAGGAAATCCCTGCTGAGCTCCGCAAAGAGTTATTTGACTTCGTGTGTCTGTTCTAATTCGTCCAGTGTGGGTGGTAAACTTCATAGGGTAGTAACAGTGTCCTACATACACTTAGTAAGTAGTAAAATGCTGGATAATCGACAACAAGTAAATGCTGCTTTTTTAAGTAGTCTTCATTTTCAAATGTCCTTTTCATTGTGAGCTGTTTTCTTGTCCTTTCCCTCCTCTTAGTTTTCAGAGTACATCCAAACTCAAGTTGAAACTGGCAAAGGAAAATTAGCTCCCGGCTTTGATTTTGAAAAGATTGTTAAAAATATGTTCACCAATCAAGACCGGGATGGAAATGGTAAAGTTACCGCTGAAGAATTCAAGTTGAAAGATCAGGAGGCCAAAGAGGAGCACGATGAACTGTAAAGATAGGAAGAAACCTAAGAATCCTGAGCTGACCTACTGTTCAAACACGTGTACCGGAAGGGGTTTTGGCAAGCATGGTTCTGGAAGGATAGCCCTTGGATAGCCTGTGTCTGCCTGTGCCTGGGTGTGGGTAGGCTGTTAAAATAGGAAGAAATTTTCAGTTGGAATTGTTAAGTATATCTGAAAAAAGTGTTAAGTGGCTCAAGGTAGGATGTACAGACAGGTAAGGAGTGTCCTGCTGTATGTGGTATCGTGAACCACATGTGTATGTGGGGTCTGTTTTTATGCTAAAGATCTGAAGTTCTCACTGAACAATACGCAGTCAGTTGGGTGGATGGTAGAGAGAAAACCTACGAAGTGCTTTTAAAAGAGTCCCTAAAAACCTTCTGTGTCAGAAATATTTGTGTAGGAAAATGAACCAAAATATTTCCCGTAAAAATAACCTGTAAAATTGTCAGTTGTTGATCCCAGTTCCTTTCAGAAGGCATGAGCACTCTTCCCAGTAACTGAACAAACTCACACGGATTTTTGCCAGCAAAAAGTCTGATTTGCAAATTGCAGAACATGGCTGTGCCATTGCAAAATTTACATAAGCTGTGACTTAAAGAGACCTAGAATTAATACTGTGCATGTGTTGGGTTTTTACCTCACGGAATAAAAGTTTCCTACCATCTGTACTGTGTTGAATTAGTAACCTTGACTCTTGCTGGCCAGTGTTCCCATCAGTCATTCCAAGACCTTTCTAGTTGCAACCTTATTTATAGTTTTGTTAGACATTAAATATTAACATACAGGGTCCAAATGCTGTCATAAATACTGGACACAGTTGATTCTGTGTTGGGCTTCTGTCTCCTATTTTGGGAATTGCTAGATTAAGGAGTAAGTGCTTAGAGCTTAAGCAGCAGAGCAGTCTGCAGTGGCAAACAAACAGACAGTGATAGAATCAAGAAACAGACCCATCTGTTTGTGTGTGCAAACGTTCTGGCCTATCCCTCAACACAAAGTCAGCCCTGGGAGTGCTGTTCAGATTCTGTGACTTGAGAGTCACCCGTTAGCTCGACAAACGCAGCAGAGCTGCTCAGTACTAAATACACCAAACAGACCCATTTTCTGTAAGGCTGTGGGGTCCCCCTCAGCACACAGCATGTAAAGAGCACAAACACATAGAGTGAGACACTGTCAAAGAGGAGTAGGAAGGGAGTTGTGCTTCCATTATAAGCTTTGTGTGTAGTTTCTTGCTTTCCTTGATCTGTACATGTGGGATGTAAGCTCCCTGAGATGCTCTTTCTAAAAATTTGTATTTCAGTTGGATGAAAACATTTTGTATTGGTTTTTAATGCAGTTCTTATAAAAAGTGCAGTGAAATATTTTGAGTTTGATACCATTAAATGTTGGATAACTGATCTTTTTGTGAAATAAAATGTTGATCAACTATTACTTTTAAAGTTTCTTTTTTTTTCCTGGCGTTGTGGTGGGTTGGGACCATGAGTTGAAGCAAATACCCTTCCTGCAGCTCTCTTCTCTTGTACAGAGCAGGCTTACCCTGAATATGTTCAATACTGCTGTTAATGTTCAGGAAAAATATTTTAAAAAATGATTATGGATGATTTTATACCGGATGTAAAAGCTGTGGATATCAGTGACTGGCACTTCCATTCCAAAGGTTTATGCCCAGAATGGCTCCTCAGAAGCCTTACCATCATCTGAAAGCAGCTCTTTCAGCCAGACTGTTTTTCTCTTTTGCTTTACTTGGAAGCAGGTTGCTCACTTTTTGCTGTGGTTCAGATGCAGTCCCTTCTGTGTGCTGACAGAGCTGAGAGAAGGAGTGGGAAGCAATTTGTGATTGGAGTACTGCCAGAAGCAGAATTCAATGTGGAAACAGCTCCTTACTCTGTTCTCATACGTGCCCCCAAAAACCCAAGTCTGTCTAGTGGATATCCTCCCTCCTTTTGGGGGGTTGGAACACAGTGACCTTTAAGGTCCCCTCTGACCCAAACCATTCTGGGATATCCTGAATTGTTTTGTCTGAGAAAACCTTAGTGAATGAACCCAGTGTTTCTGCATGGAGGAACATTCCAGACGGATCCCAGGAGGTGGGCTGAAGAGTTCCTAGTAAACCAGCATAACAGAGTTGTCCTCCAGAGCAGATGCAGGACAAAGAGCAGCACTGAACTGCAGTCAATTGGTGATCCCAAAAATTGCTGTGCTGGATTTTTTTGGAAGTGCTTGTCAGTGATGGGATAGCAGGGATGACTTTATCAGTGCCTCTGGCTAGGGTAAGTACACCTGAAATTCTCATGCCATTGCTCCCTAGGACTTGGCAAACACGGCTTGTGATCCATCTAAAGATGTTTTTCCTTCAAGAGCAAGTTTTGTTGCCCACAAAGCCCATCCCTCCAAGTGTGCAGGTTGCCATTTTGGAAAGAAGACTGCAGCTTTGGTGAAAATCAGAGAATAAATGGAAATCTTGCTGCAAAATAATGGTGTTTATACTGGGCATTCCCCAGACGAAGGCAACAGAAGCCAGGTCTGCCTGGCTGTATTAGGTTAAACTGCTTAAAATCCAGAATTTCTGATCACTAACATAGACCCAGTCCTTTTCTTTTCTGCTGGCAGCTATCGGCTTCTCCCTTGAAAGAAAGCTTGGGGCCACCTTCCTCAGAAAAGGGTTGCACTTAGGTTGACTCCTCCATCTATTGCTTCTCAGAGTGTGTGGCAGCCCCTAACAGTGAGAGCAGTCTGCCTTGCCTGTTCACCAAACCAGAGCGTGGGGGCAGCTGGCTGGGAAGTGAATTTGTGCTGGTGTGGACTGGGAGAACTCAGCACAGCCACTGCACCCCCAGCTCCAGTGATATGCAAGTCCCTGCAAGTCACCATCCTAGTAGAGAAGGTGGCCTGTGAGGAATGTGGATATAAGGGAGATATTTTCTACATCAAATTGGAAAATAATTTTTTTAAGGAGAAAATGGCTATTTAGAATTAATCTAGCTATCTATTTAGAATGTATCTATTAGCATTTTATTTTTAGTATTTAGAATTTGCCTGTTTAGAATTTATCCATTAGTATCCATTATCTTCTAGTATTTAGAACATGCCTATTTAGAATTGTCTATAGAATCTATCTGTTTTGAATTTATTTATTTATAGAATTAGTATCTAGGTAATTTTTTACCATACTTAACTGAGATAACTTTATAAAAGTAGATGATAACTCTAAAAGGGTCATTAGTAGCCAGATGTACCTGGGCTTAGCTAACGAGGGGCTCGGCAGAACTCAGGCTGTTTCTACTCCAATGAAACAGGCAGGTGCTATTCTCAGAGCTGGCAGCTGACTGCTGTTAGGAAAGGAAGTTGCTGGCAGCCAAGGTTGGCTATTGCTGACTGAACTGTCAGGGGCTCAGTGGAAAAGAAAAGGAATGTGGGTGCACACCCAGAAAAATCCAGGTATTTATGAACATTTTTTTCTGTGTGATTTTTGTGTCTTAATTTGTTAGCAGTGCTTTCTGCTGTGTAACTCCATATGGTCCAGATATAACAGACATTATACTTAAATCAGAATTTGCACTTGTTGAACTTTAATATTACATTTTTCTGTGTCAAAAAATATTTGGATTTTCCTTTAAGCTTAAAAACGACATATTTATCTAGTATGGAGTGCCAGTTTTTAGCTCAGTTCAGCACTACCAGTGTTTGTTTGACAGTGAGAGGACATTTGAGCTGGCTGCAACACCCGCCAAGAGAAGGATTCATTTTCAGCTAAATAAAGGTCCCAAATACTTGACCTTGGACATGTACTGCAGACAGAACAGATACTGTGAGTAGAGGAAGAAAAAAGAGTAACATTCACTTAATTTTGCTTATTCCTTTCTTTTAACTTTAGATACACTCTTTCGGCTATGGGAAAATGGTCTGGAAAATGTATATCTTTTTTTCCAAACTAAATCATCAATTAAATAAAGTTTTAGGGTTGCAGAATGTTTCTGGTTAGAAATTTTATTTAGAAAGATGTACTACTCACAGTATTTCTTTCTTAAGACTGAAAGGAGAATCTCGATAGCAATTACAAGAGTTCGACTGCCTGGAGAAGGATGGCTTAACCTGCAGCTGTAGAGTTAATTTTGTTTGCACCTAATTTTGTTCATGGTTTTGGAGAGGCAACTGATAATATAAATTCTTATTTCTAGCCAACAGTCTTGTGATAAAATGATGGGATTTTGATAAAGTGGAGGAGGATGTTTAAAAATGCGTCTTGTGTTTTTCCTTAACTACTACATAGGCAAGAGTTATGGTTGGCAGTGGGATGTGAGACGATGAGCAGACATTGATGATCTGTACAGGACTATGCAGGTTTTTAAAATCTGACCTCCTGGTTCAAGTTGATTGCATAAGTAACTGGTTTTTTCTATAAAGCTGTATGAAAGGCATTTCAAGAAGTAAATTATTTGGCACAGAGATACCCCTTGTACAGCAAACGGGTTCTATCAAGTAACTGCAATGTGGCTTAATTGCCTTTAAGTGCTAACAAAGGTTTACTGCTCCAGCAGATCCTTAACACAGGATCTGAGACTAACAGGATTTAGTGATAGGAGAAAAGTGTGCTGGAGATCATAACTTACCTGCATCTTCGTGGAAGGGCAAGAATCCTTTTCTTTAAGTGATTGTCATTATTGACTGAACATTTGGTGACTGAACGTGCATTGTCTACCTGCTTGGAGGTGAGATTGGAAAAATCTTCCGTACATAATGCTTGAAAGATGGTGGTTTGATCTGAAATCCTCTACCAGTTTTAGATGTCCATGTAGTTGGAAAACCATCATGTTTCCTTCTGATATGTGTGGGTTCCTGGGAGGCTGAATACTAATTTCAGTAATTCAGATTAAGATGTAGTTGGAGATCTGTTGTGGTAACTGCTTTTAAAGATGCTTCCTAGTCCTTTTCTATATTGCTCTGCATGTGCTCTTCTATGTGGTTTTGTTTGTTTATTTGTTGGGTTTTTTGGGTTTTGTTTTTTGTTTTAAATTGTGGGTTGAACAAGTTCATCATGCTGAAGGAGTAGTGGCTTGCTCACCTGCTGAGTGAGGCTGAGGAAAAATTCTGGAGAGAGGATCAAGGAGTTTATGTGTATCCTGAGGCAAGTTTGATGAAAACACGGGACACTCTTCCCTTCTCAGAAACACTGCACAGGGAGAGCAGAACTGCCCTCCTCCTTTACACCATGCTGGGATAATCAGGGAAGTCCATTACACTTGTAGTCAGAATGCCCGGGAGTGTTGCTGACACATCTCGTGCTGTGGAGCTGTAACTATCAGCTACACTTCACATTCTCTAAATTTTAGCTGTTATCTGTATTCCAAAGATAAACTGCCTGTAAATGGAAAACTTTGTCCCAGTGTAAACTTTGGGAGTAATGCCTGGTAATTAGCCTCTTGCAATTAGAGGCTGGTTAAGTAAGCAGTGCATCCAAACACCTTGGTGTTTTTCAGAAGGTCTTTGCCTTTTGGACTTTCATTTGGCAGCTATGACAAAAGAGACAGTGTTCCTGCACGTTTGAAAAAGCTCTAAACCCAAGAATCACTAACCCTACTCCTCCCCTCCGAAAACCTTAACATCAGCCCAGCTAATGTAAGTCCTGCAGGTGCCTAAAACCCCAAATGTAAATTTTAAAGAAATTGTGTCTGCTGAGCTCCCCCTGGAAATGCTGTAGCATTCTCCAAATCCTTGCTGTGCCCGGGTGGTGCAGATCAAGCCGCTGGGTGGGCAGCTCCTGCCGATGGCCATGGCGAGTCACACGTAGCATAGCCCTGCTTGTCCTGCCCACGGTGCTGAAGCTGCAGCGCTGGCACAAGAGGGGCTGTAGGAAAGCTGCTCCCTCTCTCCCAGTTTTGCCTTGATCATCCTGCCCTCCTTCCTGCCCAGGAAAATGGAGGAGACAGGGCCAAACTTCACACCCAGTCCCTGTGACTGCTGACTCAGCAGCTGTCACTGCTGCCTTCAAGCTCTCACCATCTTCTGGCTTTGGCTGACAGGCTCTTAGCAGCTGTTGCTCCCATCTCCCTCTGTCCCTGGCACTGCCAGGGTGCTTTCAGCTCTTTGAGGTTGCTGCTGCTGCCTGAGTCACGCCTCTGGAATGGAAGGCAGCCAAGGCACTATCCTCAAGATCCTTGCCTTGGTTGTCCTACTGGTTTCCTTCTCAAAGGGATGGCTTCAAGGCTCCCACCTCTGGCCTCCTGGCTGCCTCTGTGTCAGGCCTAGGGAATGACATGACTGTCGGTTTTGTACAAGGAGGACATCATCCCTCAAACAGCCTGTCCAGATGCAGGCTGGAATTTCTGAAAGGTCCCTGTGCTCAGCAGTTCCCTGATGGCACAGCATGTGTCGTGTGATTTGTGAAAGGATGCTCACACTGCCCCAGATTGTGCATTGAGCCTCTGCCCTGCATTCCAAATACAGGGATGATTTAGGTTCATTTTACTGCAGAGGATTCAGAGGTGGGGAAACTACTCTCTCTCTTCCCTCCTTGGAAAAGTTCCAGCAAGGGTGGTAACAGATGTAAAGCTGCTGATTTGGAAAAAATGTGTCTGGTGATACCAAGTCAGAATTTTGATAATAGACCACAAGCTGTAGGGAAAGAGGCCATTTCTTGAGATGTGTATTAATTCTGGTGGAAGAGAATGCAGATCTAAGCTCTCCTGTATTTTTGCTACACTTCCTCAGGGAATGGAAGATGGCACCATTTCTGCACTGTATAAAAGAAAGCAAAGGGGAACAATGATTATATTGCACATTAGGGGAGTTGTTTGATTTCCTCTCTTTTATTAATGAATAGATTTAGTACAGCTGAGACCTCACAGGACCAGGGTCACAACATCATCTTTAACTTATCCTGCAACATATCCGAGCAAGCTTCCCAAGTGGTGGCTGTATTAAGCTGTGTCACTCTGTACACAATGCCAAGAGGTGCTGTAATGTGCTCAGTACAGGGGAAATACTTCCTGAAGAAATTTTGTATGGTTGGGGTGGTGAAACTGGCACAGGTTGCTCAGAGACGTGGTAGATGCCCCATTCCTGGAAACATCCAAGGTCAGGTTGAACAGGGCTCTGAGCAGCCTGGTCTAGTTAAGGATGCCCCTGCTCATTGCAGGCAGGCTGTGGACTATTAGCTTGAAAAACTATCTGTTGTTATAAAGATGAGAAATTTTATCTCAGACACACTAACTTAAAACATTTTCCCCATTTGACAGAGGAAAAAGGAAGAGTAAGGACAGAGAGTGTTTTGCAATGATACAAAATATGAAGAAGAAACACTTTGCCTGAATTGCGTGAATAAAAGCATTTTTACTCAAGAAAAATATATGCATGAAAAACTTGTGTGAAAGTAGGTAGCCTGTGAGTAAGATCCTTCAAAGTACAGCTGAGACTGAAATGTCTGAAAAGGCAGCACAAATGCACACTCTCTTTACAGAGCATTTACACCTTCAATTTTACAAAATAGCCACGTTTTCTAAAATGCTCCTCTGAAATGCCTGATTAAAAAGGACAGTGAACCACAGTATCCCATCCGCAGCAGTTTATCACATCTATAAATCCAATTTAGATCTCGTTATAACAGGAGTGTGAGACAATAAAGAACAGTGTAAGAGCAGTAAAAGGAGCTTGTAGTTGACAATCGATACCATATATATTCCATAATACCAAAATGAAGATAAAAGTTTTAAATTAAATTAAACAGTTCTGTAAATGAGTAATAGCACATCTAAGATAGCACATGTGTGCTCTTCTGTCCAGTTGCCTTCTGGAAGGAATGGAGTGACTTGAGACTGAAATTTACAGGATTTTCTGTAGAATGGAGTTGGCAACTTCCAGGGATTCATCTTTCACCAAGACAATATCATAAGAGTCCATGTATTTTTCCAAAAGCTCATCTACCTAATTGCAGAAGGGATAAAGAGAAAGACCCCCTTAGTTACAGAATTAATTATTTGAAAGCATTTTTGTCATTAAAATATTGCCCAATCTTTCCACCAAATTCTGGGAATAAGCTATGCAAATAATGTATCACTCCTACAAGTGAATTCCACAGGAGGACAGAGTAGGAGTGGCCTGACCTAAAGTGCATTCCAGGATATAATACCTCATGTTTATTCCAGGATCTCACACACAGAGATACTGAAAGAAGTACTACTTCTGGAAGGGCAGGGAGAAATATAAAACTGAAGTTTTCTCTCTCCTCAATGCAAATGGACGTTCATTATAACTTAGCAAATAATCAGTTGACTGTCACTTAAAAAATGCAAAAAGTAAAAAGAAAAGAGGAGAGACTGCCTGAATTTGTTATTTGGGAGATTATAATTTTTCTCAATTATCAATTCAGTACTGAAAGGAGGAGGACCCACAGGAATTTAAGAGAATTAATTTTTATAGCCTCTGATTTTACTTCCTTAGGAAATACCTGTTTGGAAGTAGTTCTGTACAAAAACCAAGACAATATATACTTGTGGTTTTGAACTTATGGGTTAGAAAAAAATCCATGAAAAATGTTTGAAATTTCAAACCAAATATGGGCTAAACACTTGGTTTGATATCTTAACAGTATTATAATGAACCTAACTCCCAGTGTTTCAATCAAAGCTTACAAGGTTATATAGGGCTACTTACTTTATCATTGAGATAGCCAATCTTAAGAATGTGCTCAACATTTGCTACTCCATCTGCCATACTCAAGTCTCCTTGAGAATCACCCAGCAGTATGATATTGCTGTTGTCTTTTAGCTGTTTGAAGTACTCTGTGTTCTTCAAGGCACCATCATGTTTGTTGTAAACGTGAATCAATTCTCCCTTAAATCCTTTTAATATTCCCTATTGAAAAAAGCAACACTGAAGTTATTTTTGGTACCATTCAGGCAAGATAGAATCTAAAATGGAAGAGGTGATACTGTTCAGGCAACATTGAACTATGTAATCTGTGATGATGAACATGATAAATTTAGTGTTGAGTAATGTAATGGCTGTGACAGCACTGTTAAGAGCAGGCAGACTGATTCTCCCTGCTTGGAGGAGTATATATACATATACATGTGTATCTGTATCTTGTCGTGTATAGAAATAGCTACTAAATACCACAAAGCTACTAAATACCACAAAGTGTGGTATTTATCAAACACGTTTGATAAGAAGTGTTATCTCATACGTACATTTTCATCAAAATCCATGAAATTGGAAACCACTTTGACATTAGAATGGTAGACCCCAGCCTGGTGGATTACTTCCTCAAGAATGTCGCCAATCCCAGCAGAAAATATGAACACAGGAATATTATGTTCACTGAGCTTATCAAAGAAGTTCTCATACCCTTCTCTGCAACACAGAATGAAAATACAAATCAAATCTCAAATAAAGAAAGCCAAGAAAAGTCTGAGGTTTTAGAAGACAATCACATCATCTTTGGAAAAGACTTAATAGTCTTTTTTAATAGTAGAGATGGGATTAAAAATGTTCTAGACCTCTGCTTTATACAGTGTGATTATTGCCTGCATTTAGATACAACACACCAATAAAGTGGGAGTACCGAGAGCTCAATGTGGTCCAAGGTTAAGGTGTCACATTCTCAGGAACGTGTGTGGGTTTTTTTAATTTCCCTTTTCTTTTTTTCTCCTCCCCCCAACACTCAGGAAGAATCTACAGAAAATGCTCTGAAACAGATTGATATCATTCAAATCAAAAGGAACTTACTTCAGCATAACATCAGATTCCCTTACAATTTCTGCAAACTTGTCCTTCTGTAAGCCTTGTTCAATGAGTAGTGCATGAGATTTATGGTACCTAGAACATAAACAAAACAATGGCTTGAATGTTGCTTACTAAGATTCACCTTTCATTAAATTTCATGATGAAAAGCATCATGTATGGGTAATTCTTGCTCATTCAAGTGAACAGCAAAACAACCAGTTTTGTACAAAACTTGAAGAAATTAATTCAGTTAATGTGATAGCTAAAAGCTAAGTACTGCCATTAATTTGCTTCTGAAAACTTATTATATCTGATCTTAGTACAGTTTGAACACAGGAGGTGTCTCTTACCATTCTACCATATATGGGTATTTCTCTTCAATGGTGAGAGCTGGATCAATTTCAATGGCATAATAGGTTTCTTTCAGCTGCAATAACTGAAGGGGAAAAAACCCATCAGATGTTTAATGTATTTCATAAAATAACACTTGGTATTTGGTCTAAGCAATCAAAATAACATTCTTGTCAGGGAATAATGACAGATGTCTGTACAACAAAACAAATGCTTCTAGGTTTTTTGTTTACCTTTTTCCGACATTCATCTGTGATGATCTTAGAGTTATCAATGATGTCTGGGGAAGGGATGAAAAAAAAAGAGGGTTAAACAAGATGGTACATTTCTTTTACTTTGCTCTACAACACTGTAAATAGCACAGATAACTATGTCTGGTGCCATACCAATATGTTTCCTCAGAACTTTTCTTACCAGCAACCAGCAAAAGGCACATTTTTCTTCATAAGTATAAAGATGCCCTTCCCTTCATCTCTGAATTACAAGGTCAGTTACAAGCTTTTGTATCTGTTTCTTAAGATTTAATTGTTTCTGAAATCATCCTGAGGCATCCTATATGTTTGAGAGTTCCCACTTCTCCTTGTTTGTTCCAAAATCCTACAGCATCAGGATAAAATTGCCAAGAATTCTAAGGAGTTTACTGTCTGGTTCTTGCAGGTGTCAGGACTATGATGGGCTCTTGAAAAACAAAAGTCAACCATACCATATTTGGTCACTAACATCTGAGGGTTCAAGACTTAATGCTTTAATTGTGAATGACAACTTATCTGATTTAATTCACACAGATTTTGACTAATATAAATATACACATAAAAACCACAGACAGTCACTAGAATACTTTATCAGTAGAATGTACAGGCTAGGTAACAAGTCAATATAAAATTTCATTAGGGAATAAATTGAATAGAAAATTAAAATATAGGAAAAACTAAAAGGAGTGAACAAATCAATCTGTATTAAAAAAAAAAAAGTACTCACTATGACAAGTTGGACATCTTTTTCCATTGTAGGAAAATCTACTTAATGTCATATCAAAATCTGTAATAATCTATTTAAGGAAAGAAAAAGCAAAACTGTCTTACAACATGGAGGGACAAAATAAAGAATGGCTAGAAATTCTGAATGATCAACAATAGCTGCAGCTGAGTAGCATGTGTGTCACAGAAACCTCCCTATTCTATTGAGCCATTGTCATGGAAGCTAGCATATCCCAGAAGAGCAACGTTTTTTCTAACCAAACTGTTTTTCTCATTCCTTTGGTGAGAATATTTCCTGAAATTACTAAGCTTCTATGCTTACATCATTTACTTAACTAGTGTCTGGCTGAATTACAGTTGAATCAACAAGGACTATTAAAAGAGTTAACATGTCTAAGTTTTGGAGATGTCTTGAAGGTTGAATTCTGTTACATATATATGTATGTATATATGGCATAGAGTAACAATCCCACAGTTGCTTTTATTCCAAACTGGTTACACCTTTACCTGAAGTTTGGCAGCTCCACCTTTGATGAGGCCACAAATAATCTCCTCTACTCTCCCTGGGTCCTTAATATGGACAGTCTTCTTCTGAAATTCTGGCATCTATGAAGAGTAAGAACATAGACATAAATACACTTACAGAGGAAAATTTACTAGGCAATACCTGCTATCCATCAGATTGGAAGCTCTGCATCTACAAACAGTTTCATCAGTGACATCAGGACATGGTCCGGACAGAGAGACAAGAGTAAGAACAAGCAGAAAATACTCTGGATGTATTAATCAATGACTGCATACTGCTCTGTTTACTTTCAACATCTGTTTTCATTTCCTAATATCCCATTATTCAATAAGTTGACACTCACAGAAAAGATCATTATATTTATAGGGAATAAGGGAGATGTGTAGGAACAGGACATATGGGATCATCCTGTGATTCAAATATGTCATTAGGAGATGGTAAATCTTAAAACTAACTCTCTTTGCAATTAATATGCCCTTAAAGTGTCAACAGAGATAAAGAAGACATCCAGTGTTTCCTTGAGAATGCTGAATGAGTGTCAACTGAGTACTCCAATACAACAAGGCTGTACAGTAATCCCTGCTCCCTAGCCAGTCCATCAATTTCTACCATTACCTATTTCACTGCACACTTTTAAAGTAACACATGACATCACCCTATCCACTCCTTTTGGATGAAGCATATTCCCTGAATAATATGATAAATGCTGAATTTGGTGTAAAAGAAGGAAAAAACCCCCCAAACCCCATTCCTCCCCAAACAACTCCCCAAGCCTTTGTTTACTCTAAAAGTTTATCTTCAATCTTGCAGAAATGGTAAAAGAACTATTTATTTACAGAAATTTTCTAATGTAGCATGTATTTCTTTCCTTTATAATCATGTATGGACCCATTCTAAAGCAAAGGCATCAGACATTTGCAATCTGTCTAAATGGGCATTTATGAGTAGTAAACTTTATTTTCTGTTTATAAAACTTCAGAGATGATAAAGTGTTAGGCATTACATTTTTAACATTCTGATCCTTCAACCTTCCTTTTCTTATAGTTAGCATATAATCTTTGCTGCAATGAGCTAGATAAAAAAAAAGGTGGGTGGGGAGCTTTTATTTCAGGACATTTCTGGACCCAGAGTTCTCATATCATCAATTGTCAGTAAGTCATGCAGAAATCTTTCTTCCAGCTCTTAAAGCTACTAAGTATTTTCTTCATTAGTAACAGCCAACTTGCAATCAAATTGCAATTTGGTTATCATTTAAGAAAAAGGTGGCATTTTAAAGTATTGCAAACATATATTCTTGTAATGGAAAAGACACTTGTGTGCCAGACACAAGAAGGATCTGCAGATACCTTTAAATATCAGCTCTAGTCCACTCTGTTCTCAGGTGGGAGCAAAACATTGTAGTTACACCCTTATCAGATGAGCAGAGACTCATCTAACTCATTCTCACTTTCCTCAACTACCTTTATGTTTAGAAAAGATTGCCTAATCTCTATTTAATCTTCCTTACTGTAATTTTAGATCATTCAACTTGGAGAAAAGTATTCTTTTTCTCAGATGCTCACTGGATAATTTTTTCCCTTCTTCCTGAATGTAAAACCCCAGTGTTCTTCAATCTTCTTCTGCAGAACACAGTTTTCTAAATCTCTGGTAATTCTTGATGTTGTCTTGGCCCATCCACTTGAACCATACTGTTTTTCCAACACAGCATCCATGGCTGTGGGTACAACCTTTCTGCTCTGCTCTGACAAGGCCTTGCTGAAGGGTCACTTTTGCCCTTGTCTTCAGGTAACATCTTTGCACGTACATTAAACTAGGTGCCCCATGTTAGCAGTAATATGGTGAGAATGATTCAAATTCTGTTGGTAATGACCAAATATTCTTCAAAATGACTCCTAGGCAGAAACAGGTATTTGTGCAAAGTGCTACATTTTACATTTAATCTTTCTGGATTGTATCTTTTCTTCCATGTCAGTGCTCCTATCTTTCAGTACAACAAATAATTCTAGTCCGCACTGTCCTTACTGCCACTTTCTGGCTGATATCCTCAAAGACACTACTGAAAACAGAAATCCTTCCAGAATCCTGATCATGAGCCTCTGATAAATTTCCAAGTTTTTCCACCCATTCAAAAAGTTTCACTTATACCAGAGCATCTCGTCAAAAATTCTATCCTGAACAGGCTATTCGCTACTTCTTTGCTTTATAAATCTCATAAAGAAACAAATTGGATTAATTGCACTCCAGTTAAAAGACTTGAGGTTTTCCTTTCCCTTCCTTTAGCAAAGACGTTTTCTGTAAAAGTGGTATCTCCTAAGCCAATGTTTCTGAGTTCCCTGTGTTGTTGCAGCGCCTTGCTACTACGTCTTTTAGCACAGCAAATTCACAAAAAGTGCATTAGGATTGACTTCCAGCTCTCAGCTATCTCCCAGGCTGGGACTCATTGAGAAAGCTAATGAGTGTTAATAAGATATAGAATTCCCGAAAAATATCCATTTCAGAATTCACTAATCTTTACAGATACACCTTTACAAAGCATTTATTTATTCACAATTAGCAGCAGATCTAGCCTCACAAAACAAAATATTAATAAACTGTAACTCTTTAAAGGTGTTTTATGGTATTTCTTTTGTATATTATATGGTGCTGGTAAACAAAAGTAAGCTTACAATTTTTTTTTCTGGGTATACAACATTCTTTATAATGAATCACAAAGCACTTTGTGTTTGGTAAATTTTTTACTGTAAATTGACTAATCTAATTCCTTTAACTTTCAGCAAATTATATATGTATTTTTAGATCTGGAATACAAAAATTAAACAAAATGAAATCTAAATGCATGCTTTTCTAAGAAATAGTTCAAGCATTATTTGGTTTACTTAGATACTAAGCAACAGATTTCCTAATATAACTAATTTATACAAATGTTGGGGGAGATGGAGAGATCAGAGGAAGAGACTGGATGAGGAAAATTAGATTGTTTGGTACTGTTTCATTTCAGACTGAGCCCTTTCGTAAGTTTCTGAAACAACCTGAGGAAAAATCTTCTTGGTAAACACTTTAGTAGATCATGTTAAACAAGACATTGCTTAAGAATTTAAGTATGATGAAAGCTTCCTGCTTTGATGTTGTAAACTACTCAAGATCAGTTTATAAGATTAAGTTATTTCTAACACATTTTTCATTTTTGCACACAAATTGGTTGATGAGTATTTTAATTTAGGGGTGGGGGGAAAGTCTCCTGCAGCAAGTATAACCCAGACATTTTCAGTCTCACAGGCACTTTCATAGGAAAAAACAAGTCTGCGTTACAGATGTGACACCTGATAAAGCCTCAGACAAATATGGTCAGTCAAAATAGCCACTTTTCCCATCACTAGTTCCTTGTATTAATATTTGCAACTGAACATTAAGTAGCAATTCTTTTATTTAGTCTTTACCATTCTTACAGTAGAAGTAAATGAAACTGTCTAATGAATGTGTAAATGAAACTGAAACTGCAGCCACTGATTTCCTGGCAAACTGTCTCCTCCAATGTTTTACACTTCTGCCCAGTTTAGCTGTTGTTTCATTGTTGCATATTTGCCATTCTTCACAGTTGAAAGAGAAAAGCAGATTCTAGTTGGAAAGAACCAATAAGACAAACGAAGAGCAAAGGGTGAAAAGTTCAGTCAATTTGATAAAATTTGTGTTTCCATTTACTCTTTAAGAAAACTCTAGGAGTCAACTCGGTGTGCACATAAACCTCCCAAAATTCTGATGTACCAGTTGACTGGGATGAGCACAGACAGAGAAGCAGCCAATCAAAAATCTCCACAGCACTCAACAAAGTCAAGAAAGCTTTTCAGAACCAGAAGCTTCTACATACAGAACTAAAACTATATAAGCACAGGAAAAGGAATTCATAATTCCTTGTGACGTCTGAAAGTACATCATGTTAAATCACTTAAGTGCCCCTATATATTCTGTCATGTTATAAAAGTGTGAGAAGAGTTTTGCTATCTTAGCAAGGACAATATCTTGGATAATATCTTATCCAAGGACATCTATATGCTACTGAATAGCTCAGAGGCTGGTGTGCCTTAAAACATATGTTAAAAGATGACAGCTCCCAAAGGTAATTGGTGGTTGGCATATACACTGGCCACAAACACAGTTTCTAGTTTCTGACATTTTTAAGGAGCCTTTGAGAGAAGGAAGAACAAAACTGAAAAAGACTATTTTTAAAGGTCGAGTTTGTTGGATTTATGAAAAGGAAAAAATTATCTGCTGGTTTGTGATAGCAGGTAACTGGAATAAGGATGTAGGAAATTATTTTGTAGCTAAGAATGTTATGGTCATACCTTGAGGAATGAACAGTAATGGATTCACGCAGGTTTGGAAATCCCCCAGTCCTACAAACCACAGAATGGGTCATTTACAACAAGGACAGTTCTGAAAATTACAAATCTATTTAGTACATGAGACATGCATCTGCGTAGCTGGGTTAAATAAAGAGAAGTATTTGCTGTAAAGACCATACTGAATTCTAGTTTGTACATAAGAAATTAAGTTTCTTATATACAGCTGGATAACAGAAGTGCAAACAGAACGGCAAACAGAACTGCTTTTATGTATCCAGGTGCTGCTTAAAATATAAGTTGTCTCCTTAGTACGTGAGGCAGTGTGTATCTAAGTGCATGCTGTGTCGATTTGATCATAAAACAAGAGCTGGTGATAAGACCTGTCATTCATTTTAGTGATCTAAGTGAATTTACAACTGCCTTAGTAAGCATTTCTAATTAGGTATCCCAGGACATTAATAACTGATTGTGTCCACGAGGAGTAATGTCATGTTCTGGAGTTAGGATTATGCTGAATTTTTCAATCTACTGAGTGCTGGAGGTAGAGCAGTTACTTTCCTCCCCCTCCCCCCAGTAAAACAAGTCCCTATGACTAAAGCAAAAAATAGAAAGAAAAATTAAAAATGTCAAATAAAAAACTTCATATAAAGGACAATTGTGTGACCTTGTGTTTTCACTGTCAGTAATTTTAAGTAGGGAAGGATGAGTTGATGAATTACTTGCTATCTTAACTACATAGAGATATGGCTTATTTCACAATCATTTCTAGACACAGAGCCTGAAATATTACAAGTAATAACTCAAACTGTAGGATGTTGTCATCATAAGTCTGCTAAGTAATGCTTTGACGAAGGACACAAAAAACTGGAGCAGAGTATTTTTATACTGATACCCTGTAAGCCTACACTACTTGGCAACTAGCAAGTTTTCTTTTACAAAGATCCATCCAGCATGGAAGCCTCCCAAAAATCAAACCATTGCTAAGAAAACACCCTGGATTATGTGTGGACAAAATTTTAAGAGAACTTCTCTATAAATCTCCATGATTGACAGAGTCTCTTGTTAGATGTCAGTAATTCTGAATCATAGTATGAACTGTTCTCACACTTGTAAATATATTAAAAATATTCCACAAAATTTCAGATGACCATAATGTCATAAAAGTGATAGGGCAATAAATAAAATTTAGCTCGAATGCTATTGACAGTATGTGAATTTCAAGTATAACACAATTTCTACTTTCCTACTTTGTTGGTAAACCTGCCTTAAACTAGACTAGGTTTCAAACCTGTTATCTTTTGATAGAGAGAACACAGAGGCGTGGGCTGGCAAGGAGAGGGAACTATCCATGTTATTTCTGAGCAAGGCAAATGCAAATCAAAGTGATAAATCGGATAGGGGCAAAATATTTGTAAATTTTATTCTAATATATGGTGACAGCTTCCAGGCAAGAGAGTATAAACCAAGAACAAATGACATTTATTTTTGGAACTGCAGATGCCCAATTTCAAGGTCTAACACTAGCTATCACATATATTCACTTATGAACATGTACCAAAAAAGGCAGGGCATGGCAGCAGTGATAGCTGTGAAATTTGATACCCAGAAGTTACAGAAAATTTGTTTTGGTGTTCTAGGTGGAAGAAAGTAACAGTTTGGTGAAAATATAAAGAAAAGGGGCACATGCCTTAATTTAGATATTATTTTCCACTCCTTTTTTCTTTTTTTCCTTTCTACTACTACAGAACATTACTTGTTCTAGAAAACAAAGCTTAAAAAAACTTCTGAAAAGCATGCAAGCTTCCCCATGTAGCTTCTGCTATTTGCAACATTTGAGTTGCAAGAAGGGGGGGGGGGGGGCATAACAAAACCTACAGAATGACAGTGTGGGGATCTTTTCCTCCATATGTTTATGTTCATATATGTATAAAGCAAGACTGCCTTTAATTCTGGTCCATGAGTGCCACAGAGGTTTCTCTTAGCTGCCCCAGCTGTTAGTAGGCTTCTATTTTCTACAGGAACATCAAAAGGTATTGGACATGAGTAAAATCACATCAGTCACTGCATTATGTGCAGGTAGTCAGGAGAACTTCATTAGTGATCGGGCACTCTGCTAGCATAACCTGAGCTCAGGACACTAATTACTAATTTATAATTACCGAAACCACAATACATTTTAGATTCAGATGATGCAAGCTCAAATATGGTAACAAATCCTTAGTAACTAGTAATTACCAAATTACTATTTTAGTAGTTCTGCCAAGAAATAGCCTTAGGACTACTTAGCTAAAAAGTAAGTAGGCAAATGTTATTATGGGAATGAAATGTCAGAACACCGGGTATCTTCACAGTTGCCTGATAACTTGCTGTAAAACTAGATACCCAGCACAGGTTATATGAAATTACTGGAAATGAGTTCACTGCCTAAGCTGTTTTAAGACATGGAATAGGATGCACACTAAAAATAATTTTTCCTGGTTTACTTTGTTTATTTATTTACATCTTCTTGCACTTAATGTGCTGTGTTCTGATACTTAGTCCGGAAAAAAAAACCCCATTTACAAATCTGGAGAGAGCACTTTAACACAAAACATGACAACAGCGTTTCCTCTTGTGTTTTTAAAGGAGAGTACCTGTGCGTTGAGCTTAGGGCACTCCTGATTCTTCTGTCCTTGATTTTGTCCTACTGCAACAGCATAGGTGGTAAGCAGAGTCCACAGATGCAGGGCTTGCATGCAGGCTGCCAACAAAAACCAACCAAATCCTTTTAAGAATTGGTCTGCTATATTATGTAATCTTTCTATTCCTGCTGTATAAAGTAAAAGCCAACATGCATGGTACATAGCAACATCACTGTGAAAATACCAACACTTCAGAATACTCTGATACATACTTAAAAGCAGAGGAACATTTAAATTGAATTAACCTATGAAATGAAAACCACTCAGTATACTTATTCCTTTGATGCTGTTGCTTATTCTGCACTACCAAATTTTTAATTTAAAAATACAGTTTTTTAGGTTTTTTTACAGTCACAGTAAACAACTGTAAGTAAGCCCTCAGCTCATAACCTTGGCTTAAAAACATAGGCAAGAAGACAGAGTCAATACCGCTGACAGAAGCTGCGCACACTTACCAGGGGGTTTTGCAGGAGCAGCTGCAGAAGCAAAAGAAAATTCCTCTTGCTTGAGAAACACTAATATAGCAGCACAGGGTGCAGTTGAGGGCGTTTCCAAATACAGCCTGACTAATCCCCGTGCAAAACCCCAGGGTCCTGTGACGCACGTCAGCAATGCACAGCAGTTTGTTATGCTCAGCAGTACAGCCTGACGGGCTTACAGATGATCAGCTGGTTCACCAACAACAAAACCTTTGACCTTCACTAAATGAACAGCTTTCATGGATGCAGCAGGCAAATTTGGGCTGCTCTAACAGAGGAAGGCACTTGTTTTTCAAAGCAGAAGTTTACTACTTTGTTACTTTTTAGCCCTTTTACAAAATCTTTCCAAGTATTTTAGGATTTCCTGTTAAATAGAGCCATAAATTTCTTGCAGCTTCATTGACATGGTCTCATTAATGTTAACTACGTAGCACGCATTTATTCATGTAGAAGGAGCAAATGAATTAATTAATCTTTGTTTTGGCTGCAATTATCTGTGCGATACTGAAACAGGAAATCAAGGAGCCTTGTTTGTCAGGATATTTGAGAGACACAGCAACTTCACATGCTTTCAGAAGTTAGTCATTAGGCATGCTGCCTGATCAAAGACCATAACTAGGTGACACAGAAGGTGTATTAAAAAGAAGTATTTTTTAGAGTGAGGGGATGAAGGACCCATTGTCCAATTGTGTTTTACACTCTGAAGTTTCGTAAATGCTTGTAAGTGTCATGCGAAATTGACTACTGCTATAGCAGCAGTGCAAGCTTCTCTACATCACCCTGTAACTCACGTTCAACCGCAGGTTTGTGATCCCTGTTTCAGGATGCCAGGACTAACCACCACCATCAGCCCAATTCATACATGGCACCAATGTGACCAGTGCAATTGTCAGAGCCGAAGCAAGGGCAGGTTACAAGTGTAGCATGTACAAACCTGTAATGCTATAAAACCCCCCCACAATAGCATGACTCTAGTATGAAAATTTCCTTCTAAGGAGGGTGTGCTTTCTACATTAAAAAAAACCCCAACAGACTTTCTGAATGGTACAGTAGATCCATATGTTTTGTGTCCACATTTCAGATGTAGGCCAATATGTAGTCTATCAGGATTCCTCAGTGTATCTGACCTACATGTGCCCTTTCATTTTGTTTTCAGAGGTGTTCTCTGTTTTGAGCCAACAAAACAACTAGTGAGTATTTCAGCTAATATAAAACATACAACTTTAATTAACACTTATCCTCTTAGAATTGACCGAGAACCCCCCAAATGTACATGTTAAGGTCTGCTGTATCCTGAAGCAGCAAAAGAGTTTGAAAGATATGTTCAAAATATAACATAATCCCTGCAAAGACTGTATACAGTAAATTGAACTTAGCTGGCACTGTTACTGCCAGGATTCATAGCTACCACTAAACTATTTGTTACAGCATTTGTACACTGTTGTAATAGGTAACATTCAGGGAATGTTACCTTTTATAGTATTTTAATACACTCAGCATGCTTTTCATTAATATTTTTATAATAATATTTGGGAAACACATGTATAGCGCAGTGTCTTGAATAAATATCAATTATTTGTACCACAAAAAGCTGCAGCTTGTGTCACTGCAAGATTTCCAATTTTAAAAAAATGTTATGAACAATGAAGTAAAATACACTTGCTAGATGAATCATATAGTTCAGGTAAGACATCACTTAATACATTCAGTTTGCAAAGTACCTGCCTTTAAGCTTTTATATACTTCAAAGGTGACAATGGTACTGATATATAAATGAGTCTTGTGAACCTCATAGATGAGGCTGGGATCTGGTGGGTCAGTGAGCTGGCCTGTTGCTATTCTGGTACTTCCCAGCTGTGATTCAGTGAGAAAATTAACTCCAGTGCTGTCAAGAATCTAAAGAAAGTTGTGGAAACAAAAACAAAGTGTTTTTTAAAAAAATGATTTAATTTTCTTTAAGATTAATAAAAAGAGTTACATAAATTAAGTCCAACTCTTCTGGACTGTTTTTTGGTATGCCAGACTTATTGGAAAGCATTCTAAATGAACGATTACAGTTTTAGTGACAGCCCTGGGAAATGTTGTGAGCAAAATTTCTGTAAACATTAATACAGCCAACACCTAATTCTTAGAAAAACATCTACTCTATCTTTATCAACAGTGTACTTTCACTTCAATGAAAATGCCATATATGAAACTTCGCGTCTTCAGAACAAGTCTGTCTCTCCAACTCCAAGAAATCTTTGTGTACAATACTTTAATTACAACAGCTCCTACTGACCACATTCTGTTACTGCTGATTTGAGTCCGTTGAGCATTTTGTTTACAGTGTTTAATGTCTGGTAAAAGAGGAACTAAAATTAACACTTTTTTTAAAGAGAGAGAAATAAACTCCAGCATGACATTTCTACTCTTGAAATATGGAAGGTCATTTAAATATATTTTAAGAACCACGAACTGAAGAGGTGTAGTTATTTCAACAGCTAGGGTCTATTTTAACCTTTTCTTTTTGGCTGAGGACCATATCTTCACTATAGAATATTCTATGCTGAAGAGGAGAGAGACAAAAAAAAGAACAACACTGAAAACACCAGATGATTTATCATTTATATAAGACTTCAAGGTTATATGCTTTTGTGTTAGGTGAACTTGATTTGTAGAGGATGCTCTTGAATATGAAGCACTGCAAGGTTTAGTCTAAAGCAAAGAAAAACTGGTTCTACCAGTCCTTATACACCCCTGACCTAAGCTGCATCCATTTGTGGAAAGACATTAACATAGCACCGGTAAATTGCCTCAGCAAGTAAGCTGAACCTTTTTTTAAAGTAATAAATTGAATACTTCAACTAAACTGACATAAACTTTTAAAGATTGAGAAAGAGGTCACAGCTCATTAGAATATTTCCTACAAAATTTAGAGGTGACTGAATCCTGTCTGCAGCGTAAACATTAGCTAGTGTCTTTTTAGGAGCTTACTAGCTTTTATTCCTGTTTAGTGACCCTACCACAACTGAATAACTTTTGAATATATCCCTATATATTTAGTATGTTGCTCAACTTTACTTAAGCAATACCTTGCTTTATTGTAGGGATCAATTTTAAACATTAAAGAACTGTATTTGGTGTCTAATTTTGCTTTTGTATTAAGTTTACTTAGTACATATTTTCCAAAGCAGCCTACTTGATATAACCTCATGAGACAGGGAAAGGTACCTGAACCTTGGTACTCAAGTACCAAGACCAAGCAGAAGAAGGAATCAATACAACCCAACTGTATTCAAACATGATTATTATTCATGCCCTAGTGAACTGAGTTAATGAGCAGCATAATGGTTCCAAGAATAGCTTTTTATATCTGTGAGTTACAAGGAAAGTAAGATCAATGGTCAGTTTGATGAAGCTGGGGTACATAAAGGTTTAGAAGGTTGCCTTGCAGGAATTTTGGATACCACTTATCTTTGCAGTACAGGCTTGATGTAAAAACCCATGCTAGCCATGTTTACAGTTGGTATGATGCAATACAGAATTATGATTTGTATATGAAAGTATGTGTCTATCATAGAGATGACTTGTGTGGAGTGTAAGCATTCTAAAAAGAAAGAGCTTGAACAGCATGTTATGGAAAAGCGCTAAGAACATCTTAAAGACTGAATCCATTAAACTGTGATAAATCCAGAGAAGACACATGCTAAGAAGGGGAGGATCTTAACCTGAATGGTATCACAAGACATATTTAACAACTTTTTCAATAGAGATTTTCTGGATCTGATCAGAGATCCATCTTTCTTTACAGTTCATGAGAAAACCGGTGATCATCTAATAGTCTGACCATTTATGGCTGTATTGAACACAAACTTATTAGTGTCAACACACACACTAACTCCTTAAGCATCTATTCTTCTTGTGTTTTATACAGCTCTCTGATGAGAGAACAAAAGATAATACAGCATCATTGTCCCTTATGCAGCTTCCTCTTGTGCTTACAAAATCACTCTAAAAGAAGAGATTTCTGCTGGTGATAAATAAGCAGACACCTTGAATCTTACAAGAATATGAAGAACTAACAGTAACTAGGGTCTACATTTCCAGTATTTAATGTGATCCTGACAATTACCAGTCCAGGCAAGAATTTAGTCTGAGAGAACATAGGAGATACAAAACATACAGAACAGTTCTGTATGTTCTGGGATGAATGAATACAGCTCAAGATAGGCATCTTTTTTCTCTGATTGTATGTTAGGGGAATCAAGTCATCTCTGTGCTTAGTTCCCCTTCTCTCACTGTGGAGAGAATTCACCTTTGTAACTGGCAGGCTAAAAGAAAAGTTATCTATTGTTTAGTTATCACTGATTATCTGGAAATGATCAAGAGATCTTCAGTCAGTTCTAGTGAGTATCTTGGAAATACCACACCTACCTAGCCAAATTCAATCTGATGGGGTTTGTTATCTTTATTGTTTCTTTCCTGCCCTTAGGAAAAACAAAACAAACCAAACCAAACAAACTACATGTAACCAAGTTCAGATCAATGCAATTTATCATATTACACTTAAATTAAAAAAAAAAAAAGCTTCCAAGGCATCAGGATTGAAAGAAGAAATCAAGTTTGTGACACTCGTTCATTGCTGGGCAGAAGTAAATGGAGGCTTTTTTCTTGGCCTTCATACATACGTTTCACTGATGCCTATTCTTACCAGTGCTTTCTGGTAAAATCTTTGTAAATCCATTATGAACTTGCAGCTTAAATACCAAAACCGTTTCTGGTTTCTCTACCTTACAGGGAATAGACTAGAACTGGAAAAGACCCTGAGAAGGGCAGTACAAATGAGCCATGAGAAAAGATTCATACAATGAACAATTGAATATTAATAGAATTCCTTAACCTGGAAATTACAGGGTGCCTTAGAAAAGGTTAATAGGGAAAGACTATTCACTGTCTCTTCCAGTGTAAGAGGTAGAGGTCATCAACTAAAATTAAGAGGAGGCAGACTCAAATCAAAGGAGTTAGCCACAAGTCACACAAATAGGTAAAGTAGTAAAATGTGGCATTCCTTTTTGGTGACACTGTGAATTTACACAGCCTTAAAATAGTACTGGGTAATAACATGAAAAAAAGCTCATCTTAAATTACAGACACTGTCTCTGAAACACAAGCTGCTGGAGGCAGATAAATCATTCTAGGAAAAGCATTCAGGGCAACTCACCCCTTTCCTATGCTGTCTTTGGGCCTCTGCTATAGACCGCTGGAAGACAGATGATTCTATCTGTATCAGGTAAGACTTTTCATGGAAGGCGAGTCAACACTCCCTGTTTGTAACATGATCACAGGGAGAATAATTTGCTTTTTATGACAGTGTTTCAGTTACTCACAGGTATCTTAGTTTTAACTCCATCCTTCCTTTTTCTTGCCAGTTCTTCTGAGAACACAGATACAGAAAATTCATTTTTGACAAATAAGAATTTTAAAATTTGAGTGGTACTCTCATTTTCCTTTAAAACTGCTATGGAGTATATTGGAGTCTTCCTATCTGAAAGATCCATTTCCCTCTCATATTATACAGAATGTAATGCTTTTTTAAAGAATGCTTACAGGTGAGGCTGCTGGTACAAATAATCTTTCTTCAAAATACCTAGGCAAGCAGTATAGAGTTCTAAGAACTGGCAGTATGTAAATATACTGTGATATATTTACAAATTCTTAATTAGCTATCAGGTATGCAAAAGCTCACTTTGCATAATAAGGTACTTTTGATGAGCTATACTATTTTCTCCCCAAACTGTACATTCGCATGTATACTTTTAAAAATTAAATATCCTGTATATACCTGCATGCACATGTGTTGAAAGAACTTAAAAAAATGCTTGTTTCCCTAGAAGCTTCCCACATAACATTATCTAGAATGGAATTTGCATTAAGGCCAAGGCTTGGACTGAAGCAGTTGCTGCTGATTCTCTTCTCCTCTTATCTGCTTCTAAGAAAAAAAAAAATCTGCCTAGATTTTTTTTCACTAGGACTAAGAATGCTGTATCTAGATCAAATAAACTCTGACCCTTGAATAGTGGAGCTGTAGGACTCAGCTTGAAAGCAAAGTCAGCAGGACAAAGTTTAATCTACAATACATTACTAGACACTATGATGTAAGAATGTAGTGCTAATATAATATTCCAATTAAATTACACATTGAGACTAATGAAGTTTTTAACTGTTAGGTTCTCTTTGACTACAAACCCTTTTTAAAAGTTCTTGAAAAAAAAAATCCATTAAATTTAAAGATGAAATACAGCTACCAAACACTCCTTTTAAAGGTAATAGACAGATGCATCATGATTTGAGGCAAGAAGGATTGTTTTGACTCCATGTGTCATTGTTTTATGGGTATTTCTCACTGCTGGATCCATTCAAAGACGCACTTGGATGCTCCTTATTTCTTGCATCTCGGTGTACTCGCCTTCTGGAAGTATTCAAAACCAACTGGTAATAATACTACCACTACTGTTTTTTGCACTCTGCTACTGCTAAAGTACCAATATTGCAATTTTTTGGTGCTAATTCCTACCCTTCAGTTTCACATACAATTTTTGCATGGGAACATGCAGACCAAACTGAGGCTTACCCATCAGTCATACTCATTGCAAAGGCAGATCACAAAGTTTATAATAGTTTTGCGTTAATAGCTGCTGAGTGAAAAAATTACATTTTTAGTCTGATAACTAGTAAGTTTCTGACAAAGAGGGACAGCTTTAATGGAGCAAGGCTAATGGAACATTTCAGTGGTATTCATTCTGTCAGATTAAGGCGGAGCAAAACAACTCCTAGGTAAAAAAACCTAAACCACAAATAAATTTGGATTATTTCAGGGATCCAATTTGCAGAGCAGACAAATAGATCTTTATATAAGGGTGCAGGAAGGAAATTACAGTTAACGAGTGGGAAGCAAGTAAGAACAAGTATATTTGAACAGGAATTTTCTTGGTGGCAAACATAGCTCAGGAAGTCTGAAAGTCTGTATTCGGACACTTAATGAATCTTCAGTGTCCAAGTCTGTGCTTTGCCCCAGCCCTTTAAAAATAAAATACAACAACAAATTAATTAAATAAATAATTTGGAAAAAGACTGATACATATGAAAGTAGAAGCCACATTTCCTTCTAGCAATAGGTATTACTTATATAATTTAGAGAAATGTTATTTAAAATTAATTTTGTAATTATTGTCTGAGATAAGTCCGTGCAATTCTCTATTCTTTCGTGGCATTAGTGAATGAAAATAATATAGTTACTTCTGGTATTTGAACACGTTGTCTTCCTTGACCTGTGTGCTGCAACCTTAAACATATGTCCACTTGTACTCAAAAATGCCTTTTTTTTTTTTGGCATTCATATAAAGCACTCTTGATGATTACCTAAATTAAAAAAATTCTGTGGACTTTTAATGAGCATTGATTCTTTTTTTCTTGAACAGTCAGAAGTGCCCCACAAATAACCTACCACAGAGAGGACTAACAAAACAGCCACAGTTCCAACTTAATGGCACACTGCCAGTCAAGCTGCTGCATGATAGACATTGAACTAAAAATTTGCCTACTGCAATCGTAAGTTCTCTGATGTTTTACAGCAGCTGACCCCTGGTGATTGATGACTTTTGGATGGGAGAAAGAGACTGACATCCAGCAACTGGTCAAGAGCTGTATGAAGACTGTGCCCCAGGAAGAAGCAGTTGCGGCAGATCAACTGCTGCACAGTGCCGTGACTGCAAGAAGGCCGGTTAGACTTCACGCCCTAACTTTTATTTTACACACCTTCCATGACAATATAAACGACTCTCTTGCCCAGTCTTATCTGGCCTTGTATCCCTGCACAGTGGTTAGGAAAGGACTCCAGGAAGAATAGTGTGAGGTATTCCTGCCTCTCAGTTGTGCTTAGCCTGACTTCAGGGCTGAGCATCTGGCAGGCAGCAGAGACGTGGCTGTTGCTCTGGGCCTGTGCAGCAGGAGCAGTTCAGCTGTACGCGTCTGACCGCAGTGGGGTGGTGGCCGAGAAAAGCCACTCGCTGGGGGCCAAGGTTCCTTAAGTGACAGGTTCCTTCCAAAGCAGCGTGCACCGCCTCAGACACGGTTCGCGCCAGCGCCACCTGCTGCTCAGAGCCGTCTGCTGCAGCTCAACCAGCCAAAACCTACACTGTGAAAATTATTTACCTCTGACAAACGCACCAAAACACAGCAATAAAAGCTAAGAGTCTGCTTCTCTCCTAGTATTTCTCCTTAATCTCTCTCCAGTAATAACCCTTCATAGTAGGTGAAGAGTACACTGTAGTTTACTTGCACAAAATACACACATGGAGGGAGCTGATCGCTTGAAGGCTATTACTTTAAATTAGAACTAGCCAACACAGAAAAGAATATGTATTTTGCATACATGATGTAATTCATGCAAGTGAAAATAAAAGGTAAAAGGCAGCTGAGGTGGGGTTTTCCGTGTGGTTTTTTTGTTTGCTTGGTTGTGGTTTTTTTCCCTTTTTAAGAAAGAAGTTCAAAAGTTCAGGCATTTTTCAAGTTTCCAGACTTATAAAAAATTGTGACATTTTTACATTTTTACAGGTACATTGCTATTGAATCCACAGCTAGTATTCTCCTGCTTATTAACACATGGATCCATACCCTAGGTCTCTTCAATGCTTATATTGATCAATTTAGATACTTTTTATAAAAGCTGGTAGTGCTGGTTAACTCAAGACTGAATGGTGTAATTGGAATGCTATGCAACTTTAATTCATAATATGAACAGATTTGCAATGATATATGTATTCAGACTAAAAACTAAAAAACCCCTTATTACTGCTTATATTGTTTGACAGTTCAAGGTAACATATTTAAGACTTGCAGTATTTGCTATTCATCTCAAAAAGGCCAATAAAAAGAGTATAATAGAACAGATGCCATCACAGCTCAACTGGTAAAAATGAGTTACCACAAACAGGAGAAAAATCACTTAAAAATATAACTTAACACATACCAAGCATTTATTAAAAGGTAAATATATTCCAGAGCAGAATGAGTAATTGAAAGATTGCTTTTCTGTCTTGGAGAAAGACTTTATACAAAAGATAAAAGAAAGCAGCAAACACACTCTTCTGAGCCTATACTTAAAATCTATATTGTATCCTGACATGTCTACACTGACTACTTGGAGCTCAGTTTTCAGGTATAGATCATCAGTATGTTTTTGATAGCTGTTATAACTTGGATAAATGAGTTCTAAAGAAACGAATGCAGAATTACAGATTTAATTAATCTTCCCATACCCATCCCTTGTAAGAATGTAGGTTTCAAGACCTACTGAATTAAAGAAAACCCAACACAGGCAGCAGCAATTTCAGAAAATTAAAACCTACTTCTGAAACAGACAGCTGCATTGTAGGATCAGCTTACTATACTAAATGAAGTAGAATATTAGTATGCACATAATCTGTATGGTAGACGTTTTGACAGTGAGAGGAGAAAACAACGGAATTCAGTCGATTTTTATTTTCCTGGGATCCGAAATTCTTAAATTTCCAACTGAATTAGTTTACAGTGAGAATGAAAAACTATTACTAGTATCCAAGTTGTATCAACATATATTGTCCTTAGGGTTTTTCCTGCCCTGTGAAAACTTGCTTTACAAGCCACATCCTAGCTGACTTATATGATGCACAGTGGTTTACATTAGGCAGCCTGATACTATGTATTAGCTAGGTGGCATGTATTATGATTATCTCTGCAAACAGCCTGTGGGCAAAACAACCTTGTTTTAGTAACTGGTGTCTATCACTGTCAATTGATTTTTCTATTGAGGAATACAGTCTAAACAAAAACCAAGGTTTACAGAAATAGTTATATGGCATCTTCAGTAGTCATGTAAAATTTAACTTGGTTTTAAAATGTTAACAATGTTCTAAAAATTATTCTAATACTCAGTAATGTAAGGGCTCTCAGTCACATGTCAACAGGTAGCAGTGGTATTAGGTCTCAGCAGTTCTTTCAGTTTTCACTACTTAGGTGCATGTATCACAGCACCGTTCTTTTTGAGCTGTATTATTCCCACATGGATCACATCACTGCATAGCTCTCAAGCACATCCAGACAATTACAATGTCGTGCAGAGGTATCATTGAGGGGAGTCTATTTTCCTTCCATTCCCCTTTTAGTGATTCTAGTTTACTCAGACTCAAACCTTTCTTCAGCTTTGTATAGGCATAAGTACATATAAAGGAGTTAAAAATACTAATCAATTAGATTCCTGAATATGTACGCTACACATTACATACTCCTCTGCTTTATACTCTGCTGGGAGGTCAACCTGCCAGAGTAACATCACAGTTACTATAACAACTAGTTACCAGCAACAAGACAAGAATAAAGAAGAGGTGTGTGATTGTGATTGCTGCCAGTTGTATCTTCATCTGTGGCACAAATGCTCTTATGCCCCATGAAACAAGAACCCTGTCTCACCAGGGACTGCCAGGTAAAAGAAAATAATAATAACTGAAAAAACAAACCCCCCCCTTCCCCATAAACCCTCTTACAATCATACTCACAAAATACGTTCCTTTTTTTCTTAGGGAAGTAGATAAATAGTAGTTACCTTGCTTCTTATTCATTCCCTTACTTCCCTCCAGGTAAACTCCAACACTGCAAAAATCCATGCATTTCTTTCCTTCTCTAACACAATAAAAAGTACACTGTCCAGAGACAGTTGACTGCTTGAAATATTTCCTATAAACTGAGAAATTGTTTTGAAGTTGATTTTAATTTGTTGTTGCTGAACTTTGATACCAAGTATCTTTTTCATGTAATTACACATCTCACTTGAGGGGCAGATTGGAGAAATAGACAAATGTAACTATGCATTTGCCCAGTTTTCTGGAAAACAAACCTGAGAGAGGAAGTCTCAGTTTAAGGTATTTTTCTATTCTGTTTTCAACCAGCTCTATTATGTTTCTTATCCTAATTAAAAAAAATGCAATAAAAAGCTCCAAAACCAAAGAGTGAGGAACAAACTGCTGAAAAAAACCCCAAGATTTCAACAACTTTGTTTATTAAACAGACAACAAAAAATACTGTTACTCCTCTAAGAAGTTTTTCTTATGTTAACTCCGTATTTTAATTAACATGGGCTACTGCTTACAGGTGAGTGTTTTGAAAGATTTAGGCAATGTTTTTGCTCCAGTTTGTGAACACCTGTTTTCTGCTGAGGTGATAAAAGGTTTGGCAAAGAGTAATCAAAAAATTGAAGTCTATTGGCAGTACAACTGTTTGCTGTATAGGAATCCACAATTTAATTGCAAACTTGTCTGTGGCCTGAAAAATCCAAAAGACTGAATGCTACTATAATGTTTGATCTCTTCCTAAAATAGATGGGATTCCTAAAATTCCTAAAATTTTCTAAAAGTTACTCTGGGAATCTAATGAATTATTAACCCCCATTAAATTAACGTTCCAACCTTGTGGCTAACTTTTGCTTTCACCTGACTGTAGAAACACTTACAGAGTTTCACAGACTTGGCAAGGAGGCTGTGAAAAGGAATAACAGAAGGCTTTGGGAGATGGTTGTTTCTTGCCACACAGAGTGAAACTTCATGTGACCATTACTATTAATGCCTCTGTTACTTCAGAAGTGGAGCTGAAGTAACTCTGTCTACATTCATGAGTGCCTAAGGGAAACTCCCTCTTTGCAAACTACACACGGTCGATGAAGACACAATATTAACACTTTAGTTACAAATTTAAACCTTTTCTATCAAATAAGATGCAGTAATTTTAAGGTGTCTTCATTAAGCTTAAATTTGTGTACCAGGCTAATTGGTGTGCTAAGGAATTAATCTACTGAAATGTGAGCTAGATATTTAAGAATTACTTGATTTCATTATTCAACAAAGAAAGAGGGTCACCCTTTCCCACAATGCTTGAGAATCCTTTCCACTTTTCTTCACATTAAATATTCTTGGCATCACAATTCTTTATATTTACTTGTGTTATAGATGTTCTATTTGATTTGTAAAAGTCCCTGTCTTTTTAGCACTTAAAGACAGCTGTATTTTTTTTACTTACACTTGGGTTTTATGTTAATCTAACTTTATTTTGACTAAGAAAGAAAAAGTAAAAAAAAATATTGCTGTAGTTAATCATAATGAAAGAATATTTCATTCACATAACTAAGGTGTAAATAGGCCTGCTCCCTACTGCGTTTGATAAAAGTTATACATCAAGGTAATTCTGAGTCTAATGTGGATATAAAAGTAAAGTGTAATTTTCCCCAAAGAAAATTTGAACCAAAAAAATCTGCTAAAAATACAAGAACGATCCTGTAGCTTTAATCTAACACAGAAGACCTGGTATTGGAAAAAAATACATTTCAATAAAGCAGTATTGTTCCTCACCACCATCCTAACTTACACTAAGTTACAGACAGGAAAACAGCATCTTCTCCCCCACAGCTCAAAGAAGGGTCTCTCTTGTCATAAAATAAAACTGATACAGTGTCTTGTAAATGACAAACACTGAATCAAATCTACATTGTTGGATAAAACTATTTCAGAAAGTTCTTCAGAATGCAGCATATTCAAGTAAAACACGTACACATTTCTGCGCATACTTGACAAACTCAAGTTTATGAAGTATGAAGTTTGATGGTATGAAGTTTAGATAACTATTTCACTTATTTCAAAGAAATTGCAGAGCCTGAATACATCTGTCTGCTGAAAATACTACTTAAGAAAGAAGACTTGCAAGTTCAGAACTAAGGAACTAGCTGAGGAAGCTGCCAACCTGAGTATCAGCTGAAATGCTCACTCTCCGAGTATGAATGTGTTGCTTCCAACTGATAAAAGGTTTCTGCATGAGAAATCGGACATGCTTTCTACAAGCCTAAGTTTTCTCTTGCAATTTAAAGCTGAGAAAAGCTCTAACCATAAAAATGGAATTTTGGAAATATCTACTTAGGATCATAGGTTTGTGTCCAAGAACATAGCTCTGAAAATGTTATTTGAAGTATGTACTTAAGAAAATCACTTACCAGAAAACAATTTAGCATTGGTTAATGACTTTTTTCCCTTACCAAAGGCAAAACCTTGGCAAAGTTCAAGTCTTCCCAGTCAAAACACCACTTAAACATTGTACAAAAGTTAATATAAATACCTTTTAGAAATTACTAGGTACTTTCTGAACTACAGCTCAAATCAGGTATTATGAGCAGGAGTTAGTCAAACTATTGGAATTGCCTTTTGAGCACTCATATGATCAAGCTTTTAGAGGTTGTCATTTTATTGTCCACATAACTCACAAGTAAGTTCCAGTATTATAGTACTAGAATTAAAAAAATAAAATTTATAGTTAACTACTGTTATGCCACTGTAAGTTTTCAAATGTGTTTTCTAAAATCCCACTATTTTTTTCTGTGAAAGGGTCCAAAGCCCTTTCACAGAAATAGATCTAAAACCTCTCTAAAGTAGCAATCCAAACTTTCTGCTCTCCCACAAGCTGTTGGAAATGGGCTTGGAAAAACAAAAATGCAAGGCAACCCCCCTCCAAATTGTCAGATGACATGACTGATGACTAGAAACAGTATTTTTTTCAACAGTAAGAGATGACTCCACGGTTAGCAAAAACTCACAGCAGAATTCTTCTTTGGACCCACGTTTTTGCAAATTGCACTGCCTGAATTCCACTGGCAAGAGTGGCAATGCGTGTATGGCAATGCAAGTGAGTAGTTAGGCAGCTCACAATTTGCATACAGAATCCTAGCTCCTACTAAAATCTGTTTCCACGCTTTCAGTAAAATTCAGCAGGCTTTCAGTAAAATTCAGCAGGGAGATCACAAAATAGCCATTAGCTAACATCAATTGCCTTGACTATTTCAGTTCAGTTCTTCAGTACGGTCCAAATACCAAAATTTGAAGGACTTCCACATAATCAGCACGTTGTCCGAACTAAGACCTTTTACGATCCAGTTATTTATAAGCAGATATTTGAACGATTTCTTAAATAACAAGTTTAACAAGGGCAGCAAGAGAGAGCGAGCTCCATCTTCCTTTTATAGTAACTGTGAACAGACTGTACTTCCCAGTTTCAACAGATGGTTGAACACGTGTGTGTGCGTGTCCATTTTTCTTTTAAAAAATTACAAGCAGGCTTGTAAATTACCACCAAGACCCACGGGTACATATGCATCCTACGGGTACGTACGTATCCTACAGGTACATACGGGCCGGACAGGACAGGGCAGGACGGCGCAGACCCTTTCCACACGCACCCTTCCCGTGCTAGTGGGTCACGCTGAGGTGGAACAGCTGCTCCTGCCTCCAGCGCCTGTCCTTATAGAAATCCCAAACTGAGCTCAAGGTCCCCCGTCTGGCCCTCCAGATATCCCCCCGGGATATCCGCCTGGCTCCGCGGGGGCGACCGTGAGGAGCCGCCGGCCGCAGGAGAAGACGGACAAGGAGAAGGGCGTGCGTCCGGGGGCCAAGGGGCTCTCGGCATCTCACCACGTACCATCTCGATGATCTTGGTCTT
This sequence comes from Machaerirhynchus nigripectus, assembly GCA_013397975.1. Taxonomy (NCBI): domain Eukaryota; kingdom Metazoa; phylum Chordata; class Aves; order Passeriformes; family Dicruridae; genus Machaerirhynchus; species Machaerirhynchus nigripectus. The sequence goes on along the minus strand of VZRQ01010288.1, from coordinate 16,087 downwards.
CTTACCCGTCTTCTTCTTCATGGTGAAGATGTACTGCGCCAGCACCACCCCGCCCACCAGCGCGCACACGCTGGCGCTCGCCACCGCTCCCATCTTGGCCACGGCGGTCCTGTCCATGGTAGTAGTTCCCGGGGCGCCGGGTGCCGCTACAGGGAAACGCAGCTGCGCCCTCAGTGTGGGCGAAGGAGCGGGACCCCAGCAGGTCCCCACTGACCGACCGCCGGGTCCGCAACGACGGCGCCGCACGCGCCCCGCCGTCCCGGCCCCTCGCCGGCCGTACCACACCACAGGGAAAAGGGGGAGGGAAAGGGTGGACGGGCGGGTGGAGCTGGGCGCCTTGAGAGCAAAAGGTTTCTGTGACGGGCTTTGAAGAAGAAGAAACACAAGCAGCTGAGTGGTTAGGGTTGTGGGGTTTTTACCCTTCTCTCAGGAAATACAAAAGGAATCCTTCCCTTCTTTGCCCTTCCCCCCCCCGTACAGGACGAAATGAGAGAGCCCAACGGCCCATGGCGCTCCTTCCCAAACTACATTTCCCAAGCTCCGTCCTGGGCGGGGCGTGGGGCGGTGTGTGGTTGGGGCTGGCGGTGGGGCGAGGAGGATGCTGGAGATGGCGGCGGCGGTGGGAATGTAGCTTGTAGCGCTGCCGCTCTGTGCTTTGCATCGGGCCACGCCTGAGCGAGGAGCTCCTGTGAGGAAGCGGGGCTGCTGCTCCGGGACGGCTCGGACCTCGCCGTGCCAGGGAGCTGTCGCCTCCCGCCCAAGTAAGCTCCCGCCGGGCTCCGTCTCCCTTCTCCCGCTCCACGGGGATGTGTATCTCTGTGTGTGTGTGTCTGTGTCTGTGTCTGTGTCTGTGTCTGTGTCTGTGTCTGTTTGTCTGCCCGTCCGTCCGTCCGTCCGTCCGTGTCCCTATCCGTGGCTCGGTGTAGGCGCTGTGGGTGCTGCTCAGGGACTCTGTGAGGGCAGGAGGGAGTGAGGGGGTGTGTGTGGAGGGCTCTGCTATGCCAGCCGGCACTCGGCGGCAGCAGGTTGCCTAGCGGGCATAGCGACGGGAAAAAGGTGCAAAGTAAGTGTTCTTGTTTGGCGGACTTGGTTTCCTTTAAAGAGGAAAGGCGCGGGCTTGCAGGCTGCGTTTGTTCCTAATACCCACTTTTCCCCTTCTTCCTGCTGGAGCTGCCGGTGCCTGGCAGCCCCATGCCTCTTGTGCGAGCTGTGGGATCGAGTGTGTCCGGGTTCATAGGTATGGAGCCGTGAGTTTTGAACTAGGATAATGTTATTGCTAAGCCGCCTGCGAAGGGATTAGTCTCCTCGGTCCTTCCCTCCCCCTTCTTAAAATAGCATCAGGTAGGGAGCAGAAAAGCTGATTTGAGCCCTGTATGACCGAGTTCTTCAGTCGTGTCACTGGAGCATCTTCAAGGCGATTATGCGGTGGAGGTTTTGATGTCGTCTGTTTAAGTCTCCATTTACTTGTCTAAAAATAATTTCTCTTGCAGAAGACTTGCATCAGATTTTTTTTTTTTTTGGCTGATACTCCTTGATAAGAGAGAATAAACCTCAGTTCTGTGACTTTGAAAACTTTTTCTTACTTAGTGCTTATAACAGAAGGTATTGAACAGTTTTTAAAAGTCTGTTATTTTGTTGCATTTTCTTCATATAACTAGCAGTGTCTATCACAAATAATTTAACTAATGACAGTAAGATTTCTGAGGTTGTTTTCTGAACTATATAACCAGAAACTCAAGACACCTGGAATTAACATTTATTTAGCTCACACTAGTGCAGTATGAAACCAAGAGGTGTAATATACTTAGGGAAAGCTGTTGCTAACAAAGAAAAAGTTTTTTGTATAAACCATTGCATGTATTAGTATAAGCTTTAATAGTGGTTTGTTTCCTTTTCAGTAAAGAAGAATGTCCTTGTTTAAAGCTAGAGACTGGTGGTCCACCATACTTGGAGAAAAGGAAGAATTTGACCAAGGCTGTCTGTGTGTTGCTGATGTTGATAATAGTGGCAGTGGACAAGGTAAATTCAGACTTGAAATTGCTGGCTTTTCAGCCCCACAGCTCTAAGTTTGCTTTGACCAATGCATGCTGAAAACTTGTTAGCCAGGTTAGTTGGCTAGTTAGTTTTAGGTCTGCTGTCTTTAATGTGTCCTTGTAGGCTTAAAAAGACAAATTCAGTGCTGTCTTTTTATATTTGTATGTTGCTAAAAATGTTAATTCTTGTTTGTGTTCGCTAGTAATTTCTCTCATGTATTATTCCCTCAATGCTAGATATCTTTAAAATAAAGAATTTTCAGTTAGTCATGGGAGCAAACATTGTCACTTGTAAAAACCTAAGGGGAGAAAAAAAAGGTGAGAGCTAAAAAGTTAAGCATTTAGAAAAACAAATAAACAACACTTTTGGTCTGGAAAATAAGTGACGATTGAAGTAAGTGACTCTGCGTGAGTAAACACTGTTTTTCTGTGTAGTCATTAATAATGTGAAATGATCTTTGCTGTCAGGGAGAGCTTTTGGGTGTGTATTTTTTTAAAATTAATAAATCCTTGGGATCTTTAGGATATTATGCTCAACTTGTAACTTTGTTTTTGCCCAGTAGAGGTACTTGAGTTTGATTTCATTGCTGCCATACTCTTCTAAAACTATTTTAATGTAAGATTCTTCCTTTTCAGGACAATTTGAATAAAGTTGAGCTGTTACTGATTTGGTGTACAGCCTTTTTCAGTAGAAATTCCTTAGAGTCATTGAGGTTTAAAAAGACCTTTAAGATGATTGAGTCCAAAAGCTAACACCCTGTGTTCAGTACTAAACCATCTCCTTGAGCACCACATCTACACCTCTTTTAAATACCAGCAGGGATAGTGATTCAAATTCTTCCCTTGGCAGTCTCTTCCAATGCTTCACAACCCTTTTGGTGAAATTTTTCCTAATATCCCATCTAAGTTTTACATCCCCTGATGCACATCTAAGNCCACCTGGGTACACGCTGGCTCATTTTCCAGCTGCTGTCAGCTGTCACCCCAGGTACTTTTCTGTTGGGCAGCTTTCCAGCCATTCCTCCCCAAGCCTGTTGTATTGCATGGGGTTGTTATGAGTGAAGTGAATGACCTGGCACTTGGCCTTGTTGGACCTCATACGATTGGCCTTGACACATTGCTCCAGCCTGTCCAGATCCTGCGGTAGAGCCATCCTACTCTCCAGCAGATCAACCCTCCCACCCAACTTGGTGTAATCAGCAAATCGTCGTCCCCTCNTGTTGGGCAGCTTTCCAGCCATTCCTCCCCAAGCCTGTTGTATTGCATGGGGTTGTTATGAGTGAAGTGAATGACCTGGCACTTGGCCTTGTTGGACCTCATACGATTGGCCTTGACACATTGCTCCAGCCTGTCCAGATCCTGCGGTAGAGCCATCCTACTCTCCAGCAGATCAACCCTCCCACCCAACTTGGTGTAATCAGCAAATCGTCGTCCCCTCATCCAGGTCATTGATAAAGATATTAAACAGGACTGGCCTCAATACTCAGCCTTGGGGAATGTCACTTGTGACCTGTCACCAGCTGGGTGTAACTCAGTTCACTACCACTCTGGGCTCAGCCACCCACCCAGTTTTTTACCCACTGAACAATACACATGTCCAAGCCATGACCACCCAGTTTCTCTAGGAGAATGCTGTGGCAAATGCTGTTAAAGGTTTACTAAAGTCTAGGTAAACAACATCCACAATCTGTCCCCTGTCCACCAAGCTGGTCGCTTTGTCATAGAAGGAGATAAAGTTGGCCAAACAGAACCTGCCAAACATAAACTCCTACTGGCTGTGTCCAATCCCCTGGTTGTCACATACAAGTTGCATGATGGCACTCAAGATGCTATGCTCCATGACTTTCCTGGAACTGAGGTCAGGCTGACTGGCCTGTAGTTCTCCATATCCTCCATCTGACCCTTCTTGTAGATGGGCATCACATTTGCTAACTTCCAGTCAATTGGGAGCTCCCTGGTGAGTCAGGACTGATGATGGGGAGTGGCTTGGTGGACACTTCCACTAACTGTCTCAGTGTTCCTGGGTGGATCCCATCTGGCTCCACAGACTTGTGAGCCAGATGGTGGTGTCTAAGTGGTGTAGCAAAATGCTGCCCATTTCCTCTTGCATTATGGGGGCCTCATTCTGCTCCCTGTTCCAGTCTTCCAGCGCATGGGGCTGGGTACCCAGAGAACAATTGTTGTTCTATTGAAGACTAAGCCAAAGGCAGCACTAAGTACCTCAGCCTTTTCCTCATCCTTTGTCACTATGTCCCGCCCCCCATATCCAATAAAGAATGGAGATTCTCCTTGGTCCTCCTTTTGTTGCTGATGTATGGGTAGAAACATTTTTATTGTCTTTTATGGCAGTAGCTAGATTAAATTCTAGTTGGGTTTTGGCCCTTCTAATTTTCTTCCGGTATAACCTCATGACACCCTTGTAGCCCCCCTGATTCAGCTGCTCCTTCTTCCAAAGGTCATATCTCCTCTTTTTTCTGAGTTCCAGCCAAAGCTCTGTTCAGCCAGGATGGTGTTCTTCCCTGCAAACTTGTCTTTTGGCACATGGGTATAGCCTGGTCCTGTACCTTTTGAGATTTCCTTTGTTACAAATGTTCAGCCTTCCTGGGCCCCTTTGCCCTTGAGGACTGCTTTCCAAGGGACTCTGTCAACCAGTGTCCTAAATGGGTGAAAGTCTGCCCTCAGGAAGTCCACAACAGCTGTTCTGCTGTCCCCACTCCTTCCTTCTCTAAGAATTAAAAATAAAATTTTGTGATTGCTGTGCCCATTACTGCCTCCAACCATCACATCAACTACACATCCTTCTCTGTTCACAAACAACAAATCCGGTGGGGCACCTTCCCTAGTTGGCTCCTTCACCAGTTGGGTCAGGCAGTTGTCTTTCATACACTCCAGGAATCTCCTAGACAGTTCCTCTCTGCTGTGTTATATTTTCAGCAGACATCTGGTAAGTTGAAGTTCTCCACAAGAGCAAGGGCTGGTGATTGTGAGACTTCTTCAAGCTGCTTATAAAATATTCATTGCCTCTTTGTCCTTGTTGGGTGGTCTGTAACAGACTCCCACCATGACATCTACCTCACTGGCCTTCTCCCTGATTCTTACTTATGAGCACTCAACCCTATTGCTACCATCACTGGTGCTGACAGATATTCATGGATCTGCAAAAAATGTAATTGCTGAAGTTAAACTAGAAGACAGAGCATAATGAACATTAATTGAATCATGTCAGTATTCTATCTTTTTAGGGTATTATTTGAAGCACCCTGCAGCAAATTGAATTCCACATGTGCTATTGTATTGTGTAGTATCCTACGTGTTGTTTTTGTTTGTTTGTTTGTCTTTTAGATAAAGTTATTGTGGGCAGTTATAAGGGATACCTCCGAATCTTTAATCCACATCCTGTGAAACCTGGAGATGAAATACAACCTGAAGACTTACTCTTGGAAGTGCAGTTGCGAGAACCAATATTGCAGGTGGAAGTAGGAAAATTCGTTTCGTAAGTAAATGGCAGGCTATGGTGCTGTTTATTTAAGTCTTAGATTTGGTTTCCTTCCTTTGTTTTGGAGGGTGAGTTTTCAGTTTCTAGATGGACAACTATTAATCACACGAATCCGATAATATGCATTTATCTGCTGCTTGATTCATCTTCATGTAAGAGAATTTTTACTTAAGGTTTATCTGGAGGATAATCTTTTGGATAGCTATACAATATTTTAGAATTATGTAGACAGGCAAAACTTTACATTGAAAGTTATCTTCTAAGGTGTTAAGAATACATGATTAACTTGTTATGATCTAAGATGTTATACTGGTCAGTTGTTTCCTGTTTGATAGAGAATAGAAGATCCTTAATTCCAATAAATTTAGTGGAAGTAAGTGGCCAGGTAGAGGAGAGATACTGTGACTCTAAGGAAAACACCTCATAGTTAATTGGCTGTAAGAGAATCTGCTTATGAGAACTTTATTCTAGAAATTAGTTTGCAAAGGATTAATTTTAATTTTCAAATCAACTTCTAATACTGCAGCATGAGCTTTATTTTAAAAATGAAAGTAAAACCTGTAGTAACCATGGGAAAGATTAGGCCTCTGAGACCAAAGGGTCAAGTACTCACAGAGTGACCCTGTGCAGGAATGATAATACTTTACTCTGTGAAATGAGCTAAATAATTTTCTGTGGTTGCAGCACAAATAGTTTCTCTGCTGGAAACACTGCTTGGGTTTGGGGGAAGAAGAATGTGAGGGTTTGAAGGTTCCATGCAGCTAGTACAAACGTGAATTTAAAAAAAAAGTAGTGTCTGTGATTGCTGAATAATGCTTGTTTGAAGGGATGATCCTCATATCATCCCTACCTGAAGGATTAACAGCACCTTGTTTCAAATGAGTTTCAAACTAAACTGGGAAAGTATTTCTGTTGCTCTTTGTATTTGAGTCTGAAAATATGTTTGTAAAGGATTCATTTTGATTTTGAAATTAACTCCAAACACTTCAGCATGGATTTAGGAAGATCAGTACTTCTGAGTTTTTATGCTAACATCTAACACCCAAACCTCTGCATTTGGCCCACACATGACAGCAATTTCAACATGTTACTTGAATTTTATCCTGTGTGAATTTTACTTAAATTTATCTGAAAATAGTGTTTTTTATACCCTTCTTTACAGTGGTACTGAAGGACTTCATCTGGCTGTGTTGCATTGCCGAAAACTCTGTGTATATGCTGTTTCAGGTTAGTTTAGAGATCCAAGCTTTCCAGTGATTTTAAGTGTATTCTAAAGTTTGGATTATGTTAATGTTAAACTTGGTATGTACAGTGTTTGCTCATCATTCCTGAAGATCTACAGTCATGTTCTTTCACTGAAGCCCATGTATGAAGAGGAAACATTAGTAATTAGGTTTAGCAGAGGTTTGCTGATCTGCTCCATGCCTGAGATGCTGCAATGTGTGTGATGGTCTGTGGTTAGCAGTGATTGTGAGCAACTAGTTCTCACTATGGTTTTATGAACTGGTGTTATTGTTCAACATGCTAATGAACAAATGGTTGTATTATGCCAACCTACTTAGCTCTTTAGAAAGAAACAATTACAATTCCTTCTGAATTCAGAAGTCCAGTAATTATTTAGAAAGCCAGAACATTGGTAAGGTAGCCCATGAGAAGACAGGAGTTAATACTGCTAAGAAGGTGAAACCACTATGTTGTGTCTTAAATCCGCTTTCTTCTACTGCCTTTGGCTGGAAATTCTATATGATGTGTTCTCTCTATATGTGAAGAGCCAAGTCACAAAATACATATTCTGTGCATTGATTTTTTTCTTGTGTATGCTGAGAGCAAAGCACAGATTTAAGAGTCTATTAATGGTGCACCCATCTTCAAAATTCAATAGACAGCATGGCGTTGTTCCTTTTCTCCATGCAGGGAAGCACTCTGTGGTTCCTTTCATTACAAGAGCATGGTGTTCTTGTAGGAGCAGCTCGCTTCCTATTTACAGCCTTGTAGTCAGATAAGGTTACAAAAATGTGCTCTCTTTTCAGATTCTCTTTGCCTATCTGGAGACACCTGTGAGAGTGGTCTTTGCTGAGGAGGAATTCTTTGAGATGTTCTGCAGTTTTCATTCTTTCCCTTTGCTGTAATATTGTGTATGCCTTAGGATTGTAGCCTACCAGTAGAATTTATATTAAAACAATTTAGTTTAAAATTTGCATTAACAGCATACAGTAAGTCTAGAAGTCTTTAGTAGTTATAATTTGCTATTTGGTCTACATGGCTTAAGCAGTTAAGTAATAATAAAAGTAATACTTTGCAACCTTTTAATAGACATTTCATACTAATCTGTTAGCATTTATGCTTTAATGGTAAGTTCTGTGATCTGAATGGGTGCTTTCAAACAAGGTCCTTTGAGAAATAACTATCATTATTTCCTTATGCTTTTAAGGAAAATTACACTTTCATAAAGTGGAATCTTTCCTTGCTTTATACGTGTTACTGTATCTGTTATTTATAATAAAATCACTATGTTGCTTGTCTTTGACAAATAAAAGCATTCTTTAGGGCTGACTAAAGTATGGCCTTGATATTGTATTACAGTCAATATACAGAGACTGATTGCTTTCTAACTTGTTTATCCTGAAGTGTTGCTGATTATCTAATTACTAGTCAGCCAGGGCTTTTTCCCTCATATCTATTCCAATCTTTTCCCTAATGTGGGCCTGCTTTAGGGGTAATTGTTTAAAAACTGTGTTTGATTTGATTGGAGAAATTGCCTAAAAGGTTAGCATAAGGTACAAATCTTTCATAGAATGTTGTTTAAGTTGTTGTTGGAATAATCTGTATAATTAAAGCTGTGGTAGGATTTAGCACAAAACACCTTTTTCCCAGCTGATGTGATTGTTCTCAAAGGTTTAATTTTTTTTTTTGTTTGCTAATATTAGTCCTTAATGTATTAATTACTTTATGTAATGAACTTTACTTTCTTCATGGGGTTCAGGAAAAATTTGATTCTTGAAAGAAGAACTTCAGTTTCTTTAGGAAGACTTTTGATTTCTGCTAGTTTCCTGAAGGAGTCAGGAAGTTAAAATTCATGCAGACCTTTTCAGAGGATGTGATGTATATCACAAAAATATTTTTGTTACCATGTGTTTGTCTTTTATCTTTGCATTGCTGATCACTGCATTCAATTTCAGGCAAAGTAAAGGCAAATGATAAGTGTGCCCTAAACAACTTTGTCAAATTGTAGCTAATGACCAGTTACAGCTTAATTTGAGACAAAGACTATTGCAGCTGAAGCTGGCTGTTGGATAAAGTATATTTACCAAATAGCTAGAGAATCATAAGAATTCCCCTTTGAGCAGGCTTTTTTCGGATCTTAGAGGCGTGCCCAACATGAAAAATGCATTTAAGTAATAAAATCTCAGCCTCTTGCGAGGTCTTTATACTACGTATGGTATAATGAGACCTTATTTCTGATTCTGGCCTTTAGAAATTTTGTAGCTTGGTGATTTTTTTTTTCAGAAAGCAGCAGTGTGAGCCTACTTATCTCAAAAGCCACTAGAAATTAAGTTACATTCTTTTCAGATTGTTTACACTGATACTCCTTTACTTCTTCCACAGTGTGTGGATCAAATTAATAAATATTTACCCTTTGTTTTTTTTGTAGGAACTCAGGGGAATGTGGAGCATGGGAACCAGTATCAGATTAAACTGATGTATGAGCACAATCTTCAGAGAACTGCTTGTAATATGACTTATGGTCCATTTGGTGGTGTAAAAGGTAAGCTCCTTGTTGTATATTCTCTATAATTAATTGTTTAACAGAATTTTGAAAGGCTGCATGATGCTGCTGTCTAGATGAAAACATCTTTCTATGCATGATGGTACTTTTTATCTGATGCATATTGAAAATAAGTTCAAATGAGTGAAGAACATGAAATGCAGTGTAGTGTTTTTCTCACATTTTGAACTGGATATGAGTTTACAAGGATAACATTGATTTTAAAAAACATGACAAAATTCCTGACTCTTCTCTTGTAAAGTACTTTAACATCTAAAAATAATTGTTTTCTTCTATGCTTTAATTCTGTTTTACTTTCCTGCACTTGCTTATCCTGGACAAGTTAAAAAGTTAACATCTTTTGCTGAACCTAAAGTGTAAAATGTCTTGAAAGATATGTAATGCAGACTTCTAAAAAAATACTTAAACTTTGATTGTAAAAACATAACAGTGGACAATAATATTTATGGTGTGTTTGCAGATTTGAATGTGTTTAATAGATATCAGTATTTTTTGAATTTGTGGATGTTTTTTGTGTTCTGATGTGGGAACATTTGGATTGGCTTTGCATAACATATCTTTCTCTTCAGAAGTAAAGATTGCCCAAAAATATTGGGGGTGGCAGTCATCAACGAAAGTAGTGTCACTAAGCTGTTGGCAGAGTGATAGTCACTTTCCAAGACAGAAAGTCTCCTGCATCGATATGGCAAATATATGCAGACAGTACCTCAGTTCTGTGCCTGTAATAACCTTCCAGTAATAATGCTGCAATGCCTTATCCTAAATTCAGGCTTCTCCCTGGGCTTAAATTCAGCTGTCCAAAATCTTTACTGATTCAAGAGATTTTCAGCTACTAATTTCTTACAACTGCATTGGGGAAAATGGTCAACTCATGTGGGTGAGAAAGTATAAATGCTGTGAGTATCTTGAGGAGTGAGCGTATATGGTATGGGTGTGTTCCGGTTAAAAGCAGAAAGACAATACAGAGGTTCCTAAACCTGAGAAGAGGGAATAATGTTTTCTGACACTCTACAGTGGAGTTGCTGTAACAAAGGTGTAGGGGATTGTAAACTACGTGTTGTGAGTGTCTGGAATCATTCAGAAAGAATAAGACAAGTAAACATGTACCACCATGCAGTTCTGCAGAAGAAGTTCTCTGGATTTTTGACATGCATGTTTGTTTACCATGGAGGTCTAAGTACAGGTCTGACTGCCAGATCAATCTTGATGCCAGATCTGTCTCATGAACTGTGGTGGATGCAAGTAATCTAATGAAAAAGATGTCTTTGCAAGCTAGGGAGACAGGAGGTAATGTTTACCCTAGAACCCGTTCAGCAAGCCAAACACTTTTCAACACTTAGGATGGTCAAAATGAGGGCCTGACAAAGCAGCAAGAACAGCAGAAGGAACTCTGGTTAAGTTCTGTAAACTTTTCTGAGTTTTCTGTGTTAGCATGTCATGCTAATTTCCTTTTCCTTTCTTCTTCACCATGTTCCAGTTCACATAGATGTGTTTATTGCTGTTGGACAAAGAATGATCTCAAATCATAAATAAACAAAGAAGGCAGAGATTTATATTATGTAATGAATAATACATGTTCATATTGTAAGATCAAGATACTTTCTGTTTAAGACCTGAATTGAGGAAAATTATAGTGAATGTTCAGGTACCTAATAGGAGGCTAGTAAGGCATGTGTTGAAGCATCAGAGAAATTGGCAAAATGGACACTGGGGGAAGTTCTTTTTGGGAAATGAAGGAATATTCTTTTTTGGTTGATTTTCTGGACTGAATGTTCGTTCTATGTGGGTTTCCTGGACTATCTGATTAGATTTCTTATCAAGGATATGCTTTTAATCTTGCCCCAAGCCTTTTGCAGTGTATCTATTTCAGTTTTTTAAAGTATCATTAATATCTTGTTCTCTTCTTGAGGCTTGTGAAGGACAGTATTGTGGTTTTATTTCCATCTTGCAAGACCATCCAGAGTGAACCAGAAAGGAGGTCTATCAAGTGCTGTTACTTTTAGTAAACAAATGCCTGTCCTGGTCTAGCCTGCCATGCTGTCTATGTGTATCTGTGCTTGGCACATGTTCTGGTGTGCCATTGAGAGTCTGTAAATAAATAAATAAACTTTTTTTTTTTACTACCAGCCTTCCACAGGCCTCTCTGGAATTCCTTTCAGGCATCTGCTAATAGTGTCTCTCGCCTTCAGTAGAGGCTAATTCATGGTGGTACTGTAAGCCTGCAGCAGTGAACTTGCTTTGCCAGCAGTCTAACTTCTGCACCACACTCTGGAAGTAGAATAACAAAATACAGGGAGAGTTTTTACATTTATTACCGTCTGTTACTACTGTGACTAATATGTCTCTTACTGCTATACTCAAGCATGTTTGAAACAATGTGAGGGTGAAAGAGACACTTCACAGGTCATGTTCACAGAGCTCCTGAAGCAGACATAGGAGAATGGCAGTTGAACATAAGGAGGAAAGCATGCATCCAGGGAAAGCATGCCATGGGAGTGTTGGGGAGGCGAGTGAATGTCAGCCACGCAAGAACATGATTTTTCATCTGAGTAAGCAAAAAATGCTGTAGGAGTTGACACAGAGAACTTGATCTATGAAGTTGCTCAGTCTTGCTCAGATTTCTCTTGCTGAAGGTTATACTTTCTTTTTTTTTTTTGGAGCTCTTAATCCTATACCTTCACTGGTAAAGCAGTGCATTCTAGTCAGCCATGCCATTTAGCACTGACAAAAGAAAAAAAAGATTGAGTTTGCAGTCCTGAGGGGTATGGGACAGGTGAAAAGTAAAGTCAGGACCCTGAACTTAAGGAAAGCAAACTTCCCACTCTTCAAGGAGTTAGTCAGTTGGACCCCTTGTAAAACTGCCTTTAGGGGCAAGGAGTCAGAAAATGACAGATCTTCAAGGATGCCTTCAATAGAGTGCAAGAGCTCAGGATCCCCAGGTGCAAGAAAATGGGAAAGGAAGGCAAGAGATGGTCAAGTCTGAGTTGAGACCTGCTGGTCAAACTAAAGGGCAAGAAGGAAATGCACAGCCAGTGGAGGCAGGGAGAGGTGATCTGGGAAAGATATAGGGATGCTCTCTGGTTGAGTAGGGATGGGGTCAGAAAAGCCATGGGGTCAGAAAAGCCAAGGTACAGCTGGAGAGGAGCTTGGTGAAGGGTGCAGAGAACAAGAAGGGCTTCTATAGGTACGTTAACCAGAAAAGGAAGGTGAAAGAAAGCAACACTGGCAAACTGGTAACAATGGACAAGTAGAAGGCTGAGATACTCAACTTTTTCCCTCAGTCATCACTTGCAATCTGTCTTCTCACACTCTCAAGAGGTAGAGAGCAGGATGGGGAGTGGGGGAGCAAAGTCTTTCCCACTGCAAGGGAAGATTGGGTTCATGACCACCTGAGGAACCTGAACATACATAGGTCTATGGGACCTGACTGAGAGGCATCCCAGAGTCCTGAAGGAATTGTCTGACGTAGTTGCCAAGCTACACTCCATGATTCTTGAAAAGTCATGGCACCAGGTGAAGTCCAGGGTTACTGGAAAAAAGGAAACATTGAATGCATTTTAAAAGGGCTGGAAAGGAGCATCCCAGGAAGTAGCGACCTGTCAGTCTCAAATCGTGCCTGGAAAGATCATGGAACAGAACTTCCTAGAAGCTGTGTTAAGACACATAGGGGACAGAGATGTGACTTAAGCCAGCACAGCTTCACTAAGGGCAAGTCCTGGCTGGTCAACCTAGTGGCCTAGTGGTAGAGTGCCATGGACTGACTACATCAGTGGACAAAGTAAGGATTATGGATGTCATCTATCTGGACTTCTGTAAAGCCTTTGACACATTCCCCCACAACATCCTTCTCTCTAAGCTGGAGAACGATGGTTTTGAGGGGTGAGCTGTTCACTGGATGACGAATTGGTTGGATGGTTGCATCCAGAGAATCATAGAAGATGCTGAGTTGGAAGGGACCCATCAGAATCATCTAGTCCAACTCCTGGCCCTGCGTAGAATGTGCTTCTTGAACACAGACAGACTTGGTGCTGTGACCACTTCCGTGGAGCACCTGCTCAACCACCTTCTGTGCGAAAAGCTTTTTCCTGATATCTAACCTAAATCTCCCCTGACTCAGCTTCTTGTCATTTTCTCAAGTCCTGTCACTGGTCACAAGAGTGAAAGACCAGTGCCTGCCCCTCTGCTTCCCCTCAGGCGGATGCTGCAAATCGCAATGATATCTCCTCTCAGTTTCGTCTTCTCCAGGCTGAACAAATCAAGTGACCTCAGTTGCTCCTTATAAGACTTCCTCTCCAGACCCTTCACCATCCTATAGAAGTATAGAATGACAAATGATGTTCCTTGGGCATCCATAGTGGGATCAGTGCTCTTTAATATCTTCATCAATGATGTAGACAGTGGGATAGAGTGCACCATCAGCAAGTTTGAAGATGAGACCAAGCTGTGTGGTGGGATTGACACTCCTGAAGGACAGGATGCCATGCAGAGGGACCTGGACAAGCTTGAGAAGTGGGCCCATGGGAACCTGACAAGGTTCAACAAGTCCAAGTGCAAGGTGCTGCACCTGGGTCCGGGCAATCCCAGACATGAGGACAGAGAGGGAGATGAATTAATTAAGAGCAGTCCTACGGAGAAGAAGTTGGGTGTTCTCATGGATGAAAAGCTGGATGTGAGGCAGTAGTTTGTGCTCACAGCCTGAAAGGCCAAGCATGTCCTGGGCTGCATCAAAAGCAGTGTGACCAGCAGGGCAAGGGAGGTGATTGTCTCCCTTGTGAGACCCCACCTGTAGTGTGGCTTCCAGTTCTGGAGTCCTCATCACAGAAAAGACCTGGACCTGTTAGAGCAGGTCCAGAGGAGGGCCATGATGATGATCAGAGGGCTGGAGCACCTCTCCTGTGTAGACAGGCCAAGAGAATTGGAGTTGTTCAGCCTGGAGAAGAAGAATTCAGAGAGACCTTAATATGATCTTTAGGTACTTAAAGAGGGCCTACAGGAAAGCTGAGGGCAAAGGTTTTAGCAGGGACTGTTGTGATAGAACAAAGAGGAATGTTTTTGTACTAAAAGAGGGACAATTTAGATTAGATACAAGGAGGAAGTTTTTTTACAAGGAGGGTGGTAAAATACTCAAGGTCAGATTGGATGGGGTTCTGAGCAACCTGATATAGAAGATGTTCCTCCTCATTTCAGGGGGTTTTGGACTGGATGACCTGTAAAGAACACTACCAACCCAAACCATTCTATGATTCAATGATTTTAATGTCTTTGGAGTTGTTTCACATATTTGAAATATAGAAACAAACACCACTAGATGTGTATTGCATTCTCATTCAGCTTTCTTCAATGTAAGTTTTCGCTGTTCTGTCCCTGCTAGTTTATGGCAAGCTTAGACCCTTGTAATATTTTGGTCTATTCGACAACACATCTCTTTGGCTGAAATGTGATGGAGGTGCAAAACATACAAAGTACAACTGTCACTTCTCAACTGTTGATTTTTTTGTCTCCTGTATTAAGGAAAAAGCTAATAGTGATTTCTCTGTGGGGAGTATTGTGAAGTAAAGAAACCTGTTTTGTAGCTTGCTTGCTAAATTTCGTTCTTGCTAGTGTCTTCATATTAATGATTTGATCTATGAGCAATTTTCACATATGGAAGAATTGACAAAGATGTTCTCATAACAGGAACAGATGAAGAAAATCAACAAACTCATTTATTCTCATAATAGAAAGTTGAAACTTAAATTAAAGAAGCTATTAAAGATGTGGAATAAAAAACCCAAAGACTGAGAAGTTGACTAGTGGCTTGAATAGATTAACAGTGTACATTTTTGTTAAAAATAGCAGTGTGACTTGTGGTTGTCACCACTAGATGGTCCTCTCACAACAGTTACCAGTCAGCATTTCTAAAGCTGCATTTATCTTTGAACTGGTGTATTTACTGCAACACTTACTGAGGTACAGAAATCACACAAGCACTTTCTGAAAACTCCATAGCTAAAAGTCTTTTATTGATTGAAGCAAAATGTATTCTGTTGGTTGTAGAACTTTAGCAAAAAGGTGAAATGAACTTGACTCTTACTTTCAGCAGAACTATTAAAGGCCCAGAGGTGTGAGAAATAACTATGAAATCCCTTATAAGTTTAGCTAGAATTCTTAACAAAGGTAATGGAAATGTTTAAAAATAATAAATGGAAAACATCTACAAAGATGAAGATATAGAAGTCAAGCATAGTGTAGGCAGAGTTAGTTGGGACTTTAAAAATCTGTGGCAGAGGATTATAATGCAGATCTTTACATTTCTTTGCTGCTTTACTTTTCTTTCCTTGCTGCCTCTGAAAAATGGTGCTAAAATGAAAACAACAATCAAGAAGGGACATAGGAAGATCAGCTGTTGATTTTATATTTAGAAAAATCAGTATTGTTAGCACAGACTTTCAGAAGTTGAACTTAACTTTAAGACACTGCCTTCGTTGTTTAGAATGCATGTCTCCTTTTCATATTTCTGAACTCTTCTACATGGTCTTAGAGCTGTAAGTTGAGTTTGTCATCCAGTGCTCCAATTCTAGCATATGGGTCATTTTAAAAAGGATGATTCATGATAAAATCATGAGTCAGTAGTGCTGAACCCTGGTTTTCAACCAAGTGAACTCTTAATCTAGCCACAAAATATCACAGCCCTTAAGTAATGAACAGATTGTAAACTTCATGTTTTACTTCAGATATAAAATTTAAAGACACTGAGGGTACTCTACCTTAAGCTGTCTTTTTTTTTTTTTT